>VZSR01000520.1:41108511-41176022 GCA_013398615.1 Brachypodius melanocephalos | reverse complement strand
CCACAGTAACCACAGGTCACCTCCACAAGCACACCCGGGCCCAGTCCCACCGGAGATGCCAGCAGGGAGGTGTGGCAGGAATGAGAGCAGAGAAGAAATGTCTGTGTTCAAAACCTGCTGTGAGATGACCCCCACAGGGCTCCTAGAGGGATGCCCTACCCGAGTGCCACCTCACATTTCATACACTACTGTCTGTTTCTACTAACTACAACTGCAGCTGTTGTGGGGGTGAAAGGCTAAAGCTCACCCAGCCCCTGCTCTTGGCACCTGAGAAAGCTCCATCAAAATTAACAACCCGTATTATGCGGGAGGAGCAGCTCCATTTCTCTGCTCTCACACACTCTCCGTAGCAGACAGAGAAAAAGAGCAGCTGGTGTTTCAAGGAGTGAATATGAAAAGGGACAAGCTTAGAAGTCTAACTCGAAATTTAATACCAAACAAGAAAAAAGCCACCGAGAAGATTAAACAAAAGTTGAAAACAGGCTTAAAAATAAAGGAGCGAGCAAAGGAATCATTTACAAACCAAATGAAGAGGGAAACAGATAAGATAAATTCTGAATATTAATGAGCAATCAGAAGCTAAAATAGGTCTATTTTACCACAGGCAAAATAATGTACAATGTTTCAATCTCCCCGGTTAAATTATAGAATAAAAAGGAACCTTAATAAAATATCAGTGTGTAAATCTCTCTCCAAACCACCCACATGCTGACTGCTGCTGGAGATAAATAGGTACAATAACAGGTAGAAGGCAAAAAGCCACTGCACAAATGCAGTCAGGTAGATTGCTTTTCTGTGGACAGTAGAGGAGGTATTTTAATAAACACAAACCGGGAAAATCAGTGCAGAATTGAGCTGACTGGTAGAACAATTTTCAAGAAAGTGAGATTACACTGTGCACAACTCAGACCCTGAGGGGCTGGATATGTATAGAAAAGATGCTAAATAGGCTTGCTGAAGTGTTTTGATATTTCCAGTCAGGAAGCTCTCAGTTTGCTGATGGCACAGAAGGGTGGTTGATGCATTCAGGGTCCAGCCTAAAAAGCCACACTTTCCTACATAATTATGGCAGAGAGACTCCTAAGAGAGAATGGGACCAAAAAAAAAAAATTTTCCCCCTTTCATCCTTTTCTTTGGGTTGGGTTACATTATTTAAGGGTGTCCTGGGGACTTTCGGGGCTTCTGAGTAGCTCCTGCTGTAAACAATGTTTCTCTCTTTTGTTCTGGGGCTGGAGCAAACCTAGAGCTTCACACGTAAACTGCTCATGAGGCATTCTGCAGCTCTGCTTGTTATATCCTCAGGGCACCACATACACTAATAAGAGAGAGCAAGAGGAGAACCTGTGTGGAAAGGCTTTGATGTCTTGTGCAGAGACTCCACATACAATCTGATATGTTAATCGTGGCATTACTCATTATGCAGTGAGAAAAAAAAAATTGTTTCTACTATAATGAATATAGAGTTTCCTGGAAGTGGCTGCACAATCCAGGCTTTTCTCCTAGCTCACTCAGTCCTATCAGTGCCATGCTGCTGTAGTTTGTCTCACTGGGCAGCCTACTTATTCCTCACGGTGGGAAATCACGACTCTCCCTCCTCTGCTGGCAGAACAGCACTCTGGAAATAAAAAGAGTGTTGTCAAAGGCTGCTGGCATCTCAAGTTCAAAGATCCTCCTACTGCAAAAAAAATTCACAGGATTTCTCATTGCTGGCATATTCTTGTCTATTGCCCTGCAACTTATCAGGGACCAGGGCAAAGCTTTGAACTTCAACCTTCCTCTCCCGAGCACAACTTCTGCAGCCTGAACTGAATGAGAGATGACACTGGCTCTGCTTTTTTTCTCTTGCTGCTTTCCAAAAATAATCCTCATGAAATGTCACGGGTGAATGTCTAAGAAAAAATACTGCCCAGATCTGCGGTGAAATTTTCCCAGCTTCTGGCAGCCAAGGTCTGGCCCTGGTGGGTTCTGGTGTCCCCCCAGTCCTGGACTGCCGTGAGACTTTCTGGTGTTCAAGGGTGTCCCTGCACTCCCACTGAGAAGTTGAGTCACCTTCTTCTCCTCTGGAATCCTTTTAGCTAACATAAGAAACAGGATAATAAGAACTCATGAAGGCATCATACAGGGCCAGAAAGTTCACATGTTCAAAAAGCTTCTCCCTAAATATTGAGAGGCATCCTATATTAATTTCTTGTAGACCGAGTAATACAAGCTAAGTAATACAGAAAATAATCCTGCAGAGGATAAGGGACCAATCACCGTATATTGCATACTGAAAAAGAAGAATTTTCATTCCTTTTATCATCCTGAAATTGCCTTTTGAAGACTCCAGCTCCAAAGGGAGACTGCCTTCTTGCTCGAGGGAATTTCAAATTAGCAGTCAGTTAAACTCCAAGAGCTTTTTCTCCTGGGAATAAACATTTGTTTTGTTTATCTCCAGCCAGCAGCTAATAGCACAATAATGATCCAATCCCCAGATCCCTTTGGCTGGAAACTGATACCTTAATCTCTGTATTGCAATTCTTATCAGCCTTTGCTCCTACGCAGTTTGAACATTTCCTTTGTACCCTCCACGCCCCCTGCAATGAGGGACTGTCACAGATTCTGGTTATCTTTACCACGAGTTACCTTTCCCTGACCCCATTCACTGCTTTCTCACAAATACCACCTTTGAACTCTTTTCTTCTGGCCCCTGTATGACTGTTACTGAAGCCCAGTGTTACTGTTAATTTTGCTTAACTTCCTCTGTTGTTGACTATCCCAGTGGAATGGCATTATGTTTGATTCAATGATCAAGACAAACCAGTCCTGCTGTTACCCTGCCTTTACCCAGCTGCAATCAACAGAAACATGTAAAGCAAGCACAAAGCGGACATTTCTTTTGAATCTCAAACCACATGGAACTTCTCCATCTTACTGATTAGATCCAATAGCACCTCAATGAAAAAGAAAATTAATATTTCCGAAGGTGGCCTTCTGGCATCCCTAGGTGGTACCATTCCTTTAGCAGTCCACACATGTTGGGTAAGGATCCAGTATGTTCTGGTCACATTTAGGGAATCCTTACAGAACTGAATCAAAATTAAGCTTCCTGTCAAGGTTTCCTCATCACCTCATCACATGTATCAAAGCATGGAAGTAATACTGTGAAACAGTGAAAGCTTACACAAAGAAAAAACACACAATTAAAAATTAATATATCTATTGTAAAAAAATTCTCCATTCTTCCAAGTAGACAGACTTAACCACTTATTTATCCTACATATCTTACATACCTTTAACACCACCTTTCTATCACAGAGACTGTCCTTCTCCCCTCTATCCTTCTTCTGCACTCTCAGATGTTGCATCTGTTTGATCTGGTAACATGATGCATAAGGGACAAACAACATGGGATAAAATAATAACATAATTTTGCTTTTCTCAAGATACCTCACCAGTTTGTTTTATAGACACATCACTAATTTGACCATCTAATTAGAGCTGGCTTGTTAAATAAACAAAGGTTAGTTATTTTTACTTTACCTTATACACTTCTACTTTAAAACATTTACTGCTGTATCCATGGTCATTCAGAAGCTGTAATGCAAATGTCACCGATTTTAATTAATAACAAGGATTTTCTTCTCTATTTAAGTTTTGCTTGTTTCTCAGTAAGTTGAGATTTTCCCAGTACCTGTCTCAGTAATAAAAGTACAGACAGACAGGAGATGTGGCCACATTTATCCTACAGTATGCAATCCTTCCATTTATGTCATATGACTCCTAAAACGTGAAGTCCATTGGAGCCCAATTTTGTCTAAAATAAAGCAGAATGAGAAGAGGCATCTAATGGAAGCATAAAGCCTCACAGAGACCATAAATGAGTCACACACCAGACAGTGACATTGCCCAGGAATGCAGATAGCTGCATGATAAAAGGTTGCATTGCATTCCTTTGTTTTACCTCAAAAGGAAATGTACTCAGAAATGAGAGTCAAGATCACAGAAACCAGCAACCTGATGCAAAACTAATGCCAGATTTCCTTAAAATGCAAACCAAGCCTTAGCATACCTGACCAGGTAAGTATCATTTCTAGTTACAAATTTAACATTCTTGGACCAGCTATTTTCTGGTGTTGGAGGAGAAAAAAAGTGCAAGGGAAGAACACAATGAGGGGTTTTTGTTGTTGGGTTTTTTGGTTTTGTTTTGTTTTTTAAAGTGGAAAAATAGATTTACCACATCCTCTTTAATTGATTGCACATCAGTTGACCTGAGGAGAGGAAGCAGCTCTATTGGACCATATAGAGTTTACCTATGCTGTTTGACACTCTTTAAATTATTTATTTCTGCCTTTTGGAGACAAAAAATATCATAGTGTGCTGCTAGAAGACATTTTGGTCCAAAATGCTTCGTAAAATATAGGAATAGCAGGAGTCGTTTGAGATTTTTGACATTCCCAGCTCTCCCTTTCTTTTCCTTCTTGTTTTTCCTTCCCTTATTTCCAGTTATTGCTGATTTGAGCCCAAGAACCCAGCAAGGCATCCTGCCTGGAAATCAGCACTGAATAAAACTGAGCCTGACTGTTTATTTCAACAGCCCAGCCTGAGAAAATTGCAAAGAATATAGAGCAACTCAGCTAATGGACAATAAATCACTCGTTTAAAGTCCCTCCTGTTTTAGGAACAGCAAGTGTTACCCATCAGTGACATGGCTGAGGGCACTCTCTTTAACAGCACTATGTCCTTGCAGTTGTTTGCCAGATTCTGAGGTGATTCTGGGCTGGCTCCTTTGCCACTCTCAGTGGCTTTCTGCCATTTACACCTGTGGAACTACAGCAAACCGGTGGAAAATCCCACCAGCTCCAAGTAGTGAGCAATCCAAACTGGCTCATACACGGGAGAAGAGGGTGTAATGAAGACTTGCCTTGCATGTGCTCTTTAGGTAGCTCAGGATGCTTGGCCTCAGTGGACTTGCTGAGCCCTGTAATGGGATTAAGCTCCTATTTACACTGCACACACCTCTGGATATCTGAGGTGGCTCCAAACGAGCTGCCCAAGGGTCAGGCTCAGAGGAAGGGGAAAACAGCCTCTGATGGATGCCACCAGCTCAGCCCGGCAGCCCCCAACTCTGCCGCACACTGTGGGGGTGCACAGGGACCCCTCCCTGCAGAGAGCTGGCATGTCACCTGCATGGCCTGTCTGGGAGAGGACAGCTGAAACACGCTGCTCTGGAGTCAGACAGCGGGTCGGTGCAAAAGCCAAACAGCAGATTTCCTGCCTTAGCCACATGCTTTTCCTCTCCTGGACCACAGAGAGCCCTGCTGCTGAAGGCATTTTCAATGAAGGGCTTTGCCCCATCCAAATAAGCCCAGCCTGACACATGTTCAGTGGGGGTGTGGGCAGGGAGAGACTTGAGAGGGAAACAGTGGGTGGTGGAGGAAATGGAAAAAACGAGGCAACACCAGGAGAATTTGAGGGCAGAAACATGAACGTTTATGAAAGACTCAGTGCCTGCTGGGCAGGGTGAGAGGTGTGGTGGGTCTCTGAGGGGTCAGGGGTGTCACACTGCCTGGCCTGACACACTCGTCCTGTGGTGAGCAGCACTGCTGGGTCATGCAGCTTTGATCAGAGGATGCTGCAGTGGCAGAGGAACGAGGAAACATTGGTCAGGTCCTGCTCTGCTGCTCTCCCATGGAGCACTGCACTGATCTAGCACTGGCATGTGTCTCATTTCACAGTGACTGAGAAGTTAAAATGTGGTCTACCACATGCATTGCAAAATGCCCACATAGGAATGTTGTGCTGGGTTTGCCTAGGGTAGAATTAATTTTCTTCCCAGTGGCTGGTATGGAGCTGTGTTTTGGATTTTTGCAGAACACAGAGTTGTCAATGTAGAGATGTTTTTGTTATTGCTGAGCAGGGCTTGCACACAGCCAAGGCCTTTTCTGCTTTCCTTGCTGCCACGCTGGCGAGGAGATTGGGGCTGCATGGAAGGCTGGGAGGAGACACAGCCAGGACAGGTGACCCAAAGTGACCAAACGGATATTCCAGACCATATCACATGCTCAGTATATAATAGAGAGGGAAGAAGGAGGAAGGAAGGAACATTTGGAGTGGTGGTGTTTGTCATCTCAAGTAACCATCACACAAGTTAGGATCCTGCTCTTTTGGAGCTGGCTGAACACCCGCCTGCCCATGGGAAGCAATGAATGAATTGTTTGGCTTTACTTGTGTGTGCTGTTTTTGCTTTCCCTTTTAAACTTTCTTTATCTCAATCCAACAGTTTTCTACCTTTGACCTTTCTGATTCTCTCCCCAGTCCCACTGGTGGGGGAGTGAGACAGTGGCTGTGTGGGGCTTGGCTGCTGGCTGGGGTTAAACCATGAACAAAATAAAGAGGCAGAGCAGAGAAGAGGCCCTGATTTCCCTTCACCTGCTGGTCAAGGCCTGGATGGAGCTTTGTATCAGTGAGAGCTGGTGCAGGAGTATGGAAGGAGGTGGATTAAAATGCCTCAGTCCATGTAAAGGGTGGAATTTGAGCTTTGCTTCAGACTAATGCAGTTCCTTAGGGAACTCAGCTGTACACATGCTCCTGATCAAGCAGACAGGGAAAATAGAGGTCTCTGAAAGTCCACTGTGACTCAATTACAGCAGAGGATGTGGCTGAGCCAGGGTAGTCCAGTGGGCTCTCCTGCCTCAGTGCCTATGGGCTCCATAAGGGCTCAGTGCAGGGAGGTGGGAAGCACAAAAAAAGCCAGTTTCTCTGCTGACAGACCTGCAAAAGATTCCAGCACAGAGCAAGGAAGTGAGGTGAAGAGTAATATTTTTGTTTTAAGAAGAGTGAATGAATTAGGTGCTCTCTTTCCCAAAGCAGGGATTTCTCCCTATGCTCATTTGAGTCTGTACCTGCATTGCAAGAAAGAGAGCAGAAGTTCTCATGTGCTACCAACAGGACCTGCCCTGTTTCTGCAATGCTCTATCTTTGGAATAAAACCCACCTGAGAGATGATTTATCAGCAGGAGTTTTACATTCATTCCTTGGGCACTTGAGCATACAATAAACCATGCCTCTGACTCCTTGAATGAGAGGGACACAGGAGGTCAGATGGTAACTGGAGTGCCTGGACCACATTCCTTCCCCATTTCTGAGACAGTGCAGCTGCTCTGACTGCCCTGCCTTGACACTGCCTGTATCTTTCAATCCTATCCCAGTTCTGTGTTTCTATTCCTGGCTTTTGCTGGTTTTTCTAAAATTTTTTTCCTGTCAAAACTTACAAACAAAAGTTATCTGTCCATCACTCTGCAGAATCTAACTTTAAACAGGAGTTAGTTTCTGGAGCATCTTCCCCATAGATGTAGTCCTGCCTTATTGACACAACCCCCACTAAGTCAGTCCAAGCAATTTAGCTCTAAGTTACAGATTTCTGCAAGGTTCCAACACTGCATCTGCTGGATCAATATCCTGTGGGAGAAGAATGTCAATAACTAGCACTAAAGTTTGATTTGTAAACACAGCTTTAAGGATGGCTGAAAAATGGGATTTAGCTGGAATTTCTAAATCTTTCCACCATAACTTGTCCCACAAGCTCAGACTTTAGTTCAAGCACTAAACATTTTTGGGGAAGACTGCTCCTCTCTGAAAATGTGGCACTCTTGCCTTCTTGTTTAAGTGTGAATTTCCCTGTATTTCATGTGCCACAATATAACCCTTCTCCAAGGGAAAAAGGGGGCAATAAAGTTGGACAGAAACAGATTTCATTTGGATGTGAACTTGAGCCTGGGGTGACTATTTGATCTGGACATTTTCCTCCACAGTTCTTTCCTGTTGGACAACATGGTTTGTGATACATCCAAGTCTTTTCTCTTGGGGAAGAAAAGTGATGCATTATGGATTGCATATTCTAATTAAGAAACATAGCTCAGAGACACAAACAGATCACCAAATAACAGATAAATTTAATTGTATAAGACAGTAATAATTTTCAAGTAACCAAATTATCCGAGGCTTTGGATACTTAGCTGTTCAAGAACATTTCAAAAATTTAATAGAAGACTTTCCGCATTATTACATGGAAATATAAGACTAATTTCCATCAGCATTCTAGCCAAAGAAAAAGAAAAGAAAGAGGGAAAAAAGGAAAAAAAAAATTGCTGGCAACCTTAATAGTCTCTTTAGATGGTAAATCAAGACCTATATTACTCCTGCACAGGTAAATTGGAAGCATTTTGTGAGAGACTATTGAAATGCTAATGTTAGGGATACAATAAAACTGTTGCCTCCCTCAAAACAGAATCTTGCATGAACAGTGGATAAAAAGGATTATTACCATATAGTTCCAAATACAGCCTGTATCACAGATAGTTGCCTGTAGTAGAGAAATGAATTGATACACTGAAATATCACACAGGTCTGAAATGGAATCAGCTCATCCCTCCTGACAGAGCAACTAAGAAAGTTTCTTTCTTTTACAGAAGGGAAAATGACCCAGAATTAGTCACAGAAATATTCCATTTCTGCTCTGGGATGGTGCCAGGTTGGACTGGGGTCCTCTGGTTCATTTGTTCATTCCTTCAAACCCTGGCCCAGGGCAGGGTGCTGATGGTGTGTCAGGCACACTGCATTGAGCAAAGTGTGATGGCTGCAGATTTTATAGATAGAGAGTTGACTGCAGGCAGGGTGAAAGCAAATAGGTTTAGAGTAAAGAGTAACAAATCCTTCCAAAAGTTAGTAAAGGGTTTGGTTTTAATCAGTTAAAAATTAGGTATGACAGAAATTGTTTGTGTTTTTAATTAGAAGAAGAATTTGGGATTAAAACAAGCACTCTAACAATTTCTTAAATTCCTAATAGAAATTATCTTTGTTAATGTTCCTTTGTGGCAGCTACAGATGCTGTGACTTTGAGCATTGAGCCAACAGAAAAAAACCTCTGAGGGCAATTTATTAGGATTGGGCTGTAAACAGAAGCAAGATAGACTAATTTTTACAATTCTCAAGCAGAGGAACACCAAACTGTGGTTCTCTGGCAGAATGAATGGAAAGTAGAGGAAATGGAAAGCACATTGGAGCTGTCATTTAAACTCGGTGTTAGGGGCTGTTTTGGTTTTTTAATATGTGCTTAAACTGACAACATCTCCTGAAAGATCAAGAACTACCATTGTGCTCAACCCCAGGTGCAGTTCAGCCACTGGGACTCTGCAAAACACAGATGTGTTTCACTGAAGCAAAGTCAATGCGACTTAAGTGCTTTGCTGAACTGGAGCCATAATTGGACCCGAGTCAGAGACCCATCATCCTCACATCCTGGAGCACGCCCACAGCCCAGGGAAACCCCCTTTCCCAGTGTAACACTACCTGTCCTGGCAGAGAGGGGTGTGAGCCCTGTAGGGATCTCGAATAAAGGTGTTTCCAGGGAGGCTCTGCTTCCCGTTTGTGCTGATCATGCACAAAGCTGCTCTCACATTGCTCCCCTATTCTCTTGTTTCTTTGTGATCTTTATAACTTGTGAATAAATTATTTGTTTTATGGAGCTGTAGCATATGGCAGCAAAGAATCACTCTGTTATGAGGAACTCCCAGGTGACAGGAAGAAAATGCATAGCTAATTTCTTGTTGCTGTGAATGTGTGAGTACTCTCTGATATCAGGTCCTAGGTCTCATATGAATACATTTCACTCCAAAGACAAGAGTGGGGAAGGAGCTGTCAGACCAGGCATAAAATATGAGGCAAAGACTGGTTGAGTGAGATCATTTGAGGGGTCATTTCTCTTGTTCTTCCATGCAGTAAGAAGGACCACAATATTTCAATTACAAAAATGGAGATGGAATAAATAACATGAGTAACTGAGTATCCATCTCCAGATTATTTTATCCTATGGTGCTACAAATAGAAGACAGCAACTACAAAGTTCATCACCAGCTCTGGACAGCAGTTTGTAAGGTTCTTCTAGTTTTGCTGTCTTATAGAACAAAAATCAATCTAGGATATGAAAACTGAAATCTCATGCATCTTGAAATCTGCCCTTTATTTGGACTAACCTTTTACTAGGTCTGAACAAAAGGGGTTTTGTCTTTCCAATATATTCACCAAGGATCCATTCTGCATACAAACCAATCTCATATTTAATCATTAAGTAATGGAACAGATTTCATTAGCTGCACCTTACCAGTGTTTAGGTGTCAGGTTGTTCCTAAGCTGCTGATGCAGGTGTTGGGTGGGTAACAGTCGTAAAAGATGGCAGAAAATGTTCCTAAGGATATATGACTTGCTGGTTATTTTTAAAAAGCCATTGATATACATGAGGACTTAGTATTTATTTAGCGCCAAAAATATGGCACATTAGTACCAAAGTGTTCCCCAACCCTGAACAATTACAATTGAACAGAGAGGCACAGGGGAGCCATTGTCTGCTGGAAAATCCAGCTGAAATCTTGTATGAAAAGGTTTGATTTTTGGTTTAAACTCCCTACTTGTAAGTCTTGTAGTGCTGCCCCAAGAGTGTAATGAAGGACAGATCATGGTTGCCTGTCTTTATAATGCCAAATGGCTCATAAAGTGCTGACATGTGATGGGAAAATTCTGAATGAGGGATTGCTTTCCTCCAGAATTAATACTTTAATATATGGAACATGAGTATGAAAATAGGATCTTGTATTCAAGAGCTGCTCATTCCCTCACCTTCACCTCTGATGCTTTCCCCAAACACTCGGAGACACAGCAGGAGCTGATGGCTCCAGACTTTTGGGCAATTAAACTGTAAGAGGAAAAAAATAACAGGATTTCCTTTGTCCAGGGTCCCTCCTCAGAGGCACCCAGCTCCAGCTGTTTTTCCATTGTTGCTCCATGGTTAAATTATTTTAAGGATCCAGATATCTGAGGCTGAGGGTCACTGGAGTCTCCTGCTGCAGAGGGGCTTTGGTCCCATCTCAGGTGAGCTGAGGTGTCTTTCAGACTTCCTAAACCAAACTTCCAGTTGAAGCTTGGTCTGAAACAGGATACAAAACCAGCAGTGTTTAAGTATAAAGTTTTTCTAGAGTTTTGCACAAAATTCAGGTTTATACATGGAAGGTCATTTTTCATGAAGCTGCTCTTAGGTGCTTTGTGATTTAAATCACCATCCTCCTCACAGGCTCTTAGCAGGGAAATATGATTAACTGGCAGAGTAGCAGTGGTGGAAGTGTTGTAACCATTACAGTGCAAGAACACGCTGTTATCAACCTCTGCTTCAGTCTCTTCAGACATGAAATGAGGCTCACATGCCTGCGAGAGCATTTGTTGGTTTGTTTGTTTTTCTCCAGCAGGCTAATACCTGTGCTTACAACCCTTGCCCTGGCTATTTGACATTCTCACCACAGTGTGCAGACACAAAGTGCTGCCTGCATTCAGTATTAAGCAGACAGATTTAATGGTCTCAAAGGTTGGACCTGTGCTCCCGTGGCCAGCTTCACTACAGTTCCTGTATTTCAGTGGTTTCCCAGCTCTTTCTGCTCTTTCCCTCTGCCTTAGTCACATAAACCTCTGACCCCAGAGATCATAAGCACATTGCAAAGGTCTCCAGTGCTCAGACCCAATTGCTGCTGTCACAAACATTCAGGACAAACCTCAGGTTCTTGCTATCCAACCCAGAGATCAGAAGAGAATGGCTTCAAAGGAGATTTTAGTCAAACCAAAAACTGATGGGTGATTTTTCTGTAGTCTCAGTGCTATGTATTTCTCTCTAAAAATGAATTTTAAAATTACATTTGTGGTAGTCTGGGTTGAAGAAGGGACAGGAAAAGGCCATATGAACAAAGAATATACCAGTTTTCTGTTATTAGTTCCATCCTCTCTGCCTTGGGGAGGCCCTTGGACACAGACCACTGGAAGGATATTCTGTAGGAGTGGCACGAGGTGCTTGTTTTGGTCTTACATGGCTTATTAGGAATCTGCTTGCTTTTGGACACTGTATAATGCAGGATACTGAGGGATGCCCTCAGTGCCTGTTCCTCCACTTCTGTGTAAGGAGGAAAAAGCAACTTGCAACATCAGTAGGGTAGAAGTTTTTCTGGTAGGAGAAAAAAAAAGAAAATGGGAAAGATTAACTGCATTATCGATTTTGTAAAGAGATTGAAGCCTGGAAAGGCTTTATCAATGGAGTAAAAGACTGAAGGAAATACTAAAAAGAATAAAAGAATCAGCAAAAATAGAAAAATGTAGGCTTATGAAAGATTGCCATGATCATTCCTAGTGAAACTATTAGAATAGGGTTTGTGCAGATGCTGAATAATCTCATGCTGGCTGCTCTGATATATCTGAAGATTGAATTCTGTCAGATCAATATAAGAAATGTGCTTTCAATACAATGCCAACACTTACTGTAATAGGCAGCAAAATGCTGCATCCACGTCTAGCTCTGTATTGTCATTTCAGATTTGAGTCCAAATATCTAAGACATTTTATGGTGTGCCACAGGAGAGGGATACAGTTTCTGCAGCAGACAGTATTTTCTGTCTTACACATAACGCAGCCTCCTTCCCCCTTTGCATTTTATTTGCTGCTAAGTTTAAAAACCAAAGAGTACAGAAATTTTAAGGTCCTATTTTCCCTGTCTGACTTGTAGTGGCTTTCAAACACCCTGAAATGAACTCCTGTAAGCCAGCAATGCCACAAACAGGCAACACAAGCCTGGAAAAAAAGGGATTCCTTGCCTGCCCAGTGCATTTGTTCTGACAGAAAGGGATGGCACCTCTCTTCAAACCTGGAATGATAGAAATACTGTCAAAAGAAAGCAATGATGAACCAAATGAATTTTAAGCTCTAACATTTACGAAGTTATTTTCAAGATAATAAATGAATAGGCTTCATGTGTTGGAAGACTTACTGTCACTCTGTGTCAAGTTTAAAAGTCCACATCCCGTCTCTATCAGGTGCCTTTCTTAACAAAGTTGCCCCATTCTAAGATCTAACTTAATCTTAACAGTCCACAAACACTGAGAAGCCCTTATAAGACAGGTTCTAGTCCGAAAAATAAAACCAGAATGTCAGCAGTTTTTATTATTATAGCTCTAAGGAACTAAATTGGAATTTTTTAAGGTAAAGGCATCAGACCATTAAAGCGTATCTGTTTATGGTTATAGAAAATGGAATAGAAGATCTTTAGCATACACTGTATTCATAGTGTCATCAAAATGTTCATTTCAGGTCTGGAAGGTTTATTAAGTTGCCTTTATGTGTTGAGGGTGGAGGCACAGGTTTCAGAAACAAGGTCATTCCAGAAGCCAAATTGCCATGTAAGGGAATGGACGCTCTCCAAACCCAGTTTTTAACATGATATTTAACAGCATTTAATGTTTCTCTTGTCACATATCAGTGACTCACAGAGATGTCTTTTTCATGGATATAAATTCACACTACTCCCAAATACAGCTAGCACTTTTCAGCAAAGCTCTGCCTTATTCAACAGGGAGCTCATTTACCTTCCTATTCAAAATAAGGGGATCTCACTTTCCCTTTTTTTTCTTTTGTTTGAGTCTTCATATTCTGCATTGGAGACCAGGGAGTTATTTGGTCAGGAAATGGAGTCAGAGCTACAGATTAATCAATCATGCCTCATGTCTTCGTATTGCAACACACAGACTGATGTCACTGGGGATTGATGAATGCCACATCTGCATGTACAACTACTCACAGGCAGTGCTGGGATCTCATTCTGCAGCTATTTTGTGGTTACCTTCAACTCTGATTGATACCATCTCCTCACTGCTTCCTTCTCCAGTCTCCAGTGCTCAGTGAAGGAAGGGAATTTGTTCCTGAAATTCCAGTCTCACCAAGAGATGGGGGTTTTGGCTTTCTCTCGCAGACTCCCGTGAAGTTGGGCTCAAGAGAAAAAAAAGTTGACATGTAAGATCTAAATTTTGCCCAAATTCAGCAGTATTTGCTGAGACAATTTTGATTTGACACATTTCTTCTTCATTCAAGGGTACTCAAGAGCTTGTCAGGGTCCACATACCCCTGGAGGTGATTAATGCTCTGCTTGCTTTGTCTGAAGAGTGAACGCTTGCTCATCCAATATGAGCAAATCAAGAACAAAAGACCACACACATGAAACCACCAGACATACTGCTAGACAAGAGTTCACTGCAAAAAACCCCACACTCAGATGAGGGATGTGAGGAAAAAAGGAAAACATAAACCTAGTTTTCCTAAAATAACATGCAATCTTGAAATTATGTTAAAAATTAAATTAAATTAAACAGCTTGTTAAAAAAAAATCTAATAATTGCAGTTTTCCTTTAACACCATGAAATCTTCTGTCACTTTAGATGAGAAAAGATCAAATGCTGGAAAAATCTTTCATAATTTCATAGAAGTCCTATTCATTTTTGCTGCTGAGTGCTGTAAGTGGTGACCTGAGCACGAAGATGCTGAAAAGAGGTAGGGCATGAAGCTTTTCTACCCAGGTCATGCAGACTTCCAGAAGAAAAGCTTGGTACTATTGCACTCCAAACAGGAGACCTTCATCTAGCCCCTGAACATTTAAATTAAAATGTTAATTTAAAATTCTTGTTTAAAACTGTAAAATGAAGCCATCCTTACTGCATGGTGGCTTCAATTGTCCATGTGAGGAGGCTCAGGGTGCTTGGTCAGTTCATGTCATCATGAAGATAATCAGATATCCAGGCACCTGGGAGGGCCACAGCACACAACACTTTCCATGGCACCACAAGGAAATCAGGCAGGCCATGAGCTCACAAGAAAATTAATCAAGCAAGCAGCACATGTATTACATGTATCCAATGGGCTCTCAGGGAAAATGGCAATCAGGAGCGTGTTCAGAAGTATTAATGAGAAGGGCACCAAACTTCTGAAGCCCAAATACTTACTCCTCACCAGCATGATGTCTTTTGGAATCCAGAGTAGCTCTGGATATGATGCCCAGCTCTACAGCAGAATTACCAGACATGCTTTGAAGGATGGGGAGAGAGGAACCACCTCGGGGAATTGAGCACTGTGACAGGTCTGTGGTTCAGAGCTTACTAAATTTTACGAGAGACAACTAATTTTAATTACTGCTCTCCCAAAGTAATTTCAAACATTTCTCCAAAATACACAGGCTGCTACAGAGGCTCATGTGCATAATGAACATCTGTAGTAAAACTGCTTTATTATGGGTTGTTTGATGCTGTTTATTGCATACCCATTGGTTTTTGGAATGGCATTAGCGAGCAGCATTTTGAAGATGGATGCTAAATTTTGCTGTGGCAAATTAGTGTCAACCAAGAACATATCAGCAAATAAAAGAGTGCATCTGCTCCCAACAATGGCTTTTCTTTGCATCATGATGATGATTGAAAGGCTGTAATAAAGAAATGATACATATACTCTATCCCCCAAACTACATTAAAAAGCTGTTGCAGGCAATCAGCAGTACAGCAGGACAGACAACCGTGTTGCATGTGAGCAGAGGAGGAGCTGATGCAGTCTGGCTTGGTTTATGAGGAGAACACCCTCCTCAGTATCAAAATGTAGTTTAAAAGGAGAATACCTTCCTCAGTACCAAAATGAAGTTCATAGCAAAGTGTTTGCTGTCTCCCCTGCCAGCAGCCTTTGTTGCAACTCTCTCCCATTTGTCCTTATTTCCTGAGTATCTCTTTGTCTGGGTTTGTCTCCCTTTCCTCCCCTCTAGATTAATATCAATTCCAGGCCAGGGCATGTAAACTCCCTTGATGATCGTTACAGTAAAACTTCAAGAAAAGTCCTTCTGAGATATGGAGAGCAACATATGGGGACAGTTTGCTTTATGTCTCATTTTTCATACTAATGTGGTTATTTTATAGGACTGCATCTCATCTCCTGTCTGACTAATGCCTGAGCTCTGTCTCATTTAAATGAGAGGCTCCTCAGGTTCACTAAAGCACAGGAGGTTTGAAACTTTATCATGCAGCTGATACAGTGGTGAGTATTTGCTGAACATTGCTCAGCAGCGAATAACTCCTTTCTTCAATATCCTGAATTTTGCCCTCTCATAGGCAGTTCAGTCAGAACAGAAGTGCTGTGGTATGAACTTGAATTTATTTTTCCTTAGACAGAAGGAAATTGCGGTGCAAATCACTCATGTGGTTTAGGTTTCCCTAGAGCAGCTCTGATGCGTGATGCTCACAGTCACTTGGCATACGCCTTGCGGGTGTCAAAAATGTTCTTGGCTTGAACCAAATGTCTGAGCAAGTACATGTCCTTGAGGGCAGTGCTAGACACAGTCAAAATGTCCTCCAGAGCAACTATTTAAGAGACATAAATGTCTTAAATGGGGCCTTTGCAACTAAATTTCTGTTTCTAATTACCGGAGCAGAGGGAATCACGAGGGATGAGGATGGAAGGGGAGGAAACATCCATTAGGAATTTCAAAAACAAAGGGTTCTTTTGTCTTTAGAAGTCTCACTTAAAACTACTTTAAATTCTGAAATGCAAGTTTATTTTTAGGAAAAAAAATTTAAAAGGGTAAGTTAGACATTCAAGTGAAATTTCTCAAAACCATTCATGTGAAATATTTCAACGATTCACATTTGTATTCGGGGACATGATTTCAGATTAAGCACCCCAGCTTTATGAAGATACTGAATTAATGCCTAGGTGTAGACATCCGAATCTTGAAGAAACACTGAATTTCAGACATTTTCCCCTGGTTAGCAGAGACTCATGGAACCTCATGATAGGCAAGGAGAAGGTCAGCAGGGAAAAATACATTAACTGGATGAAATCATCACATATGCAAATGTGATGGAGGTCCTTTGTCACACATGGTACATACCATGACACTCACTGAAACAGACTGCTATAGCACACTAAAGTTTGTGTGTATTTAAAGTGCATTTAAATAAATTCACCAGGTAGGAGATAGTGAGCAAAGAGATGGCACCGCTGATCTGCTGGAAGCTGTGGAGTGGATGATTGCACCAGGAACACACCAGTGTACACCTGCCTCATTCTTCCATACTTCTCTAAGCATCTGATACAGTGCACTGATAGAAACAGGGTGTAGGAAGAGCTCTGGTTTGCTGATTTTCCAGCTTGCCTACCCTTCCGGGTCTTACCTTTTAAAGCCAGTTCCTTGAATTTAGAACAGAAGACATCATCTTTTCCCACAGACTTCACCTTTCTTGAGCACTGTTGTCTGTGTGTAACAAGGACATCATTTGTTATGTCCTGCCTGCCAGCTCTGTTCACAAGGATTAAAGTCTTTGTGGACAGCTGGTGCCTGGAGGAACTCAGGAACATAAAAATTTGGTGTGTGCTGTGATGCAGACTTCACTGTCCGAGCAGAACATGACTTAGACCATTGAGTTTTACTCTTTCTTTTAAATCCAAATTAGCTCATAAAGCTACTTGTTCAAGACCTGCTAGTGATTTTAATGACAAAAATTACTGACAATCCTAAATGCCACTAATCAATGTCTGTTTTATATACTCAGCTATAAATTGTGACAGGAATAATTCCTTTTTCTCATGCTTCATGCTTCTCATTTTTAAAACGAAAGTTTCCTAGCATCTTTGTGTTCCTATATGTGTGAACCTGGAATTATGTTCAATACAAGCATGAATAATACTAATTTCATCTACCACATGGAAGCACACAGCCAGCTGCTGATTCTTCGTGGTGTGCTGAGTGGTCCCTGATATGGGATAAGCTTCTCTCCTATTGATAAACACCTCATTTTCCCTCAAAAGATCTTCTCTTGGGAGCGCCCGGTGTATATTTTTTCATTCCTCTCTTTCTTTTTAACCCAGAAGAGCTTGAGAACCAAGATATCATATTTTCTTTAGCTGAGTGATGCTGACACATCGCTAGGGAAGGGTTAAAGAAAAACAAACCCCCCTCAAGATGTTCCTGGAAAACCCAAGCTGATAAACACATGGGAAGCTCAGACAGCCAGCCTTCTGTTAAGTATGTGAGAGAAATTTCCCATCTTGAGGTAAGGAAGACGGAGGCACTGTTAAATTATGTTTCCCGTGAGTGTTACTAAGGCATACTTACACATATTATATGAAGTAGAAAATTAGTACTTTGAATTGTTATGGTTACATTTGCAGTAAAGTCTAAGTGTTTGCAGTTTTTCAGAAGTTTGCCTATGGTTCATCATGCAGTTCACCCACTGAGCAGAAAATTTACTTGCTGTAAAATAACAGAACAGATCAACAGCTACAAGGGAACGATTGCAAACTCTACCCTGACTCCTGGCTCTGGAAGAGGTCATTCTTCTACAGATGAAAGGACTAAAATGATAGCTCCAGGCCTCACATTTACCCACAGCTCAGCTTTGGAAAGGTTAAGGCCTGATCCTCAGTGCACACTCAGCAGCAATATTGGAGGACTTGAACACACTGGAGTCCTTCTGGGACCCTGGGGTTGTGAGTATGCTTGTGAATCAAGGCTCAGTGTTACAGCACAGTTTAAAAAAGTTTAGGGTTTCTCTGATAGTGACAGGCATCTCTAGCAGTGGCAGGAAAATTGTCGTACTCAGATCTCAGAATTTTTTAGATATTTATGTATCTACTTAATATTTTATTTATGTGTGTATCTATATGTTTATATGCATATCTATATATAATGTATGTAAGCTATAGACTTAATTTAGGTAGCCCCATGCTGTGAGAAGTGGGAAGTAGGCTGAGCTCTGGCAGGCCTGGGCAGTGATGATATGAATTGCTCCCTTTTCTCCCTCTTAAACGTAGATAACAGAGGCACCTTCCAGAGACAGGCTGAGCACAGCCCAATAGAAATTGCAAGGGATTTTGAACTGGATGATCAACTCATGCATGCAACAAATTACATGCTTTTTGTGTATCTACAGAGCATACATGTCAGGAAGGAAAAAAAAAAAAGAAAATTAAATCAAAATCTCTGACTGAGGGAAAGTATTTCCTATTTCTTAGTCCACACAGCAGAGACTGCTGACCCCATCCTCACCCTGAGACTCATGTGACCAAGGACTAATTCAGAGGAACTAAACATCTCCCGAGGATTTGGCACCTTGCTGTCACTGAACAAGACACAGCACCACAAACTCATTTCAATCCCTGCCAAGGAGGAAAAGGAAGCAGGAAAGCAGTCTGGTACCTCTGCTGCACCAGCACTAGCACTCAGTCTCTTTCCTGAGTGCTAGTCAGGCATCAATGCTGCTATCAATGTACCATAAAGTAGGACAAAACCCAGGAATGATAAATAAAGGTGTCTAAGGCCAGACTGAAGACTGGATCACAAGAGAACACTTAATGTCTGTGACTCTAAATTCTGCTGATCTGTTCTTCCCGTAATTGCAGTCCTAAGCAAAATCACTTGAATATCTTGGGCTGTCAGGTAATGTACATTGGTGTGCACATGTCCATAAGAATAAACTGCCATCAAACTCCCACTTTATTTTCAGTATCCTCACTGTGAGAGTGGAGTTTGATGTTTGATGTTTGATATTTGGATACAGCAGCGTATCAAAATATTCCATGGCAAAAATAAAGCAAGACCTTTTGCCTTCAAATTCTGAGGTCAGTCTGACTGAAAGCAGAGATTCAACCCTCAGCTCAATCAACCTTTAGCTTTGTTTTGCCTTACCAGCAGTGGTTTTGTCCCTGATGAGCATGCTGGCTACCCATTTCAGCCAAGCATTCAGAAAGTTATTCTTCCCTTTCTGTTGCAAAGTTACATGCAATTGCTTCAAAGGGAAATTTCTTTTCAGTGGTCAGTATGGGAACTGATTTCTTAAAATGAGGAAGTGTTTTTGTGTAGTAAACCTCTGTCTAGATTTACCAGTCATTTGCTCTTTGAAGGTGCTCTACATATCCAGTGGCTGAGGACCAGTTGAATAACATCAACTAAACATACAAAGAAAAATCACCAAAAAACCATTTAACTTTTGTCATTGACTCATGAGAGTCTTTGACTTTTAATTTGTAGGTGCAGGGCAAATGTGGGAGTGCTGAATTTGCCTGATTTCTATTAAACGCTTACTCTTCACTGAATATTGTAAGAAGCCATGTATCCCACATCAAATGCTGGAAACATTCAGAATAGGATGCTCTGTGGAGTAAAGTAAAATATAGAAGAGCAAGGTGAGAAGTCAGTAACTTATTTTCACAATAAAAAAAAAAAAAAAAAAAAAAAAAAAAAAAGTCTGGAAATGTGCAGGAAAATGCATTAAGGAGATAACCATGCCTGGGAAGCAGTTTGAGGATAAGGAGAGGGGTAGTGAGCTCCACTATTGCTAAGTATTCAGCAGAAAATGGCCCAAGATTGAACATGTCCTTTTATGGCAGTGGGAAAGAGAGCAAATCCATCACAGGGAGAAGGAAAAGAGATGAGGGGAACAGATTTTTAGCAGTTTTGCCTTTTTGGCTTTCTTCTTTCTGAACAAGCTACTTGTTCACCTCTAAACTCATCACCTACCACCACAAATGGTCACCTCATTAGGGCTTCTGCAATAAACACTGATGCTTTAAATTTAATCAGAACTTTTACATACAGCACGCTGAGGCTGCACCATTAGTTAAAAACAAAGGTCGCCCTCTTCCCTTTGTTGTCTGCTAATATGGTTTTGAATATTACTGTTTTTGCAGCTATTACTGTTTACACTGGGTGATTGGCTAGACTCATTAAAGTGAATGAATGCCAGGAGATGACATCATTTACATTTAATTGTCTTGTTTCTCCACAAAGTCTATACAGTTGTTTTAATAAAGGGCAGGGGAAGATAAAGGCTACATTTGCATTATCTAAGCAGCTTTTGAAAAGGGTCTAGGATGTTGTTGACATTTATTGTTTACAAATGAGATAAATAATGTTTTGTTTTGCAATTGTTGCTCTTCTATTTTATTCAGTACGTTATAGTTTTTTAATTACTGTTACTACTCCTGAATGTTAATGAACTCAGTTTCAACTTGCTAGCAGACTCTTTCCAGGATTCAGAACAACCGACACATGTTCTGCTTGCTCAAATTCCACTTGCTTGATCAAATTCCTTATGTACCAACTTCACTATAACTATAACAAGATGTTAAACACAGCCATAAGCTACCAACTTCTGTGAATTGGAGCATTCCAGCTTCAGAAATCATGTGGCCAATATTTTCTGGAAGAGTTGTCCACTTTCCTGTCTATGATTTCCAGACAACGCAAATAAAGCATGCAATATCTTGCTGATTTTTCATCTTTTCTTTGTAGTCCCATATTTGATTAAAACACCAATTGTGGGAGGGACTGGTATGTGTGCAGACGTCATCATCCTTCCTCTTGTGACCTCACAGTAGAACTATGTCAGTTCTTGGCTGCCAAATTAGCTCCTCCAAAGCTTCCCCATCATTTCTTAGTCACAGCTCATTTCTTCCCTCATTTTCTACCCCCAAAGTCCCTTGGGATTGCAGCTGTGCTAATGCTTTCTGCATTTATGCATTCAGCCTGAAATACTAACTTTATCCACAACTAAACTAAGCATGCCATTGCCATCCATGGAGCCTACTCCGTATTTGACTTATAATTCTGTCTTCAAGGAGTTATTCTGTGGTCAAAGATACCTCAGCCTATTTCCCTGTCCATGGTGAGGAGGGAAGTGCCTGGCCTTCTCCAGAGCAGGTCAGCAGTGTTTTGCTTTTTGGGCCACTGGGTCCATCTACCTGTCATGTATCCACTTGGATGCTGCAGTTTGGAGAAGAAAGCTGGTCTTAGACACACATAAGAGAAAGAAAAAAAATTTTAAAATTTCTAAGTTATTCAGACAGTAACACTGGCAACAGACTCTGGGTTTGTGTGATGTCTAAGCTCCAAATATTTCAAGGATGGAGATTGCTTATTTAACCTTATCCTTTCAGGAGTAAGGATGTGGTTGCTGGACCTCAGTTCAGGCATCACTGTGAGGTGATGGCAACTCCTCCTTCTCACCATCAACTGTAGTGAGCTGGAGTCCAGAAGCCAGTCTGAACTGCTCACAAATATCATGGACTCAGATATCCTAAGAGACGTCTGAGTCCACCTTGGTTCTTCACAGTGTAAGGTTTGAATAAAACCACAGTAAATTATTTGCACTCTTTCCCATCTTCTCAAGTACTTTCTTTGAAATTCTGATATAAAAAAGGAAGAGCTTTCTTTCATCCTAAATAAACCTAAAATAAAAAGGCGTGAAAATTTAATTGTTACCCAGTCTCTGGAAGTGCACAATCATTTTGTGCACCAGCCCATGATCATTATGTGTGCTTCAGTCTACAGACTTCATCTGTTCTGCTGAGAAGCCCAAGGCTACAATGGAATAAACTGCTGCTTCCATCCATGCCTGTATTTAGTATAGGTGAGAATGCACTGGTCAGAAGCATGGCTTATACCAAGAGTACAGATGCCAATTTTTGTTCAACTGCCAAATAAGCTTTTTGGACTTAATTCTCTACTCCAACTTTACACTGGTTAGTAGATTCAGTGGAATTACACAGATTTACAGTCCATGTGAGACAACAAAAGTCAATGACACAATTTATAGCAGGAACTAAATTCAATTACATATGTTGTATATTTTTATAATTTTCTTCCTTGTTGAAGAACAAACAAAACCCCCCTAACAAAAAGTATTGTGGTGTTTGTAACTGCTAAGTTGAACCAACTACAAGATTACCAAAGAGCTACTCCCAGTGAGCCTCTATATTTGGGGTAATCTTAAAATAATCCACCATTTCTTAGTGGATATTATGAAACAGTAGCAAGAAAAACAAGCAGAGTACTGCTTCACTTTTGTCTAATTACTCTTGCAGACAAAGGTGTAAAATGATTAGCCAGTAACATATGGGCTTGAGCTTGGAGAAGTTCCCAGCGAGATTCTTTTTTATTCCAGGCATATTTTATCATTAATTTCAGTGCACTAATCCATTGGTGAGCCTCTGCCTGCCACTCTGTCACTTGCTTTCTCACACTTACCAAATGTATTCCTAATCTCAATGGTGCCTTCTTCTGCTTCCTTGCAGTGCAAACGACCCCCTGGCCTGATGCCGATGACACTGATGGATCAGGAGTTGCACTGGGATGTGGAGCCTGATCTTCACATGACAGCCATAAAACTGAGAATTTACTGTTTGGGTACAATAAGGGGGTTTAACAATGCTGATGGTATCTACCAGTCCCATAATGAAGAGAAGATGTCCTTTGCTTCCTCTGAGAAACACACTTTTCAGTGCTGTGAACAGGACTGTGTCAATACTGCTGTTACTTGAGCACTGAAGCAGCATTTCAACTTGCTAAACATAGGCAGTGTAGGAAGGCACATCCACACAAGCACCATTTTTCCACTTCTACTTTAGTCACAACATTTCCCAGTTAGTTATATTTAGCTTGTGTTGGAGGTGCCCAAAATACTCACATTAAAACAAGCGGGTATTCTATTCATGGAGCTTGTCAAGACCACAAACAATAATTGCATCCCTTGCTGTAATAATGCACAACTTTGCATGTGTTCATTCATTTAATCCCCAGTACTCTGCTGGTGCTGACTGAAGCTCTGCAGCCAGCAGATAACAACGTCGAGAGTAAAGAGACAAGGTTTCAGTTTCCAAACACGGGAAACTTAATCCCTACTCTGGATGCTCCAAATTGCCACTTAGACATGTAAACGTCAATTTTATGCACCTAAGTGCCAATTTGAGTGTCCAAATGCCTGACTTGGACATCTCATTAAGGCACCCATTGGGTTATATTGCTTGTTTTACCTATCTGAGTGCACATAATGTGCTGTAAGCAATTATGGTCTGTACCATACAAAGTAAATCAATTCATTCAAGTGGCTTTACAGAAGTGATTTCAGCGCAGCAGAAAGTATTAAAAACAAGTAGCTCATCATGTGTCAGTATCACACACACCTAGATCCCTTCTCCATTCGCCATCACCCAGTGCCTGAGAGCCTCCATTTACTGTAATTTCTGAAAAATATCTCAATCTGAGCATGGCCATTTGGGCTCCCTGCTACTGCTGCTGCACTGCAATCTGCCTGCTGTGTTCCTTGAGTTCAGTGAATTATTTGGGGCACTCCTGAGCCAGCAAGGTGGGAGCTGAGCTGTGCCTTGTTACAGTCTGGGCTGCCAGGGAATCCAGACACTCCTCACTCCACACATTGCAGGGCACTAATGGACATCTTAAAATAGGATTCTGGGTGTCATTGTGTCCATCCTCCCTTTCCAAACAGTGTTTAAGTGGCCTTGAGAAAATGAGACTAAATAATACCCACCATGCTTTTCCCTGAGATGCCTTAAAATGCTGTAGGCAGAAAAGCACAGGCCAAGGCCACTTTACCCCAACCTTTTCTGAGCAACAATGCCTAATATCTCCTTCACATCACAGCACGGATTGTAAAATGAGGTGCAATTTGCAGCTTTAAGAGGATGAGGAAAAAGAGCAGCCAAAAACTGACAGTGCATTCTCTTAACAGGAAAGGACTGTCCAGTGTGTTATCAGCTTAATTTTTTCACTCTTTGCCTGACCAAAATGACCATTTCAAAATTTCTGAGGAAAAAGAAGAAGCACCTCTAAATTACTCCTGGAACAAGCCCATACTCTTTGTGTGGGGATTTGCTTGGTTTTAATGGATAATTTCTTTGTCTTGACTGCTTTTGCAGGCATGGCATTGTTAAAGCTCTGCTCACACAGTCCCCCTCACAAAGAGGGTCAACATGGCAAATGAGAAATACCACCCAGTAGATGCAAGGCTGCTGCCAGTGCCTGGGACACTGCTTTCAGTGCTGCAAACCCTCACAGCTTTGTAAGGAAACTGCTCCAGCTCCTGCAGCTATGAGACATGAACGTCCCTAGCATGGGCAATTCCTTCCAGCCTCTTGCTGGGGTTTGTGAAGATTTCAAATTGGGAGATCCCAGCCCACTGTTGATGCCCGTTAAGCTCCCAGTGATGCTTTGAATACCAAACTACAGGGAGGCTAAAAGTGCTTGATTCTAGTTCACTGTGTTGACACCCAGCTTGTTCCTCCTCTCATAATGTGGACCCAGCCAACATTCTCCCAAATTTTCTTTTGCATTGTGACTGTCTGTGTCTAATCCTGGAAAAGCACTGCATCTACTGGGAGGTTACTTCTGCCCTGAATGGAATGAGGAAATGAGCCAAACAAGAGGCTGACTGGGCTCCCTCCCAGAGAAACCAGCACAGAGACAAAGAATTCGTGTCCACAGCCACAAAAGAAATCTGCAGCCTGCAGAATGCAGTCATGATCTCAGTGTATTTTTGGTGAAGGGAGCCATGACAATGAGCATCCCTTCATAATAAAGTTTCTAGGATTCTTGAGTGAAGTCCAGACAATGACAAGCCCATGCACAGCAAACTACAGCTGCTCATGCATATGTGATTACTTGCTATGTGCAAGTGATACGAGGGGATATAATCTATATATTATATAAGGGAATACATGAAACTCAAATTCCATGTCCATGCTTGTCAGCCAGTAAGTCTTTACATCACCTGATTTTTATTTCCTGTTGCACGAACCAAAAAGGCAAACATAGTAAGTGAAGTACAATTCCCAAATCCAGTTTTACTTCCTATCCTTCATCAAAGCTTTGGGGTCTTTGATCATTAAAATTATTTTCCTTCCATGTGCTGCTCCAGTACACATATGGAATCAATAGGATACAAACGATGTGACCTATCAGAACAAACAGTTCAAACTCTCATTATCAGATATTTGTGGCAACCGATTTTTAGGTCAATACTCTGAGAAAGAATACTTGAAAAACACTATGCTGAAAAATTGAAGATATTTTTATTTTCTTATGGAAAATTCTTCTAAATATAGAGAGAATATACTTCCCTAGGAACCTCTTCTCTCCTCACCACTCCCACCTACCAACATAAAATTGTGGACAGTTTCTTCACTGCAAGTAAAAATGAGATGATCCATATGCACTGAAATTACAGTGGCAGAACACATTGTGTCTTTTCCACTGTCACAGGAAGCAGTAGAGAAGTAGAACCCTACTGCATAACATGAAAAAAGTCAGAAGTCTGATGAGGAAAGGGGTTCTCCTCTTCAGGATTTTGTATTCAGATGCAGATAATTAGATGGTACAGGTTACCGAAGGTGGTTGGCAATGGACATGCATCTTTTGCCAGCCAAAGCCTTGCGTTTTTGTAAATTTGTCACATTTTGGAGGGATAGAGCAGTAAGAAAGAATGCTTCTTCCTTCAAAATAACGTTTAGCTTAGAGACCAATCTCAGGAGTCCTCAACCCCGAACAAATGGTCATAATCTCCCAGAGAGACTTTTACACAAAGTTTTATTATGCTCAGATAATTCTGAACTCCTACAAATAGAGGTCTGAATTTCTATGAATTTAACTTAGCAGTTCAAGTTTAATTACTAATAAGGTTTCTGTTGGCACTCCATTAAAAAATTTAAGTGTGACATCATCTGACAGATTTTCTTCAGTACTGTGGAGAATCTGTTCATTGCTGTTATTTCTGCAAGGCTTGGCTGGGGAAACAATGAATACCAATAAGAAGTGGTAACACAAAATCGGTTTTATAACAATTTCTAGTAATTTTGAGCTACACAGGGCTTTTAGAAATTAATGTATAGAAAAGAATGAAATTATACATGGAACATATGTGCAGAGGCTTTAAAACATATAAATTAATGCCAGCCCACATCTCAAGGGCCAGAGCCCTTTTTCCCTTTGGAAGAACTGGACTACTCATTAATGTGTTTAAGGCCAAAAATTAGTCATTGAGCAAATTAAATTAAATCCATTTGAAATAGAATTAAAATGATGGAAAAGTGCTGAATATAGTTTTTGTAACAGAGTTTCTCCACAAAAATTAATGAAAAGCTCCATCTTAATCAAGTTATAGTCCTGTCAGCATCCCTCTTTGTCATTCTCTATTGTCATTTAAATAGCCTATCTTTCTTTTTTCCTTGCCACAGTTTCTACCTTTCATATCAGCTGGAGTTGGTTTGCCTCCAAGTTCCATGATAGTTAATTAAAACGTTAGGAAAGCCACCCAATTTAGGCTTCCCTGTCTGAAGTAAAGCAGACAGACTCAGCAGGAAGAGAAAAGATACAAATGAGTTATGCTATTTTTGTATAATTGTGGAAGATATGATCAAAACAGCCTCTTAGGTCAAGTAGTTCAACTCTCTACTAGGGCAGACACACTTCCAAAACGTAGAGTTTTTATGTTTTAAATAATCCAGTTTTGAAGATCCCAAATAATGACTCCATAACATTGCCAATTTATTCTGATTACTCCTTTCAAAAATTGTATCCACAAAATTTCTTCCTTTTTGGCTATATTTTTCTTTTTGTTCTTATTGCAAGCACTATAATTTTATTTATACTTTATATTATTATTTTAGCAGGAAACAAGCTGTGTGAATTATAAACATTGTGTTGGGTGAAAACATACTTTCAAATGTGATCATTGGAGATTTCTGAGACATCCATCAACATATGTCACACTTCACAGATTCTTTAACTTTGCCCTCCATGACTGCCATGTATTATACTGACATGTATTCAGAGACAGCTTTGTCACGAGAGAAGAACCAATTGCAGTTTGTCAGAACTGCAACGTAAGCCTGAAGTCCAGAACTCATTTCCTTATTTTGAAATAGCATTTTTACTCAGCAATGAAACTTCAGGGAAATTCCAAAGTCTCTCCCATCCAAGATAATTTCTGCACAGTACTCAAAATCAGAAAGGACCAAGGAGTTAATTCACACTCCTCCTACTCACTGCACACCAAAGGATGCACACCGATGGCAACTCCCAGATACACAGAATACTATTCAGCAAAAAGTCTTGAAAAGTGAATGCTTTTAATGAGGACTCTGTGCCTTTAAATAGATGGTCCAGGTCTTTGAAAGTCACAGGAGTAGGCTAAATTGAACATTGTACTTATTGTTAGTTGTACTTTTCCCAGCCAGAGGATATAACAGATGTGTTAAAGTGCATTCATTATTGCACAATCTTGCTTTTTGTAGCCAGGATTTTTCACTTTCAGACACTGAGCTTGCAATTTGTTGCTGATAGAAATAGCAAATTAATGCCTGTTTTCTTTGTACAAACGATCAGTTAGGACTGCTGGAGCCTACCCTATGGAATTATTTTGCTTGTTTTCAGTATAAATTCCAAGGAAAGTGCTCAAGGAGTTTGGGTCAGGCCCATTCTCAGTTATTTCCACCCTTCCTAGCACTGCACATTTTTCCTCCCATTTTTCTTTCAGTTTTTCCTTCCAACTCTTGCTTCTCTTTTTTATTTGCTCTCTGGCCATAAAACTTTTCTCCCTTTTCAGGGTATATCTTACTGAAGACTTGGTCAGATGAACTTCAAACACAGACAGTTCTCAGCACAGTCACAATGGTCCAGAGACCAAACCTGCAGCATTATTGTCTCTGCAAAATGTATTTGAGTCTCAAAAATTCTACATGGGCTTATGTGTTTTGTTCAAATTTATCCTTGTGACTTTTTTCCTCTAGAAATTTTTTATGTATCCAATTGATTTGTTATGCTTCAAAGATATGATTACAAACCCCTAAAAACTAACCAGTGAGTATCAGTAATTTGAATCTGTGAAGCACATCAGTCAATACGTTCACTCTGAAACCCCTACAACATGCTCATAACAATGCTTCATTTCTATCAGCTTCCTTCCAGATCAATATTTATAGTATCATTCAAACATTTATTATGACAGAACAGTAATGCTCAGGATCCAAATAAGAAGGGAAAAGCAAGCATTAAATGCGAGGCACGCTTTTAACAGCTTGCAGAGCTCTTTGAGTTTTCACTCGTTTGCTTCGCTTGGAGTGCAAACTGGAAGGCTCTGGTCCCTTCAACACAACCTGACAGAAGAGCATCCTGAATGAAGACAGCAAACTCTTTTCTGATAATTTCAATCTCCATGCTGTGACTGGGCTCCTCTGTGGTGCTGGTGGGTGAGGAGAGGCTGCACAAGCACCCAGCTCTCCCTCACCGTGAGTTACTGTGACTGCCGTGGCTCACTCCTGGCGGTGAGGAGTGCTCAAATTATACGCCCTTTCCCCTCTAAGCCTCGTTATTCCCTTCTTCCCTGCATTCTCATGCATCCTGGGATCCCAAAGCCATGTTTAAGTGTCGCGGCTCTATCCTTTATTGCTCCTTTATGGGGGCGGCGACGCGTTCCGCCGGGGCCCTGCGTGTCCCGGGCAGCCACGGGCGATCAGCCTAAGGAATGCGGGATAGACCTGGCTTGCAGCTCCGAGATTCCTTTATTGTAAAAGCGAAATTTAAAACGCAACCTGACTCGAAAACAGAGCAGAAGCTAAGACCGAGAATCTCCAAACAAAAAGCGAAAGCAAAAGGTTTAACTAAAGCAGAAACGAAAACATAAATTTTAAGTCCCTCCCTCAGGGCAGGACAGTGGGTCTTAAGGGACTGCTTGGGGGGCAGAGTTCAGGGCAAGGATCCAATAGGGAGAGGGCAACAAGGCGGGGATTACAATAGTGAACCAATAAAGAAGCAAAACAATCTAAACAACAAATAAGGCATCGAAAATTGAGAGATTGATAGGGAACAGTCTGGAAGAAAAGGCAGGGTTTAGGAAGGATTGACAGCTACATAGGTGAATGCAACCTAGCCAATAGTAACTCGACAGGGAAGGGAGTGGGATACGAGTGGGATACAATTTAGGACTAAATTATTAGTATAAGGGACAGCAAAACATTCCATATAACATAAAAACATACTGCAACATTTAACCTGCTCAACCTGCTGACAGCTGTTCTGCATAGCACAAAGATAGAGCAACAGGGAGCACAGGACACCCTGGGACAGGCCTCGATCCTTCCTCATCCCTCCTCAAAACCTCACTCCACCCTCAGCAGAGCTCTGCCTTCAGTGCAAGTGGAAAAGCTGAACTGCTCTAAATTGGTCTTTTTTTTCCCATCCACACACTTTCTGTATGTGAAACTTGGGGCCTAGGAATTTTCAGTAGGAAGGATTAAACATTGGCAAAGTTGCGAGTATCCAAATGCAGGCTCTAACAGGAGGAAGTGCCAGGCAACATTAATAGGCTGTGCAGCCAGCCTTGCCTATAGCATATCTCTCTATTTACTGAGGGTGATGTATAATTATGATGAGTGATGCAGTCTGCTCACTAGCCAGAGATGTCAGAACTTGGCTGTCTGTACAGTGATGGAAAGAGGATCATAATAACTTCTAAATGTGACTGATAAAGTGGTTTACATTTCCCACATTGTTAGCTCATGCACATTGGGATTTCTGGCTGGTAGGGAATAGATAACGTTTCTATTACTTTTTGGGCCTGGTTTTATCTCAGTCTTTAACAGTTGGTTTGCTTTGGACGAATGGTATTAGCAGCATCCTGGCATTCTTTGTGTGTCTGGCACTTTTCTGGTTTTATTCCTGGACACTACACCAAAGATACATACTGGCATGTAGTCTTTACCTTTTGCTGAGCCAAGTTAACCCATCAATGTGTGTCTAAAAAGAGATACTGCAATATTCATAGCTGTTACTGCCAGGGAGCCAAAGTAGACGCCAATGTTCAGAGAGTTTACAGTTATGAGGCAATGGAAAGAATCCCTTTTATTTGACCTCTGATGTGCATGCAATTGCAAACAAATAACTTCAACTGCTCCTGGAGTTCATAGATCCCATTTTAACAGCCTTCCATGGGGAAAGATTAAATGCTTTCAATGGAATTCTCCTATTTCAAGGGAGCTTAAAAATAAAGTGCCGGTCTTCAGAGTAGTTACAAGAATTTCAAAGCTGGTATACCCTTCTCTCTTAATAGAGAAGAGGGATTATGTTTAACTCAGGTAGCCTGCGTTCATTGCTTCTGCTAGCAATCTGAACATGACAGGAGCTCGGAGAAAAGGCACAATACAGCTGACACAGGTGTTCTTCCTTGCTCTGTGCAAAATATGTTTTCAAGACTCATCTTTCAAGACCACTTTTTTGCTGAAAAACTTAGAAGCAGACCCAGTTCTTTGCTTTAAAGTAACTTCCAAGACAAGATTTGTGGCATTAAATATAAATATTCCTGAAGGATGACTCCTGGAAAGGAATGCATTTTTTTATACACAGACCTGGCAGGGCACAGAAAGACAGGCACACCACACCAAAAGAGTTCTCAGGGATGCAGTCCCCACCTATGCCACACTATATGACCTTTTGAAAACCTTAGGTTTTTTCTCTGTTTGTAATCAAGAAGCTGTTTTAGAATCTGTTGGCTGAGTTGGTTAGATACAAACTTCTGATCCCAAAGTGTGTTCCCATGTGGCTTATACCAAGAAGCTTGTACACCTTGAAAAGAGGTTTTCCCTCCTCATGCTGAACCCATAAATGCAAATGCACAGCAGCCACCACCATTCTTTGTGTCACTAAGATAAACAATCCAAGTGTTTTGGTCTCCTCTTATGAAGTAGGTGGTGTTTTTCCCAGCCCTGCTGCCTGCCTTCCCTGTCCCTACAGCAGTCACAAATCATCTCTCCTTGCGGTGAGTATACAAAGCACAAGGACTTTACACAGCTCTGCTTGTGCTTCCCTCTCACTGTTAGAAACTCTTCTGCCCTTATATATTTAGACTCAATTTGACCACCCTACTACTGCATTATGGTAATGTTCTGCAGTCTTCTTTTCTGCCCCACAGTCATTTCCAAATTATGAACTCCTAATGTGCAGCAGAATTACTATTCCCTTATGCATGACCTTGATTTCAAGCCTTGAATGTAATTCTGAGGTCAGTCCAGTTTCTGCATGCCAGTTCACTCCTTCTCTCCACTAAGAGTGCCTCCCAGCACCTTGGCATCAGTAAGTTGGTTTGATATTAGTTAATTTCCTCATAGTCCTGTTAAGCTCATTAATGAAAATAGTGAGCAGAATTAGTGCCAGATTTTATCCTTAAGGAACTCTGCTAATGAATCTTCTTCACCTTATATTTCCCCTTTAACCCTCTCTGTTGCTCTCTTCCTGGAAGCCAGGTCCTACCATTTCTTTTTTTGCCCTGATAATCCTCATCACATTCATTAATCCATATTTCCCACATGATGGTACAACCAATACACTTCCCTGATTCAAGACAGACAAGATCTACGATATTTTTTTAACAGGGAAAGTCACTGACTAGTCTGGTATGAGCTCCTATGTGACAAAATCAATGTGCATTTTAATCCCTTTTTTCTTTGACATCTGCCTTTTAGATACTTTCAAAATCCATGTTGAAATTGTGATCCAGTATTGAGAACAGACAAACCCAAGTCATTTTCCAATCTCTGTCTCCAAATATCAACACTACAGGTCCTGCTGGTGGTCACCTGGTGTGATCAGGCATATGCCAGGTTTGTTTGTCTTGCACACAGACAGGAGTGCAACATGTAAATTCCAGTTCACTGAGGTGAGATGGAGAATACCTGTATCCTCTGCCTCTGTATTCCCAAGAACCAGGCCTTGACAAATCTGTGGCTTCATTTGGAAAATCAGTTTTGATTTTGTGGTATTAGTTTGGTGAGGTTTATTTATTTCTACTTTTCTGCAACACAGCCAGATTTTGTACTTAATACTTGCTGTTCTGACCATGACCACCTTATGTCCTCCCAAGGCCAAGTAAAAGTAGTTATGTTTCACTATTAGGAACCTCCTCTGCCTATAATTTTATTTTTGATCCTGGAACATCTGAGGGTATCACTCAGAATATTCAAGATAAATTTGGGATAGAGAGTTGTGAAAAGGAGAACGTATGCAATGGTATATTTGTTTTAAATGTTTGATCTGTATGAAATTGTGTAAGGAGTTGGAAGTGCCTGAAGCATTTGATACAGATGAAAGACTGACAGGTATCCTGCACCTAGACTAGTTGTGGGAAGGGGCCAAGTAATCTGGGGTTGTCTCAGTGCTGAAGGTGGCAAAGCTGCCACAGGGCCACTGCTCGAACAGCCAAGAGGAAATAGTCACCTGCTCCTCTTCCCAGTCTCTTAACACACAGAGAAGCTGCAATACACTTAGATAAATATCATTAAAGTTTCTCCACAGCCCTCTAGCACTGCTTCACCTCTTTATCTTCCCAGTTTCTCCTCTGGTAGAAGAAGCAAGATCCTCTGCTCCAACCTAAAGTTGCAAGTTCAATTTTTCATATGCGGTCAGGAAGCCTTCAGCTATGCAGTTTTTCTGCTTCCAATTATCATGTAAATCCAGTGCATCACATAGGAAGCATCCTGGTAATTGATATGCACACACATATGAGTGAAGAAATAAACCTTTCATTTTTCATGTATAATTACACACACAGAGGTACATATATATGTGTGTGTGTATATATATATATATATGTATATATGTGGTATTTTTGTTAGTAAAAGAATTGCTGTAAATTTACTTCAATGCTCTTTATTTAGGCATCTCTTAATCTTCATAGACTAAATCCTAGTAAACACTAATTGGCAATGCCTGTCTTATCAGGAAGAAAATAGTCCTATTGGGGAATAATTCTTCTCCAAGAAGGTTTTTATAGTCAGTCTAGTAAAAATGAGTTAAATGTAATTTTGAGTCATCCATAATAATCTGTTTATAGCTCTGATGGTTATTTCTGTTTTCCACAGAAGCAATCACTTGCTAGATAGAACGGAACCGTAATCCTAATTTATCACATACCTTTTTTGATAGCAGCCAGCGGACTGCAGTAAATATTCCAGTCGGAACAAAGGTGCAAATAATCAATACATCTGTTCCATTTACACCAATAATGGCACATAGTGGGATTTATGGGCCTCAGTATAAAGGAGGTGCACTACTCTGCTGATTACTCTTCAATCGCTGACATGCATTTGAGTTTCACTTCTGTGTAAATATGACAAGAGACAAACCATTCATGGAAAATTATTGAATGTACAACCAATACCCTCTCCTTCTATTTTTTTTTTTTTAATGAAATTCTCTTGGTTAAAAAAAGCCTTGTTTCCCTTCCATGGGAGGAGATTTCAATTAGCTGGCTGCCTACATTCCTTACTCCACACCAAAGACAGGCCTCATTTTAATTCAAATCCAGATGCATTGTTTGCTACTGTAAGGAATCATGGCTCATGATGGCAAAATTTGCCTCAGCTGTCTAAAATTGCTCAGAACATTAAGGGCTCTATTATCTAAATGCTGATTTGATTATCAATACTTTAATCTGAGAAAAAGAAATACTGTCAGTGCTTGGAAGCTGAGTAGGCTGACTGAAGAAAATTTATGATGAAGAGAGCCCTAAGAGCAGAGATCTGCTGAAAGGGAATAGAATTAAGAGCTTGTTAATGAAAATACTTTCTATAAACTCTCTTTTGACATGAGGTGCTACATTAAAAACCTATCAAGTCTCTAAAAACTACACCAGTAAGAATATAAGGCACACTTTGGAGGAATGGAGAACTTGTTCTCCATCTTTTCATGTACTGTCTGTTTCTGGTGTCAGGTCCAGGAATACTTTCTTTTAGCCACAGAAAGGTGAAGTGCTGTAAGATGAACAGCCATTCAAGGATGACAGTCTGACAAGAAGGCACCGAGCATTATGTGTTTACATATGCTTTTCTTTTGCTAGCTGCTGACAAACTGCAGTAAATAACTGCTGGGACAAGGGTGAAAATGACCAATAGATCTATTCTGTTTAAATCAATAAAATAATTTCTTATACCTCAACATGACATGATGCACATTGACAAGGTGCTTGTGGTGGTCCTCCTTCGCGTCTTCTAAGGGTAATGCTCTACTCAGCATTTTCTGAGGTGAATTTGCCTTTATTGTTCCTCCACACTTTACCAAATTAAGACACTCATTATCATTAGCTGGCTTTGGAAATCTTAGCCTAAGGCTCAGGACTGATCCCTGTGCAAAAAGATAAAGCTACATCAGGGTCCATAGTGGTGTCGGTGACAAAGATCAGGAGAACAGGAGACAGTGCTTTGGGTGAAGTGTGATACCACAGTGGCAGAACCAAGTGGTGTGAGGCCCTTGGTGAGCCAGGGCTGGGAAAAAATGCAAAGAAGAAATTTAAAATCTTGTATTCTCTTTCCATACCTTCATTGATTCAGGTCTGCAAGTAAGACTTCTAGGTGTCCTCTCTTTTCTCCCTGCCCAACACATGCAGCTCACAAGGTGCATAGCAGGGAAACAACTGAACAGCACAGCCTGCAGGAAGATGGTTAAGCAGGCAGATGTACTCCAGCAACAACTGTAGTCAACTTACACCTGTGCTGTCATCAGCAAAACCCCACCAGGTGACATGATACGGCTTGGTTATGGCTTGGGTTACAGTCCTAGGGCAACCGAGGAACCCTCAGTATAATCTGAGTAGGAGGCAGGTGCCCAAATTTTCCTTTCATCCAAGCTGTGATCCATCTAGGTGTGCACAGTAGCAGAACTATGAAGATGTTTCACCATAGTACTGAGATCATAGGATTCAAAGTCCAGGAAAAAGGGGAGACTGATGGTCCAGTCTTCCTTTGTACTCTACAAAGAAAAAGAATTTTTCAGCTCATATTTTGTCAGCTCACAATAATGCATGTTGTTATCAGTGGTAGTCTCCCATTGCTTAAAAAAGCTGAAATAATTTCATACAGTGGCACATACTCAGAACTGTGCAAAAGAAGAGTAATTTAGATGGCACTCAGACATTAGGAAACGCCTGATTTCTCCACTCCCACGCTTTTTTCTTCTGAATAAAAATAGTCCTAATGAAAGCATGTATCATTTCAAAATGAGCATGAGGTTAAAGCTGTATGGGCAACTGGATAATATGCCTTCACTCAAATTTGAAAGCCTTTGATTTTGTAAAACTGCTTCAAAGACTTGAGAAGGGAGACCCTTTATCCCTGATGAATCTGGACCTTGCCAGTGGATCCATTCCAAGCAAGTATCCACACACAGAGCACACACTCTCAACTGCACTGAATGAGACTTCACTGAAAACATGTAATTTAAAAGCCTCAATTTAGAATTTACTCCCTCAGATTTCTGTCTAAATCCATATCTTCCTATTCTAGCTCTAAGAAGATCCTGCTTGTATCAATGTTGCTATTCTGTGTCCCAAAAGCAAATAAGAATACTTGCATAAAATGTTTGAAAAAAGTTTCACCTATACATATAAAATGCAATAGAGTTGGTTCATCACCTTCCTGCTTCTTTACAGCAGCAATCAATACTGGCCATCTGAGCATAAAAATGGAAGTAAATAATCCCATGGCATTGGGAAGCCAAGAGGCACAGCTTTAGCTCAGTGCTCAGTGTCAGTCTGCCATGCTTTTGCCAGAGAGATTTGCCAGCCTCTGATCACGGTTTTGACAACCCTGGCAGGCCTTTTGGATTAATCCACTCCTGCTACAGATGTAACAGGCACCAATCAGGCAAAAACAAATTATTTTCTGTGCAGTTATGCACAGTTCAGCTGCGGGTCCATCTTACCCTGCCAGAGCACTTAGACCTCCTTGGAGAGGACTAGAGCCTGGGCCTAATGTGATCCGTGCTGCCTGTGGAGTTGTAAACCAAATTTCTGTGGGAAGGAACATCTGATGATTGCTATCTGCAGAGTTACATGCTGGCCAGCCTGATTAATATGAATGTAGTGGGATAGAGGAGAGCCTCCCAACCTTTGAATATATTTATTCCTGAGTGAAGCAGAATGTCTGACAAGAGCTCTCAGAAATGTAAAGGTTTGTTGTCTCATAATGGAATAAAGGGATTAATTCAGAATAGGTCTGTAGCCACTTGTAAAATATTTCATTTTAATAATTTATACTAATGGAATATATGATCTAGGCGGGGATCATATGGGTTGCTCCTGGGCAGTTGTTGACAAGGCAAATGTGGCTGGGGAGACCTGGGCTGGACCATTATTTGCTTGTCCCTTGCGGACTTTTAGGATGTTAAAGAGAGAATAGGAACAAGCAGCAGATAAAGCCTTTAATTCATCTACTCTTCCTGTCACTGCAGAGTGCTCATCAGACGACAGAGCTGATCAGCTCAGCAGGTTCCTAAAACATTCACAAGGAGAAAAAACTTAAGCTTTTATCTCTGTAACAAGTAATGAAACCTAATTTCCCTTTCTAAAAAGAAAAAAATTAGCCTTCTTGTGTGAGCCCAGAAGGGCTCAGTAACAGAAACAATCACAGCACCAAGAGGCATGCAGAGATTTAGGGGTCGCAGATGCTGTTGTGAGGCTGAGTCTCAGAGCTGTGGCTGAAGAAAGAGCTCGATGTGATAGGCAAGAATTATGCAGGCAGCACAGAAAGAGAGTTGTATCTCTTTCCACACATGTGCTGTAAGTCTGTTATCTCCCTTTATCCATCTGAACTGTGTCTGTGATTGATATTTCTGACATGCAACACAGTCCAAAATCTGAGAAAGGACTTCGGCATTGCCTCAGCATTAACCGAGAGACTTGCAGAAATGTCTCAGTTCTGTTTCATCCGTCTCTTGTTTTATAAACCCATCTGCTCTCTGACAGTATCACACAGAGCCCAGTGTCTCAGCAAGACATTTCCTTCAACTTTTCTCCAGGACTTCTTAGGCCACCTAAGAAAAGGCATGACATATGTATTTTTCAGCTCTTTCTGTCAGTATCAATAAATCAGAATCAACAGAAGTTGTTCTCATTTCTGTTCTTATTAACAAATTAAAAAAAAAAACCCACACAAAGAAATTCCTGATTGATTAGTTCTTTTTTATCTGACAATGTAAAAAACCATGGAACTTTGTCCTACCTCTGCCTCATTTTTAAACATCAAAACTTGGCCTCTGCTTTCTGTCTACTTCCCCAGCTTTGCTTTTGTAAAGCTGCAAACATTTTTCTTTCATAACAATTTACATATGTAATTACTAAAAGTACTTCAGGAATTGTTTGCTGAAGGCTCCATGTAAATACTAATTATCAGTAATTAAAAATCCACAGCTATTAGGAAGATACTGATAGGGAGAAAATACTGCTTAGGAAGCAACTAACATTTGTCTAAGCAAAATTAAACATCAAATAACTTTCTATCTATCTAATTATACAATATGACTCATCATCTGCTGCATAAATGGAAGTACAAATGGGACAAAGGTGTCCCCACACACACATTCACATGCACACTCCCCACCAGCCTTCTCACAAACTGCATCTTCAACACTGCAAACCCACTCTGTGTTGGGAGCAGAGAACATCCAAAGGTCTCACAGTACAGTTGCAGAAATGGAACAGCTGCATTGAATGTCTTCCATGACTTCCTAAAATCAGGTGCTTCCACACTGATGATATGCAAACTTAGTTCTCCAGGTCGTAAAATGCACTGGGGTTCTCTCTTGTGCTAAGGGATATTATCCTGCATAAATACTATGAATAAAATGCAGGAACAATTGGCATCTGCTTAGGTTATTTTACAAAAACGTTTTTCACCCTCCTTGATGTGTTTTGGTTTGGTTTTCTTTTAACTGCTAATGAATAGGTTTCTTCATTAACTGTGGTTCAGCATGCATGTACTTTGAAGTGGAATTTTGGCCTGTCTACAGACGTCAAAGGGCATTTTGTCATTGTTGTAAGTGAAATTATAATTTCATTTTAGTGATTTATTACAGATTTCAGCAGGCTTTGAATCAGCCTTAGTCCATCTAAAGTTAATCAACTTTCTGAGCCTGGTGGGAAAAATAAGCAGGTAATCTATGTGGGTTAACAGCAATCTCAAAGTTTGTTCACTGCTGTACCTACTAGTGATGGCAGGGGCAAAAAGCCATTAAGCAAGCAGAGAGGCAAAGGGGCAGCAATTTTACAGGAGGTGCAGAACAGATTTCTGTTCTCTGAGCACAGCTCCATCTCACTGAAACCTGTCACTGTAATAGGGCAGTGGGAATGTGCCTGGAGCACAGGGCTGCTGATGGTGCTCACCTCTGATGGGGAGGTGCCCTGGGAAGACTTGACCTGAAACAGAGACTGAACAGAGCTAGAGAATAAAGTAGGGATTTATTGAAAGGCCTCCAGGATCCACCTTGGGCCGGCCAAGAGCCCGACCAGGGCCACACCCAGGGTGGACTAAGAATGGTCACAAAATGGATAACCGATCACAAGGTCTCACACTTTTATAAGTTTTGGGCCATTTGCATATTGGGGTTTAATTATCCAATTACAGCTTTGGGTTGTGAAGTCCCATCCTTCTTGTTTTCTTTCTTCAGTCCACCATTATTTATGCTGTAGGGCCTGACACTTGTACTCGTTGTCCTTGGTCTTTGTCGAGAAAGGGATTTGTTTTGTTTCCCTGCTCTGTGAAGAGAGCTTACTAGCACTTAATATGAGGCTCAGAACTGCATCCCTAGGCAGCACAGAATCTGAAAAACAAGAAAACTAAAACTTAAGGCATCAGGGGCAGCTTATCTCATCCCACAGTAAGGCTCAGCCTTGGTGCTCTCAGTGCCTGCAGCCACATTGCCAAAGGCAGGGAAAAGCCACGCACGATGACAGCTGGACTGAGCTGCCTCCAGAATTAATTTTCAATTATATTTTTATTCACTTCTGTAGAGTTTATTTTTCCCTTTCTGCCTGTGCCATTTTAGGATCAGATTCAATTCAGGGAAACACTTCAATTATCTCTGGATCAGGCCCGCAGTTTGTATTGTGGCTGAGGCTTTGAAAATTGTTGCTATCAAAACTATTAGACTTGCCTGTGCTATTTTGAGCTGGAGTGAAAAGGGCTTGATGGGCCAGTGAGCCATTCACAAACCACAAGTCAGGCAAGAATAACAGGACTTTCACTGTCAGGTTTTAACTTTCAGCTTTCAAAAGTGTTTCTCAGCCATCCTGTTCCCTCTCAGTAAGCTGCCAGGCCCAAACTCCCCTGAGCCTAAGGCCAAGGTGTGGCAGAAAAGGGCTGATGTTTATGCCAAGTCTGAATCTGTCTTGGCTTGGTTTGCTCCTGTCAAGAGGACAGCACGAGCTTGGTGCTGGTGACTTTTCCTTCTTGGGATGTGAGGCTCACACCACACCAGATCAGGGGGGCAGCTCCAGTAAAACCCTGGTCTATCTGCCACCAGCTGGTGATGAGAGACAAAAAACCCCCAGTGACCAACCCCTGTGTCTGCAGAAATAAAAAGCATGGGAACTCCTTGACATCTGGAAAAGCTTAGCTGTCATGCAGCTCCCTAAAACAGAGTGTTCTAGAATCTAAGTAACAGCGGCTTCCTAAAGTCTGCCAATAACTAATGCTTTTGATCAATATTTTGTTAATTTATAGCATTTCCTCAGTCTTGGCATTTTCATTCTTCCTGCTTGTGCTTTCACTTGCCTTTTTTTCTTCTCTTTTGCTTCAACAAAGCATGAAATCATTGTTTGTCAAAAGATAATCTGCCTGCTGCTATTTCTGTTTGTAGCTAATAGTATTTTCTTCAGTCTTGTAGATTTCTGGGGAGACTTAACTGGATTTGAGATCAGTCAGCCCCATTGCTGTGCTTGCAAGTTACAATCAGGTACATGCCAATGAGACCCTCTTGGTCTTTTTTTTGTTTCATTTCCTGAAAAGGGTAAATGCAGCTTCCCAGACAGAGAGCACTCCTTCCCACCAGTCCCTCTCTTCCCCCAGCCCCAGCTGGTCTGCTATGGATGGTGAACTGGACAAAAATATATATACATAATGACAAACAAGGAAGAGTTTAAGATTTTAGTCACCCACCAACTTCTCATTCACCATCTTAGACCTCCTCCCAAAAAGGATGTGGAGAGTCAGATGACAAAGAAGGAAGAGGAATACAAAAGGCAGTATGCTGACAGAAGTAGAGGGATTTATCTGCGGGGACCAGAAGGAAATACCATCCTCTTCTTGTTCTCTATCTTACAGGTTAAAACACTAGCTAAATGCAACTTAGTGGGTCTGAGTTCAAAGCTCTCTCCTGTCTGAGGGAATCAGAACCTGCAGCATTCAGTCACAGCTGGGCCACCACCAGGAGAAGAATCAGGACTTAGAAGGAAGAGCAATATTTAATCAGCCCTGCTGAAGTAATTTGCAAGTAATTTGAAATAATGTCATATAACATTAAAAAACCCATTCATTACATATGTAAACGATGTGTAACTGTGTTAGCTGTGAGCATGAGCACAAAAATTGAGAATATCTGTAATCCTGCCTCAGTGTACACAATCCCGTGGATAGTTATGATTGACTAAAGGAGGAAAAAAGAGAAGCACCATGGTTCCAAGAACAAGAATGAGATAAAAGTGCTTGTCATTCTCTGGTGAGTGGTGTGTCATTGTAATGGCTTCTGAAAAAAATCACCTCTGAGCTCTGCATGACAGTGTATCACTCAGGACAGCAGAAGGGTGGATTATACTGAAAGAAAGAGGAAAAAACCCAAAGGTAGCAAGCTCAGAAAGTTTTATAGTGGTATCCATCACAGCACTGTGGGAGCTGTAATTATGTCTGGTGAAAAGTCACGACCAAAGCATCCCTTGGAAAGTGGTCAAGTGCAGAGTGGACTGAGTGCTTGTCAGCAAGCCAGGGTGTGGGTCTCTCCTCTAGGACCAAATGTGGGGCCACCTGCACTTGGTAGGGCAGAACATGGCCCAGGTGCTCTTCCCTCCCACCCACTCTCCTTCCTTCATCTGATCCTTTCAGATCACTCAGACATATTCACAGCCCTCCTCCAGCTCACCTCTATTTTATTTTTCTTTGCTCTAATGTGGAAAGAAAACAGGTCTCGAAACCTCAAGAACTGCTTGTTGTCCTCTGATCAACTTGGGCTGGGATGCCAAAGTGTATCACTTGCAGGAGTGGGAAGATCAAAAAGGCACCCCAAAATGTGGGCTATTTATTCCTGGGCTGTCATTCAGCTATCTAAGCATTGCTAAAACTAAACTGGAAACACAACAAAAACAGGTTTTCAGGCATTATTTGTTTTATTTCCAGCTTATTTCTGGACTCTAGAAACATGAGTTCAGCTTTTCCAGTATCTTCAGATCATCTGCATCTGGGTCTGCCAGAGACTGGCAAATCCCAGTAAGCAAGAAGCTGGAATTAATGAAGCTAAAACTGTTTTCAGTCTGATTTTATATTCAACTCAGGATCAGCTTCCTTTGTTTTGGCAAGAATCAGTGTGAGTGTGCCTGTGTGTGTTTGTGTACATTTATGTGTGTTTACTTTGTGGTGGTTTCACTGGTGGTGGGGATTGCAAATGTGCCTGTTCATTCCTCATGGTTTCACTGTACAAGTCAAATATAATTGATTTAGAAGGAAAGAGGCTTGCCAAGAACAGTAGTAATGGCTTAGTGCTAAGTAAATTTAATGGAATATTCTTTGGCCAACAGCTGCATCTTTGAGAAGGAGCGATTCACCTTCTCAGAAATAATCATGAGAAGCTAAGTAAGTGGCTGAGAAGCTAGTTTATGCACACAGAGGTTCAAAGGTCTGCAGTGCTAGCTAATAGAATCCAACAGCTATCAGAAATCGTGGCCAGCTGAGCTGGTGAGTCCCAGGAGGGTGAAGGAAAAAAGGGGAGAAAGAAAAATTCCTAATGGTGGTTTTCTGTGTAGATTGAATATATACTTTTTTATTATTCTGGGAAAGATAAAATGCAATGAAAGTGACAGAGACTGACAGTTTTAGGTATTAAAATATTTAAAGAAAGAGTCATTAATATATTAGTCCAGAAAATATTATTTCATCTAGCAGAGATTAATACATTTCACAGATTCTAAGGCCACAAAAGGCTATTAGGATCACCTAGATCAAGTTTAATATGATTCAGGTTCAGTAATAGATACAGAGACCTGTTCTGCCAAGCAGACAGCAGAGTAAGGTCATTTCCAAAGTCCCTGAGGAAAAGCAGAGACAGCCACAGCTCTGCCAACCAATTCTGTAACAGAAGTGAGCAGGGTTTGCTTTGGAGACACGATGTTGTTTTATGATCGGGTCCTGCAGCGGGTCAGCTCTGCGGGGCTGTCCTGACCCGCTGTGACAAGGACCGGCGGGGTCACCTTCCGTGGCAGGCAGCAGCCGTGCTCTGCCATGGACACACGGCCCCTCGGCTCTGCTCTGCCCTGCCGTGCGCAGGATCCTGCTCTCCTGTCCACACCCGGCTCCACGCTGGTGGTGGGATGCGGAGCAGATCCCGCCAGTGTCCCGGGCCAGCTGCTGCCACTGTCCCCTGCAAACCCCGCAGCTCTTGTCCCGTTGACCTCTCCAAGGGGCCAGGGTGGGGCTGGGGGCAGCTGGGCTGGCTCTTCCCGCAACTCCCGGAGCAGCACACCGCAAACCGGCTCTGCCTGCGACCTGCGGCTCCCGGCAGGGAGCGGGGAGCGACTCCAGCGCTTCCAAAGGCACTCGTGTAGGATGTGCCTCAGTCACTGCCCGCGGCACAGATGGGATGATAGGACACAGCTCTTCCCTCCCCGGTGCTCCAGCACCTCCCCACCACGGCAGAGACGCTCCGGGTATTTTTATTTCCACACCAAATTTACACTGTTCACATCAGGCTTAAGCAGAGGAGTGTGAGCATCCTTCAAATTTACTTTCTGGGTTGCTTGTTTGTTTTCTAAACCTGCCCTTGTTTGGGAGAACAGAAAAAGGGTTTTAAAATAGCAGCGACTGGGAAAGACGCCCTCATTGTTAAATGAAAAAAAAGTAAATACAAACCCAAAAAGAATCAATTCTATTTTAATCACAAAAGGTATTTCAGCTTCTTTTTTTTTTCTTTTTTTTTTCTTTTTTTTTTCTTTTTTTTTTTTTTTTTTTTTTTTTCTTTCCTGCCCATAAAATCACTGTATTTACTACAAAGCCTCATCTTCTTCCGAGAGTGACAAAAGGTTTCTTTGAAAACCTTTTGTTCCATGCTGGCGCACCGGGCTTGGAAACCTGGGCTGGCCCCAGGTACTGCTGGAAGTTTTTCCTTCTTTTGCCTAGGGGCAACAGAGAAAGAGATAAGGAGACAGTGAGGCCACTTCTGAGCCTTCTGTGTTTGCATCTCACCCTTGTAAGAGAGCTCCGGTGACTTTGTTCTCCAGCTTCATTTGTATGCTTGTAGCCAATCCTACAGTGGATCTAAAAACCAATCATTCGTATTGATTTCATTGTGAATTTGCCATGTGGAACAACTGTCAGAAGAAAAGATTGCCTTGTAGCTATAAGCAAAAAAAAAAACAACAAAAAACCAAACCAAACCAAACCAAAACAAAACAAAACAAAACAAAACAAAAAAAAACACCAGACCTCAAAAAACTACCAGCAAAAAAACCCAAGAGTAAAAAAGGAACCCAAAACTTTTATTTGCTTTAGATAAGCATCTTGGCATATTACAACCACCGTTGAGCACCTCCAACTGAAAATTAAAAGAAAACCTAGCTAAATATGCTATTATTATTTAAAGCTAAATATGTTATTATTAGTTGTGGGCATTCTTGATGTTATAATATATCTCTTTTCTAATCATAACAGATGAGTGATCTCTAAATTGTTGGTTCAAATGAGATAATACTCCATCATGCTTTCCTTTGCAACACAAATCCACATAACTAGCACAACATAAATACAATCACTGGCTGGTAGAAAAGCTTCAAATACTATTTTAAATCCTGCAAGTATGGCTGGTGCTCAAATTGACAGCTCAATGCTCTGTCATTTCCCACCACCAATCTCATTATGGAAGTAAACGGCTCTGCCTTATTTTATCCTGTTTCATACATGATGCACTTAAAAGGACTTAAAGAATCTAGTAAATGGAAATATATGGTACAATGAACAGTTAAAAATGTCAATTGAATTAGTCGTTGTGTGATATCTTCTCAGCATACAATGTGAACACAGATGCTGCCTTTTATAGAGGTTTATGCATACTAGGAACACGAAGTGGAACAAATGAGATTTGAATTTTATTATTCTTTTATGGCATTGCACAGCAGATAGGGGTTTGGGTTTTTTTTTTGATTAGCTCCTATCTCAACACCTTTAGCAACTCTAAATAATTCAGACAGTCTTGTCTTTTGTTGTTGTTGCTGCTGTGATTGCTTCTTCCACAGAGAAGCAGCCTTTGCAAATGGCAGGAAGCTTATCTATCACCTGGTTTTAAAATGATCCTCCCATTACACAAAGAGCACACAAGGAGTCAGTGTGATCTCCTCGGAGTCTTAAACTCAAATCAGCTGCCAGATGCACAGTGACAAATCTATCCCAAGCCCTAAGAGGTGCCAGGGTTGGCAAAACTTTGCTTCCCTTTTCATGGGGTTTCCACTAAGAAGAAAAGTCAATAGGAGCTGATTTTGATGGAGTGGAGCTCAGGGAGTTGGCTCCCCACCAGCCCCTCAGCTCACCCAAGGAGGGACAGGAGAGACCTGGTGCCACTACAGCTCCATCAACCTGTTGTGCCTCCTGGCCTGGTGTCACACCTTTAGCAGTATATATTGGATATTCATATCCAAGCTGGATATGAAATAGGTGTGAAACCCATCATTCCCAGGACTTCAAAGCAACAGGCAGTATTTTGTGTCAAAATAAATAAACAAATGCATGTAGACAGAAGCTGATGTTTATGCTACATTGCGTGGTGCAGGGAGGGGGAGTAGTCCCTTAAGCTCATTTCTAGACATCACATCCCCACACAACTTCTTTGTTGAAAAACTTCAGGGACACGGTGTCTTATAAGGATTCCCTCAGGCTTCCAGCCTCTCCCTCACTTCACAATGTGTGGGCAGGATACAGCTGTTCAGCTTCACTGCGTGGTCTTCTCATCCAAACTGCTCATATAATGCAAAAATTACATCCCTCAAGGCACTATGAAAATTCACATCCTAACACAGTTTCAAATGCCTATTTATTTCACAGCCTAGTGCAAATATTACATCTGCTTCAGTATCCACTGTTTCAAATGATACCACAGTGTTTCAGATTAAATATGTGGGATTTCTTTTGTACCTAAAAAGGACAAGGAATTTCTTATTCTTTTGAGAACAACAGAAAGTAATTTTTCTTTTTACTTTTATTAATTACAGTGATGCCTGCCTCCCCCACCTGCCCCCACCCCACTTCCAGGTTCTTCCATGGCAAATTCAAATATCAGGAAATTTCGGAATTGCATAAATGGTCATTCTGGGGGTGTATCCCAGCTCAACAGAAGGGATTATTTTAGGTTAACTATTGCACTATAGCCTGTTCACCTACTCCAGCTGAGTCCCCAATGGCAGGAGAAAACAAAAGGTCTCTGCTGCTGTACATCATATAAATGAAACCTGGTATTAAATATTTAAAGACATGGATTTGAGAAGCTTCTAACTCAATCTTTCAGCAATGACATTACTTTGGAAACATAGCCCATGTTTTCAGCCTCCTTTTCAAGCCTGGGAAGGAAGCACAGAAGGAGGAGCTCAGCTCAGGCAGTTTGAGGAACCTCTGTTCAACATCAGCCCTGGGCTCCTTGTGCAGCCTCGGGTCAGTCATACAAGGACACGTCCCCAGGCAAGGAGACTCACCCATGCTCACACTGAATGTAGGTCCTGAACACACCATACACTATGCTGAGGAGGGTTTGGGGTAAAAAAAGGTTGTTTGCTGCCAGTTCTTTACATTCTGCGAATCTCTTTTGCTCATGTCAACTCTGAACTTCAGAAATGTTGTTCATTCATATCCTTTAGCTCAGCTGTGGAAGAAAAGGACATTTGCTAGGTTATGCAAGAAGGAGTTTGGTAAAAAATGTAATTGCAAACCCAGGCTGCATGAAATGGTCAGCAGAGAATCTTGGCAAGGGCACCCTGTGTTAAACACCAGATTTAATTCAATCCATCAGAATAACAAAAGAAGGAGGATAAGAGACTGATATTTTGGCAGCAGCTGCCTCTTCAGAGACAGCAGGTGCTGCCAAAATAGTAGGCTCTCTGATCTGTTTTCCTCTGTTTTGTGATGGAGAGGGATGTTTAAATTATACAGTTGCAAATGATCTAATGAGCCAAGGCTTCTTCCTGATAATTGAAGATTTTCTTGATCTTCTTTCTTTCTGACACTCCCTCTCCCCAGATGCCCATTCTTCCTTTGAATCACCCTGTGGCCCCTATTTTTTATTAGATCTTGAAGGTTCTTTTCCTGTGGTGTGTTCACCACTGCAGGTTTTGTTTCCACTCCAGGTTTACCTTTCCTTCAGGCTCCAGCTGTAGTTCAAAGGTGCTCTGCTGCTCTTTGCCATCCGCCACTCACCTGAGCTACCCTTTTATGACAGCTGTAGCTGCTGCCTCTGTGCTCTGTGCACAGCTGCTGTTCACCTCAGCACTCATCAAGGGGTACTAAAGGCGAAGAGAGAGCATGAAACACTAGCTCTGGATTAAAACCAAGGTAGGAACCTGGTCTTCATGATAATATGCCCAGAGAAACAAGATTAATGGGAAAACATTAGTCAGGTCAGCTGAGGTGTATGCAAGGCACTACACTTCTCACAGGCAGAAAGACGTTGCCCAGAGATGAGGTTTGGATGTCTCTATGACTTAAATCCTTTAATACACCTCCTGTTTAAACATCCAAGTCAGGAATGGATACTTAGCAATATTGCCTGCCCTGTGATTAAGCCATGGCACAGGATAATAAGCCAGAGGAAACCAAATCCCTGGGGCTAGGGCAAGCAGAGGGGGAGCTGATCTCCAGCTCCTCCTCCCTAAATTTTCTGGAGACTAGGACCAAGGCAGAAGTCTTTTCCCTCCCTTATGACAGCCTTAATCACTTGCCCAGAGTTGTACTTTCCTTTGCTTGTTCTTCGAGGAGCCCCCTAACAGTTTTCTACCCTCCTGCAAAGTTTCTTAGCATCAGCAAATTATGAAAAGGTGGTTTTGAATTGGCAGCTCTCTGTAGCAGAGTGGTAGGTGTGTTTTGAGAATGCTTAGTTGAACCAAGGCCTGCAGGATAGGGGATTTTGGAACCGAGAAGGCTGATGTTTTTGTAACTCCTACCAAGCACAGGTAGGAGGTGGACACCATCCTCTTGGCCAAGGTGTCAGTACTTGTATTTACTCTGGACTACAGCAGAAATAACCTACAAAAGATTCTGCAATACATTTACACTTTTTTTGAGGATATCTTGGGTCTTGACCTGTTTAGTCAGAGACCTGCTGGTTCATTGGGTTTGACTGAGGATGACAAAAGGTCTTCTTCCAGACTACAGAGAATATCAGGCTTGGTACATACCTGTAAGGAGGGGGAAAAGGAGGCTATAGGCAAATGTCTCCATGGGAATACTGAATAAAAGGTGGCACACTTGGAGGAGAACAGTGCTTAAAGCAAACCAAGTCAGACTTTAGACTTCAGAAAAAACTCCCTTGCCCGACAAGTCATCAGCCACTTATTAATATCATAAGATAGGGTTTGACACAGCAGCTTCCCTGCTCCAAACCCCAGCAAGGAGAGCTCTCTGGCTGAGAGCTGCTTTGGCAGTGCTGGCAGCTTCTCTTTTGGCTTCCTTTCCTTGGTGTACTCTGCCTTGCGGTTTTTGGCAGCATAAGTGGTGACTGCAAAGCAAGCAGTGGAAATGAACTTTTAAAAGGTGGGCACACAGTAGCAGCTGCATTAGCTCTGACTATTTAAGAGAATTTATCTAAAGAGAGGGCTTTTAGTAGAAAAGGATGCATTAACAGGTTCAGTGTACATACAGTGAGGAGAGAAAAGCAGCCTGTTCTGTATTTTTCAGCTGCCATGCTGGTAACTGGCTTTGGCAGAGTGGCAGACTAAGCCAGGAGTCCAGGGAACAAAAGAGGCAGATTTCTTTCTGCAGGGTTTAGCTTCTGCATTTGCAGACTCTCTTGCTCAAGACACAAAGAGAGAGAAGAGATTATGGCTGCGATAATCTGTATAGCAATTCAAGGCTTAGGGAAGCTGGATTCCAGTTCCCCTGGGAGAGGGCAGGCAGTTCCAGAGAGTGTGTAGAGAGCAAATACAGTGCCAGGTTTTACTGGAAGCACACAGGGCATGGAGAGGCAATGAATTGCACAGCAGTGACACCTGCTTTAGTGAGGATAGCACTGGAGTATCACAGTGGCAGACTTTTAGCAGTGCTCTGGGCACACCCAGCTTTTCTAAATCCATTCAGCATAGCTCCTAACACAATTACCATAGGCACATTTTCGAGCCAATGCTACGTCAGGAACACTCTCTATATGGAGCTCTTTGGAAAATTGGTTCCTATTTTTTGGCAGTAATCTAAAGCTGAGCTGTTAGGAAAATGGGAGCTCTAAATGCTTGGATGACATTTCTCAGCTTTGCTCACAAACAGGAGAACCTGTAAGCTACAAAGGCAGTGTCATCAGCCATCTTTTAAGGATATCATCATCAGATAGACTATTTGCTCTTATTTTTTGTCCTGATGAGAACTATAAGACAAAGTTAGCAGTAGCAGAGTGACAGACCATGACACCATTCAGGTTAATATATCCCCTGCCTAATGCACAGCTATTATGTTAACAGAAACAGCACTGATGTGCATGTAGGTAGCAGTAGGTGTAGTGCCTGACTGTTCCTTTAAATGAAAGGATCATCAGGCAGTTATCTCCATCAGATTTGATTATGTGACATAGGATGAACAATTACATACTGTGCAATAAGCTAAGTGAGGTTTTAATCGCTGCTGCATTTATGGATGGTTTATCCTGACCTTTCATAGCCTTAGAAACCAATAACTGAAGCAAAACGAAGTTTACCAGCTCCTCTCAGAAATGAGTCATGTGAGCATAATCAAATCCCAGACATTACTAAAGCCTGGATTCCTGGGCTGATGAGGAACTGAGAGACTTTCCATGTCAGACGGGGCTGAACAGGTCGTATCTTTTCTTTCTGACCAAACTTGAACAAAGGATATAAGGTTTATGGTTAAGGCCAGATCATCACCTGAAGTAAATTACACTGAATTTGCAGCTTTTATTGTCTGCATACTTCTTTTATAAGACAATAGTAAGCTTTGTGATATCTTTAATGAAGCATACTTCTTCTAAGAGCCATGATGTATCTAAGAATAGTTATGTAGAAATTATGCTAGATAAATGTCATACTGAAAAAGGAGATCCCTGTCCTAAAGAGATACAAATTCTATGGAAAGATTCTCTGAGGTTTAAAGATTTGTTGAAATCCACATGTACCTCAGCAGCAGAGCTGTGAAGAAAACCTGCAGTCTCCCCTTTTCTCTCTCCTAATTATACCACCATAGCTTTCAGGAGAGGTGAATGGAGTGACAAGAAATGAGAAATGGTATTTAACACAGCTTTCACTTTTTTTTTTTTTTTTCCCCTCAAGTCCCACAGCTCTCATTAGGATTCTAATCCAGAATTTTCTCTATTCCAGAAAACTTGTAACAAGAGTTGTGTCCTCTTCATGAGTCTTTTGCATGCCACTGATTTATTGACTTCCATGCTTCTGGCAACCAAGTGATGTCTTTCAATCTTAATGCATTGAAGAGGCAACCATTTGAAGTAAAAGGCTTGAAGAATCACTACCAGGAAGCTAACTTTAATGATAATCCCTTTTCACTCTAGCCCTATTTGTACACACAGGAATCAAAAGCTGCCCAATTTCACTTTATTTCAGACACGAAGGAAATAACATACTGTGATTCTCTCTTTTTATTTTTCCAAAAGGGAAAGCACACTTGCAAAGTCTGCCTGCAGCAAACCTTGTCTACCTGTGGCCTGCTTCAGAAGAGCGGCTTTTCATGGCCTCTCACAGGCTGCCTCAATCCAGACTTGGTGACAGAACTGCCTACAGCAATATTGAGCCATTTCATTTGCCACCCTCAGCTGCAAATGCAAAGGAGCAGACACGCCTCAGATAAAACTCACCCTCACCGCAAACATTCAGAGAAGGCAATCGCTCTGATCTGACCCACAAAAGAGAGAGAAACTGCACATATCCAATGAATTTGCAGGCATCCAGGCATTGCTCCTCACAGCTGCACAGCTGTTCTTCACACATGAAAGAAACTGGTCCGGCTACCAAACATCTCTTTCAGCTTTTCCATCTGTACCGCTCTGTTCGGGTTTCTCCAAACCACAGCCCTGCACAGCATTGCAGCTGCCTGCCCCAAATCCTCAGCAATTGTAACCCAACCTGGCTCCATGGATTTCAAATACCTTTTCCACCCACTGGAAAACCCATCAGCAAGTTGAAAGCACTTCCCACTCCTCCCTCCCCGCCTACCACACAAACATACACAGACACATCCACATACATGGTGAATGGAATGAGTCCAAAATGTTCTTCTCAACTCTGGTAGCTTTTTTTTTTTTTTTTTTTTTTTTTTTTTTTTTTTTTTTTTTTTTTTTCTTTTTTTTTTTTTTCTTTTTTTTTTTTTCCCCAAACTAGCTTGGAAGGAAAACTTTGAAAGCTTTCCAAAGCAAATGTTCCTGGGGCAAGAGGGATGAAGCTAAAGCTTCGTTCTGCAAGAACTTCTAACATGGAGACCTGAGGCAAACGTCCATTTCTCCTCTTCTTTCCCTCCTCTAACAAATCTGTATTGTACACACCAGTGCACCCTTCTGTCAGACACTCCTCATTGCTGCCAGGTCACTGAGGATGGAGCAGCTTCTGCCAGGGAAGAAGAAATGTGCTGGTCTTACATTGTTGATAGTGACTCTCCCACAGTGAGCTGGGGAAAGATACCCATTTTCCTTAGCTCCTGTGGTTCACTGAGGAACAGCTGGGCAAAAGAAGCATCTCCCACCTGGTATGTGTGTGTGAAAACTGCTGGGAAAACCAGAGAGAAATGTTCCTATCTTAGTAATTAGGGTAAGAACGTAAAAGTGGAGAGATGAAGGTGAAATCTTTGGCCCCTGTTTTGTCCTTTTGTTGGGCGTTGAAGTGGTTAAAACAAAGAGCTTCTGATTGTCAGAACTGTACCATGGTTGCCCTCTCAGATGGGAAAACGTCATTAAAGTGGGAATGATTGCATTACAGATGAGGAGAAAAGGGGTCAAAAGATAACAAATCCTTCTGCTTTGATTTGTTAAAGAGAAGGTAATCACCAGCGTGGGATTTGATGAAGTCAGGTTGGCAAGCCCTACCTTTGCCCTGGAAATAGTGCAGCTTTCCACTAGAGAAACTACAGTGGGCTCAGTGAGGTGAATATGCAACAGAGAGTTCAGGGTGAGACCTTGAACTTTGGTCATTCCATCATCTACTGCCAATTCAGAGCAGTGGTCTCTGAACATGTAGTGAGTTCTGTGTGCCTCCCTAAACACCACCCAGGGCACAAATAGAGCCATTTTCTGAGTTTGTATGGCTCTGGGGCCGAGATGATCCCATGCTGACACATGTAATATATTCAACAGATGGAGTCTCTCAGTGCTTTTGCAATACAAACCACCATAAGACTATTAATGAGGCACTATCTTTTAAATTAATCTCTCCAGCACAAAGTTGGCGGTGATGGGCTATTAATACATCTCAGATAACCATATTATCTGAGCATCTTCTGGGCAAATCAAACTCAGGCAAAGTTTTTAGCTGATTTCATCATCCTGTTGCCTCTTTTCCTTCTGCAAGACTTTAACACTTCTTGGCATACAGGCTGCTTTTCTTGCAAAAAAAATTCTGCAGTTTTTAAAATTGCTTTTTCAATTGGATTAGAAAGATGCAAGTCTGATGGAGGAAAAAAAAATTCATTTGACTAGATACAGTCGTGGCTAGTACAGTTGTAGTACTAATAATCCCCAAAGACACTTAGATGAATCTTAAATTCATAGATAGGATTTTGACAGTGTTTACTTTTTAATTTCTAGATTCATAATGCTCTTCACACAGTGAATAAATACAAAAATACTTGTGGAAGATGATCTCCTGTTGGAAGTCCTGGCTGTCTGTGAGGCTGGCTTTATCTATGACTCATTCCTTTCCTTTGCAAGCAACTCTCATATTTCCAGATTCATCAAGTTGTCATCTTCCTTTTAAGCATACAACAAATTTGTAACATACCATAGGCTGACTTTATTAGATTAATTAAAGAAACCTATTAATTTCCAAGTAAATGAAAAATATTTTTAATCATTGCCTGTGAATCACTTAGCACATTAACTTGTCCCTCTGAAATCATTTACTTAAGTGTGCCCTCAGTTTGCTTAATCTATAACTGGTCAATAGTATATTAATATTACAGTCTCATTTTGGATCTAAGCATGTCTGAGCCTATTAAACTGTCACCCCAGATTTACTTGCAGGGAAAAAATATCTGCATTCAGAGATAGAGGGAGAAAAGTATTAAAGTGAATCGAGCACTAATGAAATTAATCATAATCATCGTAAGTACTTTCAACTGCTGTCACCCAGTGGGAGATGCTGCTACAGGAAAATTCTTACAGCTCTATTGTTTTTATGGCTAAGCTCTGGAGCTCTTTCAGCTTTTGTTTGTTCCAAAGAGACTGATAACACTGTGGTGATCAGTTAGAATCATTCCTATTATTTTTTTTTTTAAACTAAGAATCAACCTTAGAGGTAACCTTGAAATACGAGGCACTGCATGGAAAGCTGGTTCTAGCGAGCCAGTTTAATGTAGGTCAGACCTACCATAGTTAGTGCTGTAATCCATTCAAACTGTGAGACTCCATCTCTTGCTGTTTACTTTTACTGCACTGCTAGTGAACCTAATGTGTGTAGTTTACAGGTTCAAGACAATAGGCAAGAGCAAATCAGAAGAAAATTATATATGTCCCTGCAGTGCAAGATACATAGATATGTAGATAGATATAGGTATTTAGATGTATGTAGAGCCAGATCCTGAGCTGTGTAAATCAGAATAGGCACATGGTGCATTAAAGCCAATAAAACTATGCAGTTTTATATCAGTGATGTAAGATCATCCCTTACAGCACTCCTCTTACTTCATGCAAATATTTTATAATGCTTTAATAATACTTGAATTCAAAAATGTCTTTTCTTTTTCCTTCCAACTGCTGTAGTGACAAGACACTAATCTGTATCCTGTTTAAAGCTATGAAACTTCTGAAGGGCTCCCCCAAGTATCTTCTTTGAATTCTTCAGTTGTCTACAAACTCCAGTGTTGTATGGATTAAACCTCTGATGAAGACGAACATGACAATGGGAAAGAAGAAAAATAGCAGCAGATCAAAAGAAGTTATCTCTGAAAACAAATTCAGCGCTATCCACAACTATGTAACATTTGACATTTAAAAAATATTTGATCAGTGTTTTGGCTTACAGAACTGCTTTAGGGGCACTGTGATGTGTAAATTAAATTCAAATGAAGGTTAAATATAGTTCTCTGAGAAAGACTGCACAGTTTAAATTACCTAATTATTTGGACAAAATCTGTTCCCCTGTAATTAAATGTATACAAAAGAATGTGTCTTTAAATACATTTGGAGAGGAGATGTTTATCAGCAAATGGTAACTTCCTCTTGAAGATTGTAAAGATACTGTCATCACTCAGAGCTTTGCAGGGAGGAAAGTTAGTTCGTTCATTTTTCAGAGCTCAGCTGAAGTGAGACAGAGCATTCCTGTATTTTGCTGTATGCTGCCTCTAAGGGCCTTTTTATACAAGCCTTGCTTTAACTTTTTCTCTAGAGTTCACACCTGTGCAGGAAGGGACACAGCCAGCCAATGTGTCCAGGCAGTGCTCTGGTCATGAAAAGAGCTGATAATTCATGGAATTCATCAAATCTGCTGTGATGCCCAGGACTGGATTTCTGCCTTGTGTCCAGCTCAGACCCTCTAACTCTGCAAGTGTTCCCAGGCCTTGGAAGAATGACTGCTGGAGTGAGTTACAGCCCGTGTGAGTAAAGGGGTGAGAGTCTGGATCACTGAGGTTTGTTTAGTCTATTTTTAAATGTGTTGAGTGAGGGGATTTTACTATCTTTCTATGGGAGACTCCTCCTGAGCCTAGCAGATGTCAACAGCAGGATATCTTTTGCATGATACTGGGTATGAACTTTCTCTTCACCTTATCCATTCCTCTTTTTTTTTTCATTTTTTTTTTTTCATTTGTATACACCCAGCAATATTGACACTCTGTATTATTTTTGTTTCTTTCTGCACAGCCATTGCTCAGTCCCACAAACTTTCATTCAATTTTTGGTGTCAGTCCATCTGCCTCCTTTCTGATTTGAGAGGTCACCCTTCTAACCCTTTTCTTTCTCCCCTCCATTTGCCAGTTCTGTTCAAATCTGTTGTCTGTGGCTGACAGGCAGAAGTGTCAGCCTTGCTTAGGGCTCAGAGCTTTCTGCCATGAATTTAATACTGCAGTACAGGTACAATACACTTGGATTGTTCAATTACTGCTCATGAACCAAAATCTCACTCTCCAAAGGACTGGAAATTAAGTCTGCACAGTATGCCTAAGCTTCACAATGACATCCCCTGCAGTAAAGATGTGATATGGAATAGAGCCTTGGAAAAGAAAATAATAAGCAAGCTCATATTGCTTAAAATTCTGAATTTTCCAATATGTACCTGGAATTATGCAAATTTTCTGTGGTTTCCCAGGTTGGAAGAGTAGCATCACTCTGCATGTCTGGTCCCCAGTTGTAATATGTGTCATAATTATATTAGGGAAGAAATTGCATGCTCATTAGAAAAAAACACACTGGTGCACAAAATTTTTGTCTGGGGGCCCAGAGCAACTGAACTGCACATGGGAAGAATGTTTGGATTTCACATGTGACAAGAAGGGATTTTCCAAAGTGAGTGGGAAATTAAAGGCAGCTCAAGAAACTTTCCTAAAAGTCATTGTACAATCCACTCTTTTCATTCAAATTCATTCTGCAAAACATAAGCTTACTTAAAGAGGAGAAGAAGGAAAAAAAAAAGATTTATTGCTAATAGTCATAAAAGGAAACCATAAATCTACCAGGGCCCTGTAGTGAGTCTAATAGTGAGTAAGAACAAATGCAATCAATATGAATGTATTCATTTATTCTCTCTCAGCCACAATCAATATGCATGGTATCTCAGTGTCGAATAGGAAGGCACAGCTTTTGCCCCAGTGAGTTTAAAATAATTCAACAAAACTCCTGCTGAGTTTTGATTGAATAATAAGTTTGTCTCTAGCTAGAGAAAAATGTGCAGACAGGCAGTATGTTGGCAGGGAGCAAAACTAGGAGCCAGCATTTCTAGGAAAGGGATGGGTTCAGGAAGGCGCGGGAAGAACAGAGAGGTAAGGGGTGACTTTGAGCAAGAAAGACAGAAGTGCTGCAGCTATTTCTTGGGGTAGCAGAAAAGGTCCCTTCTGAAGAACAGAAAGGAAGCTGGCCCCAACCTTGGTGCAGCATATTCCCATTATTCATTTGCTGTCATTCTTAATTGTCTCCATAGCTCCCGTCCCACGGCTACATGTGCCCAGAGGGCATGAAGCAGCACCACCAGAGTTGCCAAAGCAAAGGGGGAGACATAGACCCCATGGAAATCTGGAAGTGGGCTGGCTCCCAGCCTCACACCCCAGGCAAATATCTTTTTGCAGAGGAGGAACAGATGCGGCAGAGGAGGCCTCCACTTTGCTTCCCACCACTAAGGCTGCTGAGCAAGCAGCTTGTTGCATTCTCCTCTGACTTTAATCTGCAAATAGCCTTAAAGCATTGCAGAAAACAGCATGGGAATTTCCTTTTAATGACAGTAACAAAGGTTGGACTGTCTGTGTAAAACCAGCAATGTAACCACCGAACAACCAGAGAGTACACAAGGTGTCATGTAGGGACAAAGAGGTCACCCTGAGCAGAGGAGGGAATGAAAGCAGAGACAAGCATTCATATTCACTGAACAAAGCCTCAGCACTGTCATTTATGGACATTGAGCCTATCTGGGCAAAATTAAAAATCCAAACTGATAGAACTGTTTTGTCGCTATTGATTAGGAACAGTGGTAATGATGACACATTGACTCTCGGATCTCCAAGACGAGAGAGATCTTTATTTTTCACTATCCTTTTTATAGACAGTTCCAAGAAAGAAGCAGGATTGGACATTCAGAGCAACACACCTCGACCATTTTTTACAAGTAAACAACAAGTTAGAAAAACACCACTTGCTAATGGTTTTTCACCTTCCAAGGACTGTTTTTGATTGCTCCTCACAATTTCTCAGGCCAGTGTCAGAAAGTTATGTGACTGGATTTCACACAGACTCACACTCTGTTGTTGCTGTCTGATCTCTTGATTTCAGTATCCACACTGTTTCACATGCTCTTGAGTTTACCTGCCACAGCAGTGGCTGTGTTCTTTAATCACCCAACCAGACAGCCTGAAAAGAGTCCAAAGAGCAGTTATGTATCTACCTCCCACTGAAATTCAGGGGTGCTGGCCATTTAGCTATTCTCTCTATTGAAGGACCACCCACAAGCATGCCAGAAAATGCTTCTCCACGGCCTCTCTATTTCCTTGGGAGAACCTGAAAAATGCCTCTTGATGAGCTCTCCAGAACTAATCACCATACACTGCTTATCTATTCACTTTCCGGCTGGTGATATAATGGTTATTATGCTGTGTCCTGTCACGCCTTCAGTTTGTTAGATTCCTAATGAGAAGACCTAATTCCTTCCCTGACTGTTTGGGAGGCTTGGCCAGTGGTGCTGTGTAAATGAAGAAGATGGTTATTACTATGATCATGATTATGTTTCATTAGTAATAACAATGAAGTCTGGTCAGGTATGGCATATATGTGGGAAATGAGAGAAAATACCTACTTAAAAAGAAGGTTAAAGAAACTGGTGCTTTTCATCAAATGAGAGGAGAGATTTGCATGTGAAACAGAACATGATGAGCTTGGCAAAAAAATCCTTACTATGACTAACCCCAATTAAAAAATTATTTAATTTTGCTATGCATTTTAGGCCAAGGAACACTCTCTTCCTGCAAGCATGCAGGCAAGGTCATGAATTCCTCACGGAAATACTTGGAGGAAGGGATGGGTGAGCACATAAATTGGGTGATTCATGTTTCAGTGAGAACTCCACTCCCCTGAGTGAGAGGAGGGTTCAAGGAGAGAGCTCCCTTCCTTTCCTGTGTTAGAGAGGCCAATGATTAAGGAAGCAAGTAAAACACCAGGCAAGTTAAGGATGGTTTTTTCCCACTGCAGCCTCACAGCTTTTGGCAGTCAGTAGGGTTTTGGCTCCCTGAAGAGGCCTAGACAGAGGCAGAGCAGTGCTGGTGATCCCATGAAAGGATCTGATTGCTCATGAGCTGTGGTGTACCAGTGTCACTCTGCTTTTTCATGTCTGAGACTTGCATTCTAATATTAAAGCTAAAGTCTTCTGATGTTTTGGAACTCTGAGCTGAGTTCCCAAGCCTTTTCATGTAAATAAGAAAATGTTTACATTCCTTTGTAATGAGAGAACATTTGAGTGATTGAAATGATCACCAATCCCAGCGATGGGATGATCTGCTCTTGGCCAATACTTGGCCACTTATGTATAGTGTATATAAATGGAGTCAGAAAATTTGAATAAAGAGAATTCCTGCATGCTGACCCCGGACCTGTCCTGCCTCATCCTTTCCAAACTTCATGAATGCTGCACAAAAAGTGCAACATACCAGTGCTCACGGCCAGATGCAAATGTATTTCAGACAGTAGAATACAAGGGGAAAAGGTGGTGCAAGTCCCTGTCAGATACAGTTACGTCATATTTAACTGGTGATAGTGATTCAGTTATCTCCTCACAAGTGATGTGCAGGCCACAACTATTTAAAACATGACACAGCAAATACTTTCAAACAGCAATTTGCTCACAGCAGCTTGCTTTCAAAGTAAGAGGTGATGCTTTTCTTCAAGGAATGATACCTTACAGCTCATGGACCAAGACTTAAGCCACAAAAACCTGTTTATGCCACAGGAAACCCCTTAGCAGCTGCGAGGGGCTGTCTGTAAAGCCCTTTCCAAACAGCAAGCTATGGAAATCAATGTTTATCAAAGATCAATACAGACACTATCCCATTTCTTCAAATTTCCAGCACACCAACAAGATGTCAGTCAGAGAAGTGCTGCTGTGTCCCACTTAAACACGGATGGAGAAACCCAGCACAACAACAAACAAGCCAAAACAGCCATATATTGTATCTGTTCATTGTTTTCCATTCTGACATTCATTCAAAACTCTTCATTGTGGCCCATCCACGCTCCCAAAACGGTCTGAGTTATTTTCCAGGAAACTCATTATCTTCATTTAGAAGACACAAACCTGCACCTCAACATAAACTCAAAAAACCTCTCATATGATGTCCTGTACCAGAAGGTAATTTTTGCAAAAATTTGCAATAGATGATACATCTCCAACATTCTTGTCTGCTCACAGTCTGTTCATAGGATACCTTAGGTATCTGAACAGGGAAATAGCTGTGCTTCATGTCATCTGCAAAGCCTTGAAGGAAAATCAGGAGAAGTGGAGGAATAGGAAGATAAATTTACAAAGAGTAGCAAGAACAGCATAGGATTTTTTTTAATCAGTCAGAAAAATTAAAACGTAGAAGAAACACTGCATATACTTTCTTTTTATTTTTACAGCTGGCTATAGCTTTAACCTTAGCAATTCAGAGCTTGTACAATGGCATCTCTACAAGCAGCTGTAGTTCCCTTGTGTAAAACACACTGGATACAGCAGTGAATTTTCTTGAACTTGCTTTCACAGTCAGCACAGTCTAACAAAGGAATGGTTAATGATTTCTGCTAAATAATAGAAAGCTTCAGACACACAGCAGTGCAGGATGCTTCTTACTCTCCCTTTGTCCAGACACACACCTTAAACCTTGCACAATCTAGAATCTAATTTGGGAGAAGAGGTGGTTTGGGGACTGTATGGGAGTGGCAGCAAAGAGAAATCTTAATTTACTTTGCTTGGCTGTGGAGTAGACCACGTGGATTACCTTTTTATTTATATTTACTCTTCTACAAGTGTTTGTGTTCAAAAAGCCTAATATGCCCTATACCAAAAGATTGCATGTAATTGGCTTGAGGAACAACAACTTGAAATGCTGGGAGGGATCCCAGTGTACTAAATTTAATAGTTTGTGTATAGGGTGGCACCTAACAAAAGTCCCCAAAATGCAATAAAACGGTACATTACAGAATATCTGTGCTTCCTGTATTCTTTTGGTTTTGTTTCTTCGTTGGGTTTTTTTCACTTGGGGCTTTATTTTTTGGTGTATTATTTTTGTTGAGGGGTTGTTTTTTTTTTTTGAGTTAAGTGCAGAGAAAAGGTAGAACATTTCTGTACTTGATTAAGACCTGTTAGTAGAGATTTATTGCCAAGGGTTGAAATGTGTATTTGGTATTAACCTCTCAGATCCCAGCAAGCAGCTTTTGAAGTTGGCTGGGGACTGGAGAACAGTTCTTCATCAGGGGACACACCACGCCTGCCTCCTTCCAAGGGGGGGCTGAGGGCAGAGGGGTCAGGGTAAGGGTCACTCCCTTCTGCCTACCACACCATGCAGTAAATATTCACTGGAGACGATTATTGAGCACAAAGAGTTCTTACAAGCCTTACAGCTTGTATGTACCTTATTAGATAATTAGAGAAAATCAGGGTTAGAAAGAATAACTCTGCCAGATGAAATCTCATCTGTTCCATTCCTAGCTGTGTTGCAGAGAAAATGAAGTGATTTAAGGGCTTTGTCTGATTTAGGGCTTTAGTTTTCCCTCCTCTTCTAGTTCCCAGTAGCCCCTGTTCGTGAAACCATGCTGCCCATCAGAAACAGTTGTTCCTTCTCCCTGCTGGCATCAGTGCTGTCCCAGCTGGGAGTGCAGGGTGGTGCCACCCCTGCCAGGAGAGGACAACAGAGCAACTCCCTTCAGTCCCACATGCCAGGTGAAAGGAGACTTGCACACTCTGCCCCACAGGGCAAAACCTGGTTGCTACAGCTGGACCTGAAAGAGAAAATGAAGCTTCTGGGGTTTCTATTTCCCTGATTTAATTTTCCTATTAAAACAAAAAGAGAAAGAAAAAAGAGAAAAGTGTTCAGTAAAAGAGGTTGGAATCAGACCATGAACTTCATACTCGAGTACAGTCTTTCCAAATAGACCTGCGGCTTTATTTCTGCCATTATTAGGTTAAGGGCAAACTGACAAAATTAACATTTTACCGCAGTTTCAGTAATGAATGTGCAGGAAAATGGGGTTTAATTGAAAACTCTTTCAATTATATTACTTTAAATGCTGGAACAAATATTCAAAGAAACTATTTATAAGGATCTAGAAGATAAGGAGGAGATGAGTAACAGCCAGTGTGAATTTGTCAAGAACAAATTGTGTCCCACCAATGCAATTTCCTTCTCCCACAGGATAATAGACCTTGCAGACATGGAAGCAGCAGTAAATGTGATATATCTTGAGCACAGTAAGTTTTCTGAAACCATCTCATATAACATTCTGATAAATAATAGAAGAAAAAAAGTGACTTGGGAAACCTAGTAGAAAGTGAAAACCATTTTGAAGACAATAATTATTCATGGTTCACTGTCAAAGGCTGCATCAGGTGGGTTCCACAGAAGTTTCTCTTGGCCTGCTACCATTCGTTGCAAATGAATCAGAAGGGATTGTGGCACTATCAAATGGCACATTGTGTCCTCCAGGAAAGGTTTAGTGTTCCAGAACTGGAAAAAGAAGATACAAATCAAGCAAAGCCATTACACCATATACATTATACCATACAATGACCCAGCAAGAGAAGTTAGCAATAATTGATTTGGTACTACAGCTTTCTAGGTAAGAATCCATGTGTTACAACTAGTCAGAAGATAAACATGAAAAGTGAAGAATAATTTTTTTTTCCCTTTACTCAACATGTGTAAGCCCTCAGGCCATTTAATCCAACTAGATTTTGGCCACTTAACTTTAAGGAACATTTAGGCTAATGAGGTCCAAATATGAGCAACAGAAACAACAAATAGTCTGGGCATCTGGCAGAAAGAGCTGGGTCTGCATAATCTAGAGAGAAAAAAATTAATGCAAAATATAGCAGTGGCCTTTGTAAGTGATCTTTGTAAAGAGTCTCTTCCCTGTGACCTCAGTGAAGAGGACAAGAAAGAAATGGTTTTTAATTTAGGAAGAGAGTTTCATTTTAGACATTCAGAAAAAAAATCCAGTGTTACAATGGAATAGGTTCCTTGGGGATGCTGTGGAGTCTCCACCAGTGAGAGAACATCCATGTACAACTTGATGTTGTTCTAGAGTAGGGAATGGACTAGATGATCTCTAGAGATTTCCTTCCAATCCACTTTTGTATAATCACAAGAACTGTATGAATACCACAATCTAGTCATGTTTAATATGTTAAACTGTAAGGGAGGAAAAAAATCCCCTAAACCCAGAGCTAGGTCTGAAAACACTTAAATGTAGTAACAGGCCATAAATTTACTTTCACTCCATAAGGAGATTTTATTGCCACAAAGACTAACATACCAGAAGCCTCTTCCAATAGTTAACTACAACATATTCTTTGATTCATATTCTGGAAGAAAGAGTTTATGTTTATAGAAGAAAATTGGTTGCATCAGAAATATAAGTTAGGTCAATCTTCTGAGCTCTACATGTCGCCAAACTGTTTATAAATCCTCATATATCTTAAAAAGGAAAAACTCAACTCCAGACTAGTCTTGATGGGCACTTTGAGTTATTTTTGTCCTATTCCTGTGCCCACTGCTTCTCACAATAACATTTAAATACCCAGGACAAGAATGAAGGCAGAGATGATGCAGACAAGTAGTGTGTGATCTTACTAGCTAATCAGAGAGCAACACAAATTGTGGCCATTTTCATTTATTTTATGTAAAACAGAAAGTACTTTATCTATAAGTTGACTGAAGGGACCCTGAGGGGTTTCCTTTCTATACCATGAGTACAACAGAGAGAAAGAAAAACTTTCTAATTAAAATCTTCCTAAGAAAGTGAGGTTTCAAGGAAAAGAATAATTATTGCTGTAAAATGTCATACCAGTAAAGCAATCCAAGTTATCAACTAGAGTTTTAATTTTCTTTTCGCATCACTGAGCAGATTCCCTAATACATTTTCATACAAATGCCTAGGTTTCATTCTTTTTCATTTGGGTTCACTGCGGTGTTTTAGGGGAATGAGTCCTCTTGCTCATTTTGATGAGCAAAACCTGGTGGAGGGAAATAAAAGCCACCAACTGCTTTCTGTCTGGAGTGGAACTAAGCAATTCACTCAATGAGTTTGAACTTCAGAGACATGAACAGCCTTTGTCAAAGCCTGTACCTCAGCAGTTCAGGGGGTTCACACAAGCCACATTTGTTCAGAGCAATCCCAAGGGGACAATGCAAGCCCTGTTTTACTACCACAGGGTATAAAGCGGTATCAAATAATGAATCCAAATATTTCCCTTCTGAACTCAGCCCAAAGCACTTTAAAAGTTTTCCAATACAAAATAATATACCATGAAGTGGAAATCTTTCTGATATTTTGTCATTTTAAGCTGTGGTAATACATTTTCCCTGGGAAAATATAACTTTGCACTCATTGTGTGCTTTTTTGTTTTCTGTTTAATCTGTGATGCATATCTGAACAGAATATTTGCCTGCAATTCTATAAAATTTACTCTGAACCACTGCTTATGCTCTGCTGATCACAACTCTGGTTTAAGGATTGGCTCTTATTTTTCAATCTTCTCCTCACTGCCCTTTTGCTCTATTAGAATATGAGGAGTTAGAGGGAAAAATTTTGCACATTTAACACTTTGTTTCCCATGGACTGTGGGATCTTGTTATCTTACATGGGCAAACAGCAAATCATGTGCTGGAACAACAGATTTAGTAAATCTAATGGATAGAAAGAAGTGCACTGATTGATGTTTTTGCTCTTCACAGTTTTTTAGCTTTATCTACTCTGTTTCAGATGTGATGGTTATGGCCGAAAAAGAACAATAACAAGGGATAATGGTTTTAAACTAAAAGAAGGCAGGTTTAGATTAGACATTAGGAAGAATTTCATTACTCTGATGGTGAAATACATGAACAGGTTGCCCAGAGAAGTTGTGGATGCTCCAACTCTGGAAGAATTCAAGAAAGGTTGGAGGGGGCCCAGAGTAACTTGGTTTAGTGGAAGGTGCCACTGTCCCTGGGAGGAGTGTTGGAATGAGATGATCTTTAAGATCCCTTAAACACAAGCAATTATCTGCTTCTAGGAAGAACATCCCTCTGTTCCTCTGGCTGCTGGAGAGATTCCTACATCTCCAGCAAAGTGGCTCTTGACATCAGAGCTCATGTTCTGGGCTAAGTCCAGCTGAGCCTGGCTGCAGCTTGGACTGCAAGCAGGGGCAGAGATGGGGACCAATTCCCATTCTCCTGGAGCTGCTGCTGCTGCTATTCCAGCAGACATGCTTTGCTCCAGGTCCCTCTGGGGTTCACCTGATCCTCCTCTGTCTCAGACGTCCCCTAGCACAAATTACTATTAATATTACTCTCATTATAATGGTTTTATTTATTCACTACCAAGACTATTTCATCTTCTTCTTTGTCTTCCTCTTGTTATTCTTATTCTTCTTAATCCTAGACTTATTATTATTATTTACTACCACTACAATTTCTTCTGCTTATTATTTTTCTTCTTCTACTTCTACTTCTACTTCTACTTCTACTTCTACTTCTACTTCTTCCTATTATTCTACTAAGTCATCTTCTTCTACTTCTTCTACTTATTCTTCTTATTCTACTTACTCTACTTATTCTTCTTACTCCTTATTATTCATCATATTCTTCTTATTTGTCTTCTTACTCTACGCCTGGCCCCATGGATCAAATTTTTCTTGAGGAGATGCGCTTGGGATGCTCCAAAGCAGCTGGGGATTGCTGAGGCTGCAGGGCCATGTCCAGGCCAAGGCAGCCCGTGTGGCTCCCTCAGGACGCTGGGAGGCTGTGGGCCAGCTGCCATCTGTGGGGCTGGTGGCAGCAGTGGGCACTGATCCTGGGGCTGTGGGGCCAGGCAGGGGCAGTGGAACAGGCCGCCTGAAGCGGGACAGACCTTTCTTGTGGGGGCCCAGCTGCTGCCTGAGGGCCTGGGCTTCCACATGGCGAGGCCAGGCCCAGAGCCGCCTTCAGGGGCACGGCTCCAATGCCTGGCACTCAACCCAAGCCTCCCGAGGGATGGGCGGTGGGATCCCGTCTCCTGCAAACTCTCCCAGGGTGCGCTGTCCGGGTTCTTCTTCAAACAGCTCCAGGACACTCACTTCATCCCACTCATCCTCCTCCTGCAGCAGGGCCTTGACCCCCATGCTCTGGGCCCTCACAATTGCCCACTTGTCCTGCTCCAGCTCCTGGACACTCTCATCTTCCCATCTTGACTGCACTGAGGGTAGCTTCCCATTCCCTTCGGGCATCCCCCGGCCAATGGAGTCTTCCTCTTTGGAAAGCTCTTGGCCAATGGACTCTTCCCAGTCCCACACTTCTTGGTAACTACCCACTTCTACAGGCCACAGCTCTTGCTCTTCCATTTTTCCTGGAGCTGCTGCTGCTACTTCTGCAGCCATGCTTTGCTCCACATTCCTCTGTTCCTCTGGCTGCTGCAGAGATTCCTGCATCTCCATCGGAGCCCGGCTCGTGATCTCAGAGCTCATGTTCTGGGCTAAGTCCAGCTGAGCCTGGCTGCAGCTTGGACTGCAAGCAGGGGCAGAGATGGGGACCAATTCCCATTCTCCTGGAGCTGCTGCTGCTGCTATTCCAGCAGCTGTGCTTTGCTCCAGGTTCCTCTGGGCTTCACCTGATCCTCCTCTGTCTCACACGTCCTCTGGCGCAGAGAGATCCCAGGAGCTGTTTCCTTCTGACACAGCAGCTCTCATGGGACTGGCACCCCAGGGCTCTGCACCCTTTCTGTCCCCCTCTGGCAAGGCGTGGCTCTGCCGAGTCACAAGGGCCTCTGGGTGCCACAATGTCCCCCATCACGGAGGGCCCTGACACAAGGCAGCTGTGTCACCAAGGGCCATGCCCGGCGCCCCTTCATCAGCCCAACCCACTGCAAGTGGCATGGAGCAGCTTCTGGACTTGGGGGCTTCTAGCCCCTTGTTATCATCTGCTTCTTCAAATGATCAGAAATGCCTCTGCTCAAATTAAGGTGCAAAGGACATGCCCAAGCCAATAGGATGGGTTTGAATGAACAGGAAATGAGAGAAAAGGACACAAAGAGAGAGAGAGAGAGAGAAAAAGAGCGATCAAGACAGATGAAGTAGAAAACCTCACTGCTCTGTGCATCCCAGTGGCATCCCTTGGATGCTGTCCATCCAACCTTGGTGCTCAGGGGCCCCCTACAACCTCGAGTTCAGAGGCCTGATATACTTTTGGGACAGGTGGGAACGCCCAGGTACCTCTCATGGCAGGGTCCAGGTTTAACACAGTCTCTTGCAAGGGACTCGGGGTCTGTTGCATTCCTTTGTATCACGTGTTTGGGCAACACTAAAAGCAAAAAGGATCTTTAGGAGCTGAAAAAGCAGGCCTCAAACAGAAAAGGCTGAGAACTCAGAATCTGCTGCAACTGAAAAAGTTTGAAACTAGAAAAGATACAGCAGTTTAGCAAACAAGGGCATGGGAAACAAAGGCTGAGTTTGTAGGTTTGGCTTGAAGAAATTTTAACTGCAGAAAATATATGTCTGACAAGATAGTTGGGAGGCCTTAAGCTTAATAAGGGTATTGTGTATTGTTAATGGAAATGCATACAAATGAGCACTGTTTGAAGCAGGTGTACGTGTGCTATAATTGATTGGCTAAAACAGCTGTCTGTAAGCTTTAGCAATGTGTTATTGGGTGAGAAACTTTGAAGATGCTCTGTAAGGAAGAAACTTGCGGCTGCTGCTGGAAGGCTTTGAGCTGTTGCTTTTGCTCAATTGTCTCTACCCCTATCATGAGACTGATGCTTCATTAAAGATTGTGTTGGTTTAGCACAGATGGTAAAAATTAATGAGTGGGGTTTTTTTTGAAAACTGACAGCCACATTAGCCAATTAAATACAGGTATACACGGCTTAAATTCAGGAGGGTTTTGGCAAACAGGCCTCTTCCTTTTCTGGCTGGCAAGAGGTACCATGGTGCAGTGGCCGGGGTGGCCGGGCCCAGCCGGGTGTCCTGGAGCCGCTGTCCCCGCAGGAGCAATGGCCTGGCCGGCTGGGCCCCTTTCCCCTCGGCTGCCGGCAGGGGAGAAGGGCCGCTGCAGCTCGGCCCTGATGGCCGTATGGCCGGGGCTGCAGCAGAGGGGCCAGAGCCTGCACTGACTCTGGGAGCAGCTCCTGCATGAGACCGAGGAGTGGAAGGAAGAGACATTGGCCAGCCAGGCTGTCCCAAATCCTCTGGGCCTGAGTCACTCCCCCATCCCGGCTGCTCCCCGGCACAGATCACATGATCGTCTGCAGGCCCTGGGCAAGAATGTTAACTCTTTCCTGACACAGCTAGAAACTTTTTAAAACTCTGACCCTTCTCAGAGATGAGAGAAAAGGTCCAATTGGAGATATGTAGAGGAACAATATGAAGACATCTAAGTCAGTAAATGAAGAGTGACTTCTTAAGTAGGAGATATAACAAGTTGCTTTAGTCTTAGGCTGAAATCTCCTGTAATATGAATATGCCAAAGTGTTCCTTTAAATTGTGGACAATACAAATTGGGGAGATGATTTG
>VZSR01000520.1:41073957-41108411 GCA_013398615.1 Brachypodius melanocephalos | reverse complement strand
AAGACATCTCTGTTCCCTGAGATGAAGAATTCTTTGCCTTTGAAGTTGCTTTAAAAGTGCTACCCCAATCTGTGAGTCTACAACCCATATGTGTGGTCACAGGAAAGGCTACATGGTATGGGAGATCTCACAACCTGCAGAAGGTCCTGAGCGGGCTGCTCTTGTGTGAGTTAGAGCCATAAGCAGACTGTTTCTCTTGTGGAAAGTTACCAAAACAACAGGAGAGACCTCTCTCTCTCAAAGACTGAATGAAGGACTATTTTATAATTGCTGGTGACCTGGAGTTCTGAGTTTTGCCTCTTTACCTTGTTTGTAGAAAATGAACAGTTTGTAGAGGGGGAAGAGAGGGGTTTTGAAGGTTTAATTTGGTTTTGGGGTTCTTTTCTTTTCTTTTCTTTTCTTTTCTTTTCTTTTCTTTTCTTTTCTTTTCTTTTCTTTTCTTTTCTTTTCTTTTCTTTTCTGCCTTTGGTATGTGTATTAATAAAATCTATCTGTTTACTTTTAAATTGGGTCTCTTTTGCCTTTTTCTCCAAAAATCCTGTCACGCAATTGGCAAACAAAATTTGGCAAACGTGAAACCACCACATAAATGGTGCCATGACTCAGATAAGTGAAGCAAAACCCTTAACAAGATTGAGAATACCTACCCCGGCAGTCCCGTCCCATTCATGCCTGGAGACCCAACACACATGCAATGGAATGGGAGGTGGAGAGATAGAAAGGGATAGGAAAAAGGTCTCAAAGAGAGAGCAAGAGAGCAGAAGACAATCAGGTAAAGAACTAGATGATCTTTAAGATCCTTCTCAAGCCAAACCATTCCATGATTGTAGATTAATGTGTATTTTAACTTGTAATTACTATTAATATTATTATCTTTTATTTATTCACTACCAAGACTATTTCATCTCCTTCTTTGTCTTCTTCCTGTTATTCCTATTCTTATTATTCCTAGATGACATCATCATCATCATCATCATCATCATCATTATTATTATTATTATTATTATTATTATTATTATTATTATTATTATTTACCACTACTACAATTTATTCTTCTTCTTCTACTTAGTCTTCTTGCTCTACTTATTCTTTTTAGTCTTCTTACTCTACTTATTCTTCTTACTGCATCTTCCTGCATCTCCAGCAAAGCCTGGCTCTTGACATCAGAGCTCGTGTTCTGGGCTAAGTCCAGCTGAGCCTGGCTGCAGCTTGGACTGGAAGAAGGGGCAGAGATGGAGACCAATTCCCTTTCTCCTGGAGCTGCTGCTGCTACTTCTGCAGCCATGCTTTGCTCCACATTCCTCTGTTCCTCTGGCTGCTGGAGAGATTCCTGCATCTCCATCAGAGCCTGGCTCATGGCCTCAGAGCTCATGTTCTGGGCTAAGTCCAGCTGAGCCTTTTTAAAATCCCAAAAATCACAGTTAAAGTCCATGCTTCATCCATGCCTGACTAAGGTAAATGTGGAGAACTGACTGGATTTTTAGCTCTTCTGTGTCTAAAATTAGAGCCCCTACACAGGCTGCAGTCCTTGCAAGGTTAAGGAAAGAAAGTGCATGAGGTAAAAATCGATGAGGAAAGCAATGTCAGAAAGAGGTGTGAGCTTTAAGCAGGACATTCCTTGGTCTGAGTTATTGCCTGGGAACTCCTCTCTACATGTGACAAGAGCAAATCAGATGTCTGAAGTACCCTGCCAGAAGCAAACTAAGAATATCTGGAGTCCCTCTGCCTTTGAAATAAACATGACTTTAGACATGAATACATGAAACAGAGTACAGCTATTTGTAGGAAATCAAAAGTAAATGAAAGGAGATGAGCTTCCAGGAAATAGCAAGAAAACAAAGAAGACAAAGCAAACAAACAGGAATGTAAGGAAAGCACAGTCAGTATTTGTAATGCAGTCATTAACCATGTACATGCTTTGTACTTCTGAATGTCCTTTATTTGCTGGCCTCAGAGTCTGCAAACACTAAGGATTTGTCTACAGAGAGGCTGTGGAAGTAGATGATTTATTTATTCTGCTGTCACTTTTGTCTCTGCTTATCCTTCTGCAGTGTCAAGTCTATTTACACTCTTTGTGGATGTAGTGTGCTGTGGCATGTGTGTATAGATGTGGAATCAAACCAGGACTGTTCCAGGGCAGGCCCATTCATCAGCAAACATACTCTGCACAGCTCAGACAAGGAACCCCCACACCCAGCACGGACAGACCCAGCAAGGACAAATCCCAGGTACTCATCACCACCAGCACCAATTCCTGCTCCACCCAGGTGTCCATCAGGACCATTCCTCATGAGCAACTACTGAGTTGCGTGGAGAATCAAGGAAGATCTTGCCTAAAACCCTGCCAATGGAAGCTTTCAAGTTCTCTAAGTCTTTGGGTCTTTTGAAAAGTCTGTGCTTGGTGCCTGATATTGTGGCTTTGATACGGTTGGGGATACACACCTGGGGAGTTCTCCTAGCTTTCACTTCCCCATTTTTAAAGAAAGATATAATTTAATAACACCTGAGCATTAGGTGTTACCACAAGGATTATTCGTACACAACAGTGGTCTAGAAAAGAACATTTTTTAAGTGATACAAAAAAAAAATACTACTTCTTTTGTGTTGAATCTTTTTTCTCCTTTTGTGATGACTCTTTTTTTTCTCCTTTTGTGATGAGTTTACTGTCTGTGAGAAGTGCTCGAAAGTCCTGTTTTCTTAAAACATGTTGCAAAAGCCTTGTCACTTTACATTACACACCCCGATGAGACACAAGTTGAGAGATCTGTGCCTAAATGGTTTCATGGTGGTAAGAGGGTCACACATGAAAGCGGTCCCTTTCCCTGTGAGGTGGCATGTTCTCCCAGGAGATAATCAGGATTTTCTTCCTAAAACAGTCTGGATCTCTCTGTTTAACAGCCCCCCCACACACAGGAAAGGCCAGGGACACAATTCTTTAGATTTGATTGTTGCCAGAGCTCAGAAAAAAAATTGTGGGGCCTAGGAGACTGAGTACATGGGAACCAGTAGTTTGATGTTTCCATACCTTTGTATTTGTGTCTTTACTCCAAAACTGATGGATTCATTATGCTGCAACACCTGCTTTAGGCATAATACATTGTCACTGAACTAAGTGAGCTGCACTTACTGCTTCCTCCCCACACAGGGGAAGACAACAGACCTGTTTTCCCCAGCACACTTCTTACACAGAGATGATGCTTTGTTAATAAGCCAAGCCCAGTACTTTAACAACTGTGAGGTGAAGGGTTGAAGCAGTAATATGCCTTAAGGTCATGTGGCACACGGTCATATTTTAATTACCACTGCCTGAGGCTATCTCCACAGGTATGTTTCCTTCCTGCATAAAACATGAACCTGGGAGTGATTTCAAAACACACTGTCAAATAGTCTGTGACTCCAACAGGATGTAAACTGTATCAGACTTCAATCCAAGGGCAAATTTTATTTCAGTGTTTTATCTTGAAGGCTCAGAGAAGTGAGAGAAAGAAACATATTTCTATTGGTAAACTAATAATATTTGGTAACACAAGATGTATCATATGTTCTAGAGATCTTTCATTTCCTTAATAAATACCCAAGCACAGCAAGCTCTCAACACCAATATCCTTTCAATAAAAGGTAACCTTATATGGTCACTACATGATACATGATTTATAAGATGTCATGTTAAAGTAAACTCAAACTCACCAAACACACTAAGGAAAGGAAATGGATGTCTGGCTCCATATGGTGTTTTCATGTTTCTATTAAAACCAGACTATTCAAACACTGTGGATACCAGCACAGGTTTTAGCTCTAAAGGAAGGATAAAGAGAGTCTTATCCATACCATCTGTATCAATAGCATAAAAATTGCTGGCAACACATGAATGTGCTTAAAACACTTAGGGTCATCTTACTGCTGGGGATTAAAAGACCTTGCTCCCACAGACTGGTTTGCACAAAGAGCTATCATGAAAGTGAATCATTGAAACCCTTTGCTAGTCAAATATCATAGAAAAAAATAAGAGAGATAGTTGAGCTGGAAAGACTATTTCTTTTGATACAACCTCCTTTAAAGTAGGATGTAGCATTGCAGAAGTTGAAACTTAATCTTCATTATAATACTTGACTCTTAAATCCAAGGTCCAGATTTTTGTCAAGTCATGCTATTCTGGCTGAAGATCGTACACTGCCTCTGCAAACATCTTCAATCTGCAAATTTATCCTGCACCTTTAATTAAAAGTTCTTCATTTATTATGAACAGCCATAAAAAGAAATCTATGACACTGAAATAATTTTTTGCCAGCTGTTCCCCCATTCTCCCTCCCAGTGGATCCTAGAAAGCACATTCCTACAACAGGCTACTCCAAGGATTCCGCAGCTCAGCCCCTGCCAGGCTCCACCCAGACACCAGCAAAAAAACTCTTAATATAAACAGAAGGTACCTGAATTATAATTTTCCTTCCCTACAGAGGGCAACCCTTCACCACTTCAGTGAGCAAGGGGCTACCACTCATCTCAGTTGAGGCCCAGGAACACACTGCATCCCCTCAGCATAATGAAATCAAAGAGAGGAACAGATTTCAATGCGTGTCACAGCAGGTCAGTGCACTCGCTCAGTAGTGTGCTGTACAAGGCTCACATAGTTGCTTTTTAAGTTATTTTTAAATCCACTGCCAAACCATGCTGCTGTAAAGCCCAGCTGATCTGAGAACCTGCAATGAACTCAGTGATGTAGAAGACCTCACAGATTTTGTAGGGGAGGGCACATCCCCCACATTTTCAAGATGCTCCTTTCACTGCACCTTACCTACGTAACTACTTTAATGCTTTGGAGCATTTCACTCTGCTGGATATTAATGTATTTACCACATGCTTTTGACTCGACAAGAGTTTTGGTTCATTCACTTCTATGGTCATTAGCCTTATGCATCTACCACTATTTCTCCTTTATTAACACAAGTGCCTTCAAGAACTTGTGCTAATGAGAATGGCAAAGACACAGAAAACACTCTCAGTTCTTTGAACCTCACTCACATCATATAACAAGGCTAATAGTGTCATACTCCACTTCAATTTGTATTACAACCACTAGAGCCAGTAGTACTTAATGACTTAAACACCTCCCCTCCCTTTTCTCTCCCTCTGTTAAAAACTATAGCACACAGCAGCTTTACTTTGAGTGGCAAACACCATCCATGGGTCTTGGCGTAATGGTCCAAATGGTTTCCATTTAACTTTTTATGTACAGGACCCAATCCCTGCTCAGTCAGAGCTACCAGTGGAGCCCAGGGGGAAGAAAACATCTCCTTTATCATTCCCCTCTACAGGACACAGGCATGAGAGCTGAGTGTGTATTGGTACATGAGGGACTGAGGAACATCTTCCTGACTGCAGCAGGCACAGAGTTCCCAGCTGCTTTCTTAAGAGGTTAAGGAACTTCCATCCAGCTTTTCAACTCCTACAAATTTCCTGGGCTGTAATTTTGGGATTGCATGTGGGAAGCCACTAGGGAAGATGAGGCCCTTCATTTCCTGATGGTGATTTATGTAAAAGGATGTACCAAGAAGAAGGGCTCAAGCTGGCTCGATTGCCAGCGCAGTTTCTCACTTAATTACTGTGACAATGATGAGGCACTGTCATGGGTTGCCCAGAAAAGCTGTGGGTGGTTCCTGGAGGTGTTTGAGGCAAGGTAGAATGAGGATTTTAGAATGAGCAGCCTGATTTGGTGAAAGGTGTCCCTGCCCATGGCAGCAGGGATTGGAAGTAGATGATCATTGAGGTGCATTCCAACCCAAACCATTCCGTGACTATATGAGTTACCTGTTCCCTGGGCTGACTAACAGGCATGGGCATTTTAGGTGGGTGGGTTTTTTTCAGGATATTGGTTATGGCTGTTTGCTTCTTTGGAGCGGTTTTGTCTATGGGCTGTTCGTGCCAGAGTACTTGGGGCAGGGGATCTTCTTGTAAAAACAGGGTGCATAGGTGAGACAACAAAAATTTGTACTTGCTGCTGACATGGGCCCCTTTATCATTTGTTCACGACTGAAACTGAGTGTAGAGTGAGCTCCACTTGCAACTGTGTTCACCCACCCAGGATTTAAGTTACACTGATACATTTCAGCACAGATCAACATGTTCATCTGAACTTTAGGCCAATTTCAATGTACTGACACAGAAATAAAGTGACTGAAGCATCCGCCAACAGTCTCAAGCACAGGGCAACAGTATGCACAAGCAGTTGAAAGACTTTTAAAAAAGAGTATTCTTCCATAGCTTATTATCTTGCTATTTACTATGTTGGAACCAAGATTAAAATGCTTTAGTGTTTACTGAAGCAGCATATATGGGATCTAACAGCATGTTATTTTGTGCACACTGTTTAACATTCTTTATTGCTCCAACTCATAAGGTTTATTTGAAATCAGTGGAGGAATTCATCCCATCCACCATTTACTCAGCCATTATCAGCTACTGCAAAAGTGCCGTGTGGAGAATAAACACCAGTTATTTATGAGCTTTTGCAAGCATGCAAACTCCTGATAGAAAATTACATTTTTAGGACCCGTTATTATTTATGGCATCTGTGTGTCACTGTATGCTGTTTTGTTCTGTATGGAGGTTGCTTTAGAGGCAAGGTTGCTCCTGTAAAGAGCAGCAGCTACCTACTTTTACTTGAGTTTCAAGTTGGTTTATGCTTGATTCCAGCCTCCCTTACTCTCTCTCGCAAAAGTTCTTCTTCTTTTCCTGGTAGCTACAGTGAGTGTGGAGCTGATGGAGAATGAAACTCTACCTCATGTTTTGATCAAACCTTAGTCAAATCGCTGGGAAGTGTTCCTGTCGGAGGGGAAGACTGATGATGGAATAGTTCTCCCAAACACCAAGAAATTTCCAACACGGAACATAAAATGTTAGGCAGACATTGGCCGGGAATTGTTTAGATGGCAGGTACACAGATGTCGGAGTCCCATTCAGTGGATCATGAGCCACTTCACGTGGGAACATGATTTGGCTCAATTTGAGCCACAGACCAATGCTCACCTGCAGGCAATTCCCGACTGTCAGCTGAGTGAAGGAAACTCCTCTAAATTCTCCAGCTAAATACAGGAGAGTGCTATATGTTTTTCCAATATTTCCACTAATTCCACGTGTTTTGTTCATGTTTGATGCATTGACACGATTTACATCCTCCTCCTCCACCTTTGTGAAATTTTTTCTGATCTTGCTACTCAGCTAAAGACAGGGGTGCATGTAATAACTAGTGATTGCTTCAGATAAACAATTGCATTGGAAATGTTTAGTGCAGCTTCATGTTTCATCTTCCCAGAACCTTGGTGACACTTTGTCTGGAATACATGGTTCGCCTCACGTCTCTCTGTGTGTATTCCCAGGTTTGATTATATGAGCTCTCAGAGGAAATAAATGCCAAGAGCTATGTACCTTTGGTAACTAGCATTCTTATGCTGGTTTTGCATAATCAGGCAGCACCTTTCATTCTATAATGTATTTAAAATGTCTTTTAGACAAAGCCCAATCTGACGAGGCTGATGCTGCAGCAGCAGGGAGCATGCATGGTACATTGGGCTTCAGAGTAATGGTTTAGATCTCTCTACAGCATGTAGCACACATAAGCTTTGAAGCATAAAAATCATAAATGATTAACCTACTTGATTTCACATAAATGATAGAAATATGCTCTCCATGGTTTATTTTATTGTCTAAAAACAAAGGCATTGTGTGATCATGTGATGGTGTCTTTTTATGATCTTTACCGATTCTAGTCCATTTTGTTTTAACTGCCAATTTTTCACTGTATTAATTGCTAATTATTATATATTTGTATACATGACACTTCAATTATCATCATGTGGTCATAACAGCTTGGATTGAATATTGTCTCATCTCCATGAGCTATTTCCACTACAAGCTAGGCAGCCTTAAAGAAATTGCATCCAAACATTTTTCTTTCTTATTTTTATTAAAAAGATTTTTCAAATAAGAAGGAATCTAACTAAACATCCAGCTTGCAAGAAAACACAAAGGGTCTTTATAAGGAAAACTAATCCAGCATTTGTTAACTTTTTAATAAGCAGCATTTAAACTCAAAAATTGAGGGAAGGTCTGATACTCTGAAAATAAAGAAGTTAATGCACATCAATATAGATATTTCTACGTCATTTAAAAGACCAAACAAGACTTCCCATGAGCTTTTTGAGATCTAGAGCTATCTTAAAAAAAAAAAAACCAGAACAGTCTACATTTTTGTATTTACCTATCATAAAATTAGGTTCATTGCCTCATCTCCTTGCCAGGTGAGAAGAGCAGGTGGAACTTGCTTAGAGAGCTGAGACAACCAGGAGACTCTGGAGACAGCCCAAAAACATATCCCCAGTGTCCCATACACATGAGCCCATCCAGAGAAATTATGACAGTGCCACCTACTAAACACGTTCAGTCATGCATTGATATACCTGAGCCTCATCTGGAGGCACAATCTAAAATATGCATCTCTCCTGCAAACTAAGAGGCAAAGATAAATTCCCCCACTTTGTTTGAAATGCTGTTTTCTTGACCTCTGGGATATAGGAAGATTTATATAACTAGAATTTCTCTTTCTGCTTGCTTCCCTGTCCTGGAGAAATATGTATAAATAAGAGATCAAAGATCCTGTACAAACATTTAATCTAAAGCTGACAGGCTGCAAAAGCAGAGCTTCTTCCTCTGTGTCTCAGAGAACAATGACTCAATAAACCCCTGGGACTTTGCAGAGCTGCTTCTTCCACTAGACTATACCCTGCGAGGGAGGCCTTTTTTAATTTCATTTCCATTCAGTGGTGCCTTTGAAAATGTAAATAAGTCAGAATGATTAGGTGGTAAATGGTTTATATTAGATGTGGTGAGATATTTTTGCATCCTGTTTGGAATTATGTGGTGTTGTCTCTGTCCTGATCTTGTTCTCCTTCTGGAGGCTGCTGAACTCCTGTGTGACAGCAAAGACAGAGAACTTGCAAACTTTAGCTTTGGCCACCACCTCAAAAGCCCCCCAAAACTTTTGTTTGTTTGTTTGTTTGTTTTTCAGTTAAGAGCCTGTCAGACAACATGGCACTTCCTCCTTTATCCTTATTTTGTTTTGTTTGAATGTCTCATCAGTTACCTCCTATCATCCCAGCCTGCTCTCCACTGAGCAAATAAGGTCCAGCAGGAAGATACTGATGGCTTTATCAGTATGAAATACTCACAATGCATCACCTGCATGCTTAGGAGTGTAATGCTGACAATAAATATGATAATAGTTGTCACACATCAGTGGGAGAAATGTTGTGCTTCCAAAGCACTGAATAAATTGCATTTTCCTTTATTTATTCAGTGCAATAGATGGCACAAAGATGGTAGAACCAACCAACCATTTTGACATGTTTACAAGGCTTTTAAATCATGAAATGGATTATTGCAGTGCTGGAAGTATTTGGCAAATGCATTTTATGCACAGCACATTCTGCTTGAAGAGGCAAGTTTTTAATTTACATTTGTTAGAAACGCCCCTGACAAGGAAGGATTGCGTGTCAAAGACATCTTTAGTAACAAACACAGTAACCTGTATTGTTGCATCTGAGCTGCCTCACATACTTACACAACAGAGAGGATGCCTGAGAGTCAGAAGAAATATGCAGATGCCCATGAATCACCTTACTGGCTGTAACCTGTTTTAAACTCAATCCACAATAAAGTCCAAGCATGGCCAAGCTGTTTCTCTTGAGTGGGTTCACAAATACACTCAGTGGTGTGTTTAGATCCATAGATCCCACCTAATGAACCTTCTTCAGTGGCCCTTCTTAACCAGTTCCAAATTCTGGGTTTAATAAAACAAATCAATACCATTTGAGCCTAATGTCACAAAGGGCTAAATATTTTCTGCAAGAAGTTCCAGACTTATTTTATTTCCCACTCAGTCTCAGGTATAGTCAAGAATAAAATGAGGCCTTCATGACTGAAAAATGATGGCAAAACATCCTGATGGACCAGGTTTATCTTACTTAGGGCATACATTTTATCTCACCAAACTTGAACTGTCTGAAAGTGAAGTTTTACTAAGAAGATCATCCATGCTCCTTGCAAAGAAAGGAAACAGGTTTGTACAGGAGGGGAATCAGTGCTCTGATGAGCACACTTTAAAGAAAAGAGTTTTCCTTCAATAATTTCTTTTATCCCTTCTGGATCCAGTACACTTCTGGATCTAGTACACCAGATCTTCAGCAGCTGTAAGCCATTTCAGCTGATTTAGAGTAGCTGATGGTCTGGTCTAAACATCTAAATCAGCATTTTGGCTTTAATTAACCCTGGCTGTCCCAAATCTGGTGTTCAAACATGGCAGCGGTTAACATAAATGTAAATTGTTTAAGGAATTAAGAGGCAGAAAACAAACCTGGTGAGAAATAAAGAGTACATTGTAAGCTGTTTGGAGCCTTGGTTTTCATTTAGATTGTAGTTACAGGCTAAATAACCATGGCATTCTGCCAACAGAAGAGCTGTGGCTTTACAAAATTATGTTGGTTTTATATATGACAAAAACCAAAAAATGTCAGAGCACCTTATAAAGGGGGGAAATAATAAGATCAAAATGCAGTGGAATAAAGAACTGAAATCCTATAAAACTCATCATAAAATGAACCAAGAGAAATGGAATACTAGAGATAAGTCAAGAAATTAGAAAAAAAATCTAGTTCTTTGTTCCCTTGCACCAGAAGTTAACAGCATGCACATATTTAATGTTCTCTAAGTTTAGACATGGTACTGTTCCCATTGAATTAAGCATGTACACATTATTAACGTACATCAAACTACATTAATGTAACATGAATGGTTTGATTTAAAATCCACAAATGCCTGGCAGTAATGTATCCTCACATAAAGAAAAGAAGCGATCGGAAACCTTGCCACAAGTTTCTAGTTCTGCTGAGTAGCGTTACATCCTTCACATGATTTCAGGGCACATTAAAATGCATTTCTCCTCTAAATATCTGTGGGATTTTGTGTATTTGCTTGGCCTGGGGCTTCAGGAAAAAGGAGAAACAGCACCATGAGAAGTACTTGGGGCAATCTTAGAAACCACAGGCCATTGGCAGGACTGACAAAAACAGCCCTGAGCAGTGCCTGTGGCTGCTGAAGGTCTCTCTTTCCCCAGTTCTTCATGCAGCAGAGCAGTGCACATTTAGAAACCCAATGCTGGGTGCAGTCTGTGTGCTCTGCTGCCCGTGCACAGTAGGCCCTTATGCTAAATGGTCTCAAGAGAGCATTATTTGTGTGTGCACTGTGGATCCACTCTTTATGTGTGCATGGTGGATCCATTCAGGTTCGAGCTTTTCTGGGCTACATGAAGGCACTTAGAGCGATTCTCCTCTCCCACCCCTTTCCCCATGTGTACCCCATATCAGCACCACTTCCTGCAGGCTCCCTTTCACAGCAGAAGACACTGCCCACTTCATGGCTGTGCCCCATCCGAGAGCTGTTTTGTAAATCATTCTGAGGCACCCTTTTGTTGCTGTGGAGCACAGATACAAGTACCCACACTCTGTTCCTGGACCTCTCCTCACCATTTGCTTGGTGGCATTTGGTAAAAGTCAGATACTGTTTAGTGCTGCCCTACTTGCCAGGCTGCAAGCCAGGGGTCACTATCTTTCTTTAGCCCACTCAGGACTGATCACAAACAGAAAAACTTCCTTCCATTACAAGAAAAAAATTACAGAAGTAAATTTACAGGAGTGTTCTGATAAGGGGAGCTTTTTTCATCTCTAACACATTGTGCAACGAAGTTCCAGAAGTTCAAGAAACATGTAGAAAAATCATCTAAAACAAGAAATAAATAGTATTTTATATTATTATGTATGTTTATCATAAATAACAGAATTACTTTAATCTGATCTCTTTAAGAATAGAGGCTTATTTAATTCTGTCATCTGTATGTGTGTGTATGAATTTGTCTTTTCCTCACATCGAACCTATCAGACTCAAAATCTGAACAAATTTGTCTGAGGGGTAGGGACTTCAAGAATGTGCTTCCACAGGTATGATGAGAAAAGATACACAGATAAAGAAAGATCCCTTTCATGTATTCACTGAAGAAATGCCAGAAATAATAGTTAAATTACTAAACTGTGGAGAATACTGAAGTGAAAACAGCTTTTGGTATTTTCCTACAACAAAGGATTTTTCTCTAGGTGATCATCTGAAAAACAGCAAAGAATTCATCATAAAGCTGCAGGAAACCATGCTTTATCACTTCTTCACGAGAAACTGCTTATTGTAAACTCAGAGAAATGGCAGAAATAAAGGATTCCAGCAAAATAATACATTCCTTATACTAATTTAGAGTATTGCACAAGGGAATTATTTTGCAAGTTTCCATCTACTGAAACAATAGCAGAGTGGGAAAATACAAAAGCCACAAGCTGCTATTCACAAATTGCTCTTTAGCTTTAGTGTTGGCTTGCAGTATCCAGATGTAAAGCTCATCACAGCCCCCCTTGGTGCTAACTAGCAGAGCTTCAAGAAAATTGGTGTAACTCCACTTGACTGTATTAAGCAAGGCCTTTAGTTTGAGGTATTTCCTAAGAAATCCATGGAACTATATGAGCAGAAGATCCCTGACCTGCTGGATCCATATTAATGACTTCTTTTGCTTTAAAAGTAATGATTAAAAAACTAAGAATATTCCCTTAAAAATGAAAACAGGAAAAAAAAAAAAACAAAAACAAAAACAAAGTAAGAGAATGTCACATTGCTGCAAAAGTAGAGAACATTTTGCATTCTGCTTCTCCTAGTATCTCACTGTAAGAACAAGGGTCATTTAGTTAGTTCTAAACCTTAGTTTCTCCTCAACAGCTTCTTGCAACAACTGAAAATTAACTCTTTATGTGCATTTTCTTGAATTTTTTATTCAACACAAATGCCTGGTTATCCATCATTTTTAAATTTTCTTCCATCTTGGACACATTTTTCTTTCCCCTGCCTTCTATGTTATACCTTGAAGAATTCATTCCTTTTTCTGAGGATCATTAAACTTTCCCTCCAGCTGCCCACCCAGGCTGATGAGATGGCAGCAGCCACCTGAGGGAATATGTATGTCTGGTGCTGCCTCAGGGAGGAAGGTGGGGAAGATGTCTTGAGGTTCCTTTCTGCTTCACATTTCTGTCATTTCCACTATCTTTCTTTCTTGATGCTGATTTCTTTTATTTGGCCATAGATGGCACGATCCCAAATTCAGCAACACTCTTCAGTATATGTCCATTCTGTCTAGAAAAGTAGTCAGGAATGAACTTAGTTCCAACTGAAATGACTTCTTGAGCATCTCAGTAAAGGCTTTTGTCTGAGTTCTGCCTTTTCCTCCTGTTCCTTCAGAGAGTCTCTCATACCAGTATCAGTTTGCACATCAGACCATCTGGATGATCGTTCCCAGTCACTCTCCTATTATCCAATAGATCCTCCTGTTCCTCAGATCTCCTTCCTTCTTTGTTTACATTGCAGGATTGTTTATTGATCCCCTGAACTGCTCCAGCTGTGTTCTCACTGTTCAGATCCAGCTGATCCCAAACTCAGAGCCTACAGGTCAGCAATCCATACAGTTCCAGCTGATACACCTATACCAAGCTGTCCTTCCAGTGTTTCCTTCTTCCACTGCTCCTAACAAAAGACTTGGTCACTGGTGCCCAAGAGGAAAAGGAAACTTCAACCCAAATGTAAGCAAACAGCAAGAAAGCCAGGAAAGGGGCAGTAAAAGACTGAGGACCAAAAAGGGAGTACTGTGGTACAGGTTCCCCTGTAAGGATGCAGTGGAATAGGGAGCAGCTCCATAGACCTCCCTCTGTCTACAGCAATGGGTGCAAATGGTTCAAATGCACATAAGGACCAAATTGACAATTTAACAACTTGAAGATCTCTCAATGAGACATACATACCAAGAAAACAGGTCAGTTCTTTTGAAGAAGATGTTGAAAGATCTTTTCTGATTTGGGTTTGTGTTTTCTTTTTTTCTTTCCAAAAAATTTAACATGCTAGGAACCCAAATCTAGTAATAATAAATAATATTCCTGTCCTGTGACATTACATTATGTCAGTGAAGTTTTTATGGTTCATTTTGCAACACAAGGAAAAAGATTTATGTTTCAAAAGGTAGGGAGGGGAAGGGCACTATTGATCACTGTTATAATAATGAGGCTTGTGCTTGCAAATTTAATCTGTTTGTGCTACACAACAAAGACTTACTGAAGAGTATATGTCTGGCATAAATACAAGGACATTAAAGTGGCTCTAGGAAAGACTAAAATCTGGAAATCATTTCCCAAATTTAAGGGTTAATTTTGCTGCACCTGTGGGTTTAGGTTAAATTATCATCATTAGATTTTTTAAATTGTGTGGTATGTTTGTTTTTCTTTAATATGAGAACAATTAGTGATCTTTATTGCTAACAAAATTGGACTCCTATTAGCAAAATAGCAGGAAGATGATAACATGATATACTAAGCAACTGATTTACCCTTCTTCATGCAGGCCAATTTACTGTAATTAAAAGTTGCCACTTCAGCACAAGGGTCAAAGACTAGGGCTTGTATAATCATTTTCTAAGGAAACACTGAAGAGACAGAAGAATAAGGTCTCTGCTCCCACCATCATTTGTTCTACTTAGCATAGTTAGCAAAGCTTGTTGCTGAAATGCCTAATTTGCACACATACAAGGAAATTAATTTTGATCTCTGTTACAGCCTTGTTATTCCAACCTAGAGTGAATAAAAGATGCTTTATATAACCAACGGTTGAACTGAGTTCTGAGTCCTGCAAGATCTTCTTCTTGTGCATTTAAATTCAGTTGAGCTATTCACGTCTAAGAGGATGGTACAGACCAGGTCATACAGAATTGGCTTCACAACTGGTAGAAAAGTCATAAGTATTCAGCTTGGGTTTACTCCTCATCTTCAGGGCAACTACTTTACCCTGAGTATTCCAAAATTTAGGGCTTGTTGGGGTGAACTCTGCTCATAGCATGCTCCTGTTAGGCTGGAGCTCTGGCTCTTTGATGTAAACCTGTCCTCCTGATGCACATTTTCTTGTTTTGAGATTGTCTTCAGTACTTCTTAGCTTTCCTCAAGAAACAGTTCAGTGCCAAATTCTAAGAGAACCAAAATGCACTAAACACCAGACAACCAGGTGGGCAGGTGCAGTATTTTCTCCTCTGGAAATAACAATGGTACATGGATTAACTGTGAGGCATAATTCATTTTAGGTCAATGGGCAGCTGAACCAAATAAGGCTGCCAAGTTCTTATTTTCCACTTAACGCTGAGGAGGATAAAAGGGAAAACAGTGACCTAAACTAATTATATAGGTGGGTTCAAAAATTTACAGGCTCTGGGAACATATGAAATATGCAAAGTCTACGTGGAACAGGCAAGCAAAGACAGCATGAATCTGTTTAAGATTAATCTTCAAAATCATCACTTCAGTGTGCTGTGGCAGCCAAAAATACCAAGCAAATTGTGGGCATCATGAAGCAAGTTACTAAGAAAAAGACAAAGGAAATCATTTTAATGCTAGAGACCCAGTGTGAACCCTTGTACCAAGAGCAAGGTGATACAAATGGTGTAGACCTGAGTCTCCAGAAGGATGTGATGAAATGAGGGAAAAGGAAACAGGCAGACAAATGGTCAAGGGAGAGGACAAAAAGGCTAGGACGCAGAATTTATGCAGGGGAAGGCTGAGTGGGACATAATGGAGGATTTCAGTAATGAAGGGGGTGGGTAAGCCAAATTCAGACTCTGCTCACTGATGCTGCAGAATGAGGGCAAGGGGGCTTTCAGTGAAAATAACAGGGAATCAGTACAAAAGAGATGAAGGGCGGTGAGTGGATCTTGGCACTGTGGCAGGGAACTCATCAAACCTGCTACAAAGGAGGTTGTGGACACAGAGGTGTCAGCAGGGTCAGAGAGAGATTAAAGAATTTATGGACTACAGGCAGGTCCATGACCAGATACAAAAATGTCTAGGCAAGGACGTACCTCCTAATCTCTCTAACAGAATAAATCTGGAAGAGGAGAAGCCAGGGCAGAATGAAGGATGTTACAGGCTCCAGTGCTCACCCTAGCAGAATCTCCAACCTCCACTGCTGGAGAAATAGCCTCAGGTGAGAGAACCTGCAGCTCAGATCTATTTCTTACGTACTTAAAAATCAACTAAAAAGGCACAAGAACAACAGTCTGAGGTGTTGATTTGATCCCACTAGAGAGGAAGTGGTAGCTGCTAAAGCAAGTCTGAGTCAGAGCTGGAAATGCAAAGGAAAACTTTTTTTTTTTTTTTTTAATTCCCAACAAAAACAACAAAGAAGCAAAATAGAAGTTAAAAGTGCTGCAGCTGGAATTGAAAATTACTGTATCAGCCCCAAAAGGGGTAGGACATATAAAGCCTGTATAGAGGACAGTATTTCCAGAAGACACAGTGCTACCATGTAAAGCACTGGTGAGATCTACATACAGCTTTCTTCAATCTTACTCAAAAAAAAAGCAACTCTCCAGAGAACAGAGGGTCTAAATTAGGAGCTGAAACTAAAAAAGCATGTGCTGGTCAGCCCAGCCAAAGAAAGCCTGAAAGGAAAGATAATTTGTTCTCTGTGAACGTATTAGTGAGGTAAATGTCAGAGGAGGAAGATGAGGTAATTAAGCTAAAGGAAAATGTTGTCACAAGAATTAATGAGCAGAGACTAACCAGAAATGTCCTCGGGGTGGACTTGATAATTTTCAGAAGATTTGAATTCTGGAAAAGCTTTCTGTTTGGAGCAGGAGAACGAGTAGTTTTGAGCTGCTCCTTGTTCAGCCTGAGAAAGCAACACCTTAGCAGCAAAGGACCACCCTCAACGACTCAAAACATCACTTATGTCCCTTGCTCTCAGTGTCCCTTAATCATTGAGCACAGACATCAAATAAGAGTGGTGAGTCCTGTGGGATTTCTCATGTCAGGGACCTTGAGGAAGGGGAGGAGCAGCTGCCCATTATTCTTCATGGCCAGCACCAGGCCAGCAGCACTTCATGATCAGCAGTGTCAAAGGGTACAGGTGTGAGGCTTTGAAAGGCTCTCCTGTTGCACCCTAAAATGGGTCTCATTAGCAGGGCACTGGTGTGGATGGGGATGTCAAAGGCACTGGACATCACATTGTTCACCTTCCCTGCACCCAAGGTCACAATTATGTTTATTGAAGACCTGCATTGTATTTTCCTCTGGCCATTTCACTGTTGTCCTTTCTGCTGTTTGGAGAGGTTCTTCACTCAAAGCCTGCTTTCTATCCCATGTTTCTGCTTTTCTTCCTTCTCTATTCTCTTTTGCCTGGACCATTCCCGTGCTCTTTTTATCCCTATTGTTTCCACATCCAGAGGTAAGCAGAGATGCAATAAAACAACTTAACACTGTATTCAGCTTTAGTCAGTTTTCCTAAGCCTTTACATGTCAAGAAACAGAGGGAAAGAAACAGGTGGGGAATCTGCTGGGCATGTTCTTGAAGCCTGCACTGCTAAAAAGAAAGCACAATATGTTGAATATTTCCTGTATTTTTAAATTAGGGTAATTAAAACTTCACTGCTTTCTCCTGTGTTACCTGGAATGCTGAATAAAATCACCAGGGTTTCAAGCTTTTCCCAATAAAGCTGATTTCTAGCTATTTTAAACACTCTCCAGGCAACAGTTTAATATTGTGTCTCTAGCCCTTTTTCCCCCCATGAAGTTTTCATATTTCCAAGTCACTGATCAGAGACTTGTGATTACTGCTGTTTAAATATAGTCTAATGCAGAACATTTAAAATCTACAGAACCATAATCATAATCTAAACCCACACAACAATGCTCTGAATAACAGAGAGCTAAGGAATAATGGAAAGACCACAAATATACAACTAAGCTGATATTAGAACCTTAAGAAATCCATTTAATTTTACAGCCAAAAGCCTGGAGAGCTGGCTTTTCCCTGCTGATGTGTCAACTTTTCTGATATTCCTGCAACCTGTACTCTTACAGTCCCAAGAATGATGTCTGTACAAGTCTGCCTAAGGTGTCACTTGAATCAGGGGATGTGGAGAAGATATTCCAGCTGACTGGAGAGCTGTCCCCCTGCAGTTCTATCTGCCCTGCTGCTCCAGGGCAGGAAATGAATGGCCCTGAGTGATTTAATGTACCTATCACTGATGCAACTTATCAAAATAAATGGAGGGCTGAAACTTTGCATCTGAAAAAAAAATGAAGGAAATATTGATGTGCAGACACTGCCAGTCTCCCCCCACCAGCTCCCAATAAAAAGAGATATTAGTGTAGGTGTTATTGGATGTATGGATCTAAAAAAAAAACAAAGAAAAAACCTTTTACAGTCAGTAGGTAAAGCAGATAATGGAAAATTACCAATAGGGTAGAAAGCCAATTTCTTTTGCCTGACTTCACAGAAGAACAGATCTGTGATGCAGCTGTTTTCAGCTCTCTGTCAAATCGCAAACCTGAAGTTGTCATACCTTTAACAATAAAGAGAATAAAAGGCTTTTAAACTCTACTTAAAGTGTCAAGGCCTCACTCCCCACAGCCACCCCACCTTTAAATCAACAGTAAAGGGTTCACTGATTTCCAGGGTAATAGGAATTTGCTCTTATTTGAATGTGACATTAACATGGATATACTGTTCTCAGGAGAACTGACTGCTACGGGCCAGAGCTGGGCATTGATTTCACACCAAATTCCCCATTGATCAGGCATGGTAGGAAGTCTATTCATTGAATTGATAGCAGGATACAGCTATACAGTATTTGTTTTCCTTTTAATATACAGCTTCAACAGCAAGCCATGCATGAATTTAATAAAAGAAGATAATAATCTATCCATTCTATGAGCAATAGACTGAACCTGGGTGGTTATCAGACCTGCTGCTATAAATCATGTCAAATAAGAGACCCATTTCAGCTTTACCAATGAAAAAAATTTTTCTGTTTTATATATATAGAACCTCTCATTCAGCTTCTCACTCACATTCAGTAAATTGATAATTGTATTCAGTTTTGCTTTATCAATGTAAGACCATCAGCAGAAGACAATCAAACCTATTGTGCTGGAAATTGTGTGTTAGAAAACAAGCATTTGGAGGCAACTAAGTAGCTCTAAACAGTGAATTGAAGTATCTGTAGTATCTGTTGCAATTATCCCTAGTTTTTCAACGTGCTCTTTCAGTGCTGCTTCGCATTCAGGATTGGAGGTTTTGCTAAGGTCACCCTATGAAACAATGAAAGGAGATGCTTTGAATATGCTAATGCCTTCTGCTGGAAGAGAGAAAATGGGCTGATGTGAAAGTCATTGACAACCATAAGGCAAACAGAATGGGTGGTACAATTGTAAGCAGAGTGCTGTGTCTGTGTCTCAATCTGGGAATAGATCCGTAACAATCATTTTCTGCTAGACACTTGTTTGTAAATGACAGAAGCCAGGCAAAAAGAATTACATGCATAATGCTTTTCAAGTAGAAAATATCTGTACTTTTAAGACACAGGCGGAAAGTTAATTTTGTAGGCACAGGACTGGGTTGAATTCAGCTCTTCCTCTTCATTCAGGGAGCATCATTAAAGCCAAGAAAGGGACTCTGAGTGCAGACTAGCATAAATTAGATCAAGAGCTGGGCTGGCACGTGTGGACAGTGCTGCCTCACAGACACCATTGTCCTTCCATGGCACAAAGGGATGGCATAGCTGTTCTCACTAGCATAATTAAACATCAGCATTTTAGTAAATTATACAATCTCTTCTTTCTCCTTTAGCAGCTCACGTGAGGAGAATGGAGGGTTTGGTCTCTACCACACCTGACGTAGCAAAAGGGACATGGTTTTTTGCCATGAGCCTCTCAGAACAGTGCAAAATTATATCAGATGGTTACTAAAAGTATTGAGGAGCCTAAAGGCTGCTTGATCTTATCCCAGGGCATGGCACTCCAGCACGTCCAAAGTAATAAAAGTAGCATGGAAACCTGACTGAGTGGAAACAAGCTCTGCTGAGCTGTCTAAAGTGATAAGTGAACAAGGTGAAGGAAAATAAATCTACTAATTTTCTCTTAATCATGGCACTATAGCAATCCTTCATGGTCATTTGAGTGATTTAAAATCAAGCAATACAATAGGAAATAAAAATGTTTGGGAAAGAATTTCAAGCTCACTCCTAGACTCACTTATTCACCTACGCTTAGCCGATGAGAAGAAAACCCGGGCTGCTGTTGTTTGCATACAGTTCATTCTCCAATCAGCAACAAAGCATAGAAGATGCTAATAACATAAAAAATGAGTAATGACAAGAGATCAGAAATGCTGCAGGATGGAGGGCACAGAAACTGGGGCAAACTTACCAATCTTAGCACTATTTCTCCTTACCTGGGATAATTTCATGGATAGCTGAGGCTTGAAGAAAGGTGAGGTAGGACTCTGGGCATTACTCCATGCTTAATGCGAGATCTGGAAGTTTTGTCAAGGCATCTTTGGGGAATATGCTCTTGAAGGAATCTGAAGGCAGTCCCAGCACTGAGCCAGGGGTGATTGGGTGGGGCAGAGCAGGGATCAGCACTGTCCTGGGTGCTGGAAGCACAGTTCAGAGCATCATGGAGACCAGAGGACAGTGAGGGAAAGTCTTCCAAATGAAACTCAAGACAGAAAACCTTGGAAACAGAGCGGGGGAAAGGTGAGGTTTTATTGTACAGAACACAAACACTGTTGCCTCTACCAATATAAATGTTTGCTTGAGGCCAGCATGTGGCAGGAGCATCTTCTGTCACCTGTGGAAGACACAATCAAAAGGCAGTTTAAACCGAGCTGTGTCCTAAACAACACAAGAGCTTTCATCTGCCCAGCTCTGTGAGCTTTTCCCCCCGAGATTCACAGCACTGCAGACTGGAAGGGGTCAGTACAAGGCTTGGCCACCCCTACCATGACATTTTATTGTTACTAAACCAAATCTAGTAATTGCCTAAGTAAGAAATATTTCAGCTGAAACGCTGATGCTCAAAAGATCTTTAACCCTGGACTGAAAAACTTTGGAAATGGAGGATCTCTGTCCCAGGAACATATTCCAACATTTAATCTTACTGATAGTTTAAAAAATTACATTTAATCTAAATTCAGCTGTCTTCAGTTTACAGCAATTGATTCTTGTCAGGTTTTTCTTGGATTGGTTAGAGTTCTTCAGTATCTTCATTTTCTCCTTGCAAAGGTACTTACAGACTGCAGGGAAGTCACTTCTCCCACTCTGGTAAGATTCAGCTCATGAAGATCTGTTATTATAAATAGCCTGGCTGGAAAGAAAGCCTGTCTTCTCTTAGGTCTTCAGAATTCAGGGATATTCTTTTTCCCCACTATAAAATAAAATGGAATTGCTGTAACCCGCAATTGTAAAAACAATATCTTTTTCCTGTTTACTCCCAAAATATAGGTGATAAATTCAGTGTTTGATAGCATTAAACCTATCAGGAATATTTAAATTCATAAAAGCTTTCATTTATCATACCTTCCCTTCGACGACTGTCAGTCAAGATGAGCTTTCTGTGTACTGAATTGACACCATTTTTTAGCTATGCAAAAAACCATAACACCCTTCATTTGCTGACTAAAGACACTGAGGTACAATGTGATAATGCAACAGTGGCAGGAATTTAATACCAAACCTCCCATACATGTGGCTTCCTGAAACAAAATTTGGTCCAAATCCCATCCCTATTAGTCTTTTTCCCATCACATTTTGTACCCTACCTGTGTTGTCTTTACTTATGTTTTCCTATGGAATAGTTGTAATTTTTTTTTATAGTCAGAGATTATTTCTAGGGGAAAAAAAAAAGAAAAAAGTTTAAGACTAGTACAAAAACTTGGAATTTAGGTATGTACCTTCTATGAACATCATTAGGAATGTAAGGAGATAATTAAAATATCCTGCATTTCCAGTTTACAGTGGTTTGAGGTTTTTTGCCCTCCAAGACTATGTTTTTGCCTGAGAAGTATTTCTGTCCATATCTAAAAGGAAGTAGGAGTGCAGAAGATTATGTTGTTTCATCACCTCACAAAATATTTTGGAAAACTCCCACTAATATATTTTCTGAATTTTCAGAACGCTTGAAAATTTATTTTGCCACTCAAAATCCTACAGGGAAGCATAAAATCAACTTAAAGGACTGAAACTCTGTTCTGAACATGGAAATAAACCAATAGCTAAATTATTTTTCTCATGGTTTCCAACAACTGGAAACTCCTAATCATTGTTGTCAAATTAAAGCACTAGAGCTTTAGAATGACTAAATCCCAAATGACTTCATCATTGACCTTTAAACTACAGTGTAGAATAGGAAATAATACTATGCAATAGGAACTGATAAATATCAAAATATCTCTAAAGAAAGAGATTTTTTTGCTGTTGATAATTGAAGTGACTTATTATGTGATCTAAACACAAAACCAAGTTAGTGCCTAAAAGCTTTTCCTATTCACTTGGCAAAATAATCCTGAATAATAAACAAGTCACAACATTTTCATTGCTGTGACATTTCAGCTGGGAAGAAAAAAAAGTAAAATGTAAACTGTATAATAGTTGTATTTTACATCTAGTGAAAAAAATCAGCTGGATTTAGGCAGATGAAAAGCTTTGAATTTTAGACACAGATCCATACCTAAATGTATCAAGGAATTTCATATCTATTTTTTTTCCAAACCATCAATCTTAAAAGTAAAACAAAATAACCCTATAGGCAATACCCTGACAAAAACTCATTTGCCCCAATACTCATCCATAGGAGATATCCCTACCAGAAGCCACAGTAGTCAGTGATATCAAAAACACAGACCGAAAAATAAGATTTGTAGAAAGAAGTTACTCAAGATTTTCCACAGGCAGGGAGCAGGAGATGAGAAACATTTGTACCATAGAAAACACCAGACCAGGTCTGTGAGATGCTGGAATGTGGAGCTGTTTTCAGGGTATGATGGAGAATGAGCTCAGGACAATGCATTTTACTATTGGATATTTGGGTTCTCCCTGGATTACAAATCAGGATAAACTTTCACGACTCATTAAAACCCACAGGAATTACAACACTGCTTTTCACTGCTAGTCGTCTTCAATCTGCTGCTACCTGGTTATGATTAAACCAGGAGGACACAGTCCCAGATCCATGCTGTTTTTGCCTTCAGTTGGTGCATAGCCTAACCCAGAAAATCAGAATTTTCCTAATACTTAGGAGTCTGAAAAAAAGCAGATTGATATTTGCTTCCCTGCCCATGGCAAGGGGTCTGGACCTAGATGATGTTTAAGGTCCCTTCCAACCCAAACCATTCTATAATTCTGTGATTTCAAGCCTGCCATATTTGATAGGAGTTTGGCACCTGGGTGATTTTGAATATCATCCTTGACACTTACGTATCTTTGTATTTTAAAAGCCTTGTCCAATTAAAAAAAAAAAAAAAAAAAAAAAAAAAAAAAAGGCAGGGGTTTAAATGATCCCTCAAAATGAGTGTTCAGAGGAATCTGTAATCCTGGAATACATTTGTTACACAATGTTCTCCAGGTCCTGGACCACTATAGCTAAAACACAAGGACATTTGCTGCTGCCTGACAAGGGTCCTGTCCTAAAAACTCTCTCTTTCTGAAGTGACTGAGCTTCAGACATCAGTTGTGCCTGTGGCAGTTTGTCAACTCCTTCTCAAAGTGAATTTCTGCGGCAAAGGGCTGTGAAGAACTCCTTGTACCATTATAGAGAGCTCTGCCTCTCCACTTCAAAATGAGAAACCCTTCCCCAGCTCTGGTACACTTGCAGAGTAGAGCTTATTTCAGCAGGAGTGATTAAAGAGCTGACATAAAACAGAATCATGGGGTCCCTTAAAATAAGAGTAATATATGTTTCCTACTGTGTAGCTATTTTCCTTATAGAAAGTATCATTTTATCAAAATAATTTTCAGATAATACCAACCACTGACCACATTTCATAGTTCATGGTATATGAACTGAACCTGATTATTCCAGAAGCTCAGAGGTGCACATTATTCATCTTCTACTTCTTGTGTGTTGGTCCATTTCGATGATTAATACATCTCATTCCTCACAATTTTCTGTATTTTAAAAAAACCCTTACATTACAGCCCCCTGCTTTCTCCCTGAGAACATAGCACATTACTATTGCAGGGATGGCTAACATAACTTTTAAATGTCACTGAAGACGTGGTTCAGGTTTTGCATCATGAGACCTACAGGATTATAGCTGGGCTTAATAAAATCTCATTGCAGTTTTCAGAGATACTGACTGCAGCCAATGGAGGCAAGTGAGTGGAGTTTTCAACTTGTGTGAAAAATTGCCAGAGAGTGGAAGTGCTTGAAAACTTCTGTGAAAGTTATGTGTCTCAACAGCCAGAGTTTCTGAAAATTTCCCACTCTATAAATATCATGTGTGAAAGCAACACCACTTTTCCAAGTGGCCAGCATGAAAAGCTGGGTCTGAGTCTCCCAACTCTGTTTCTCAGCAAAAATGTCTTGATCAGACTACGGTAATTTAACTGCTAATGAGGGCGGCAGTCAGTGGATCAGTTTGTGCCAAAAGAGCAGAAGAAATGGAGAAAATAAATGAAAAACGCTTGAAGAAGGAACTTGTCAAAGAGTACCTTTTATTAAGTGCCTCCTTTTAATTATTCTACAGAAAGCAATCAGGTTTGGACTCATCTTTTGTACTCAAACTGTATTAAGTCTTTCATTTTCCTCACTTACTTAAAGCAAGGTTCTTTATTCTTCCCACTTCAAATGAAATAGCCACATCATTTGTTAATGCAGGTTTTTGGTTTTCAAAGCTTGTAAGGGTCCTTCAGTTTTGGGCAACTTAAAAAGCCTCAGGCTTCAATCCATGAGATGTAATAAGGCAAACTGTAATATACAAGCCATGAACAGACTCATCTATGGAGAAAAGGTTTCACTTTTTAACACATATAGCTCAGGGTAAATTCAACTAAAATTCTGTCTGACATAGCTTGAAAGTAATTCTTATTCATTAGAAATTAGATGGTAGCAGGGAAAAAAAACCCACCTTATTTTATATAAATATAAGAATTTCCTCTAAAGTGGTTTTCATTTTTGTCCTGGGGGAAAGGAGGGAAAGGAGTTATAGAGGAATCTATTTCCATGTTTTGTTCTTTGTGTGCTCATGTTCCTATTTTTTCCCTTATAATTTAGGGAGGAGAAAAAATGTTCCTGAACTACCAGTAAACTAACTTCACCACCCTGATCTCAAAGGATAAACCAGGTATGTACAGCTTCCTGTTCCTGCTTCTACTTTCGTGCTGAAATTTCTAAGGAAAGAGATTTCATGAATGCCAAATATCCCATACATCCTGACAAACAATTTAGCTCAAAAAGCATTTAAATGCTATTATGTTTGTGTGTATTTTTTTACCTGTTTGTCAAAGAAAGACAAAGTTTGTTCTAGTCACCTGTGCTCATGTGTAAAGCCATCTCCAAGTTCTCCTACTTAAGCTGCAAAAAATTTCCCATGGCATTTAAATTTATATTATTATTATTATTATTATTATTATTATTGTTGTTGTTGTTGTTGTTGTTGTTGTTGTTGTTGTTGTTGTTGTTGTTACTAGTCCCAAGTGATCATGGAGATTTGTCTGCTTGTTGAACAAAAAAATGAAATTCCCTGAGAACCAGTTCTTCCCAAATGTCGCAGCATGGTGCCACCCCAAACTGCATCTAACATGCACAGATGTATAATCCCTTGTATTAGAGCATATATAGTAAGATGTAGGTTTCTAAAATGAGAAAAAGAAGTCTAAGCTCAGGTAAAAGTCCTCATAGTTTTGAACTATCTATGCAAAAAAAAATTCCAGTATTAATACTGTTGAACTGGGAGAAGAATGAGGCTTTAAGGAGCAAGTTCTAGAGCATACTGACAGAACTAATTTCAAAGCACACAGCAAGTAGTAGAACTGGTTGAAAGACATATTAGCAATTACATTTACAGAAAAAAAAATGACATTTGTTGGAAATGAACCAGTTTTGTTCCTGCTTACTTGTCTCTAAAGAGAATCCTGTCAAAACTAGGATAGCCCAGTCAGTCAAGGACTAATAAAGCAATATCTATAGCAGCATCCCTGGCTTAGGAGTGTGACTGTGCCAGGAGCAGTCAGCCTCCTGAGCTTTTGCTGCAGCCACTGCACTTTGTTGTGCATCTCAACATTGAGAGCCCAGAGCCAGCAACCCCCTCCCCTGCCTTGCTGAGACAGCACCAGCCTGGGCCAGCAGAGATGAGCATTTGACTTCACTCCAGACTCAGAAGAGCTGAGATCCTGCCTCTTCAGCACTATTTGAAAGTGTCACCACCATCTGAAGACATGCCACAGAGTCAGGTTTTGATTTAGAAAATATTTTTTATCACAGAACAACATCTCCTGGCCAGAAAACTGAGCTCACAGTCAAGAAGTTCATGGAGAAATATGTCTGTGTGCTCAGAGCGTGCTCCTCAGTAGTTAGGCACACATGAATCTGTGAAAGACTGAGAATATTCCCCAAAATCAAGTGCTAGAGCAGTGAGAGAGTGGGCTACACCCTGCTGAGCTCATTCCCATGAATAATCCCAGGACTCTCTGGCAAACTGTTTGTGTCAATAAGGCAAACAAGTCATGGCCTGTCCCAAACGTTGTTCACTGCAGATTGCAACAGAGCAAATGTAATTATGCAAGTGAGAGAAAGGCAGCAGGAGCAATTCCTAAAGGCAGGACATCATTAAGATTTCATAACAAGCACATTTTCCCAAGGGATCCAGAGGAAACGAGAGCCATGGATTTCCTGAGGCCCAGCTCTGTGTTTGCCTTCATACATTCAAGTGCATTTTTAATTGCAGCATCCACTTGAAAGGCATAAAATTCCTCAGAAAGGGAACAGGATTTGGAAGAGATCCTAAAATAATGTCCAGTCCCTCATCTCACACAACATGGAACATGCCCTGGTGAAGAAAACTCCCAGAATGGGACTACATGATAATTTGGCTTTGAAGAATTACCATGTGCAATTTTCTCTGGATGACAGACAAATAAATGTCTGCATTGCAAGGGGAGGCAGTTGTGTGTTCTGTTGATCAGGGGATTGTCAGTGGGAACAACCAAGTCTATAGGACAACCTGAAACAAGTCAAGAAGCATTAAGAGTAAAAGAAATAAAAAATGGTTAAGGAAATTTATATATCCAGTAGAAATGGTAAGAGGTACTGGTTGGACTTGGATTCAGATTCTTTATAAGATCAACAAAATTCCTTGCCTTAACATTGCCTCTCACAGGTTGAAAATGGTGCTCCAAGGCAGCTAGTCACATCTTTCCTTGGGGGAAAGTCAACACATACACTCAGTCTAGATTTCTTTGGGTTTTCTAGTCTAGTGAAAACTCAATAATGCATTAAGAAAAAAGTCACATGCCAACTGGCTTTAATTAAAAGGGACTGCTTCAGAAATTACCCCTTGAAGTAGGAAATTTCCTGATGGAAAAAAAAGAACTTGAGAAATTGCCCCATTGTATGCCTGTGTTTGGGTAACTAAAATCATTCCCACCTCAGAACATTAACAGCACCACACTGGCACCTGAGCTGATATGCAACAGGGAAAATCAGTCTTGTAGTTGTGTATGAAACTGTGTAAGTAGTTTTATAAACACACACACTCATAGACTACAAATACAGAGGAACAAATAAGAAGGTCCCAGGACCTACAGCCAGACTTTTGTCTGATAAAAAGGGACCATTTCTACTGGATTTAACGTGAGAGAACTCCTGTGTGTGGATTTTACCAAGCTCTGTTAGGTTGCAATACTAATTTTGAATTGCTCTGCTTCAAAATTTAATCAAATCCACTCCTTTGTGACAATAATACACTGCTTCATAATAATGAAGCTTAATGAACAGAATTAAAAGTTGATTAATTGTAAGCACAGTTAAACACAGAAATGCTTTGCTTCTTTGCCGTAAAATCTGTCTACTGTTAAAAACTCATCACTTGCTGCTTTCTCTGACTCTGGATTTTTAAAAAGCTTTTATGGGCTTTTCATTTCCTGCCTGCAATTCAAATCCACCTCTGCTTTTTTCTTCCTTGGCTCTTCATCCTCCTCCCCTTCCACTCGCCTTTCGCTAAAGACGAGAGGCCAGATCAAGTTCAGAAAATCTGTGACACTCATGTGACATTGCCACAACCTTTCTCATAGGGTTTAAGAGCACTTGCAGTGTCCCAGCTCAGGAAGGCATTGTCCCACATCAGCAGAGACCCAGGCAGGGATGCTGCCTCCCCCTGCTCATGTGCTGATCTTCCAGGAGCAGGGTGCTGCCCCACAACTGGTGACATCTCAATTCCACCCTCAGCACATTTCCAACCTCTAAACAGCAGGAAAGTAAAAGAAGATATTTCACATCAGAGGGAGCAAGGAGACAAATAGATGAGGGAGGTAAAATGCTGAAAGGAGAGGATACAGACTTGACTTTGCCTGGGGAAAATAATGTTGAAAAAAATAATGGTGGGAGTTTCATGCAGCGTTATGTGCATATTTTTTCATCTGATTTTGGCTTCATTCAGTGACCTTACTTGGATCATGTTTTTCTCTGTCTTATAGATGCCAATGCAGACAAGGTTTCCACAGAAATGTATCGAGCAGACACATCCTTCAAAAAATGCTGTTGGAAGACATCCCAATGTAGTTACATGCAGAAAAGTTAAAGACAAATACTGAATTCTCTTGAACCCTTTGAAAATCTTTATCTGAGATACATTACTTGTTGAATACTAACTGAATTTGGTTAATTTTACATTATATTTTTAGGGTCCTAAATCACTTGACCAGTAAGGAAAGGGACTACTTTTCCATTATACACAGAAATCAGGAACTATATGTTCTGCTGGCTTTTTTCTAGGAAGGAACCATAATTTAAAAAATCATTTCTGTCTCTAGACACATAAAGAAGTATTAAATCTAAGGAAACTATTCTGAATTTCTACTTATCAGATCTTCATACATATACCAAGATTCAAAAATACCCAAAAAGTTAATCAGAACTTTAAAATATTTTAGAAGCTTAAAAATGTGTATGAAAAATACAGATTTCTGGGTGAATATGCATTGCATGTATGTATTTCTCAAAGGTCTAGAAAATAGGCAGATGATACAGAGTCTTATCAAAAATATAAATGCAGTGTGTCAAGTGAAAAATAATAGTGATTAGCTTAACAGCATCTTGGTTATGTATCTTTTATAATACATGATGTATTGGCAGTGTGGTTTACTCAGGTTACAGAATTAAAACAGTAGGAGGTCTAATCTGAATTAATATAGAGGTTCAGAGGGAAATATTGATAGATTTGAGTATGTTTCCTTGTAATATGCTATTTTATACATCGACAGTTTGGTCGATGGGGAAAATGAGCAGCACAGACTGAAATTACACAGTATTCTTGAGAGACATTTAACAGAAGTTTAGAAGGAAGCACATCACACAAATTGCTTCCATTAATTCAGGCTGCAGCTCATGTGGCGTGTGAAATTGCTGGGATTTTTCTTACTGTGCACTGTGTCTTTAAAAGTCTGAGAGGTGCCTGCCACTTTTCAAGGCAGATTTGATGATATGTGCTCTGCCATCCACTGCAAATTTGCCTTTGTTGCTGTTTTGCTGCTTTCATCACCAAAAAACACATCTCCCAGCAAGGACAAGCAGACCACAGCAGTGGGAAAGCCAAGTTTATCCAAGAAGGGTCGTGCAGCTGCCGTGTCAGGGCTGCTCTATGGATTTTGGGTACAGATGCTATGAAAATTGTTGGACTGCTGAGTGAACCTCAGCCACCACAGGAGCCCATCCAGTGTAGGAGACCCCAATCAACTCACTGGTACCTCTTTCCAGAATCACAGAATCATTTAGGTTGTAAAAGATCTCTAAGATCATTGAGTCCAACCTCTGATCTTTCACTAGGTGAGACGATGGTTTCCAGAAACCTCTCTCCAGACCTCTCCTCTCCCTTTCCTCTGTAATATCTGTAACACACATTTTGCACCTCTGAGCCTTCAGAGGATGTAAGTATTCAGCCCTGAGGGTTGGTTACTCTGTAGGTTGGTTACTTTGCACAGGACAGTGCTGAAACTCTTTCCGTGCCAGTGGTGCCATTCCTCTCACAGTTCAAATGCAGGCTGATAGTACACACACACTCCTTGGTACTGAATCCCAAAAGGGCTTAAAAATCAGACTCCTAAAGTGGCATGGCAACAGAATTAGTCATTATTCTGTAAAAAGCTTTCAATCTTTTGGTAACAAAAGAACATAGAGACAGCCATGAGCTCTCCCAGAGGGTCAGGTGACTACATCAAGTCATTGGAAATCTGCAGCTATAGAGAAATACTGCAAATTTGCTCCAGCAAAATGTCCTGCTCAACTTTAGAGAGCCTGGCTGAGTGTTTCCTGGTGGCTCCTTGTGCCTGTGAGTGCCTCTGCTATTTGGTGAGAAAAATGAACGCCTGTTAAGTGCACAGGTAAAAGGACAAGCACCTTTCTGTTCTCTAAAAACCCTCCTGATTGCATATCACTCACTTTAAATTCTGATTAGGGGAAGGCATTGAGAATCTCAGCTGAGAATACAAAAGGATAAATGGACTTATCATCAGCTAAATGCACAAACTACCAGGGTGAGCAGCATTCATTTCAGAGCAAACTACTAGGACAGCCACTATCCAGATGTGAGCATATGGTCTCACACTGCATCATTTAAAACAAAGCACTGCAAAATCATTTTTTTAAAGAAAACCACCTCTCATGCAAATATAAGTCCTTTATGTAAAACTAATGTTATTGGCATAAAGCAATAGGGCCAGCATTATTCATAACCTTGGAGATGGGAAAATAAAAATGGACAAGGGAAACTTAGAAGGGTAGTGAGTATGGAAGAGCTAAAATCAGGAGGATATGGTGAGCCCTGTATGGGCATGACTTTGAAAATAACTTGCTAGAGCTGAACAATTAGAGGCTAAAGCAGAGTGGAGGACCAGCTGGGGACAAAACAGACTAAGGTAGGACATGGTTATATTAATCAGTGTGAATGGACTACCTGCCATTTTTCATTTTCAGATGATTTTCATCAGTTGTCTGCAGAGACAGAAGAGAAAATCTTCCATGTCAACATGGAAAAATTTATTAGCAAGTATGAGCTGGGGCAAAAAATGAAACCAAGACTGTTACTAAGAAGTGTTGGAACTGACTGAAGTGCAGGATAAGAAAAGTAAATATTGAATTCCTGCACAAGGTCTTGAAGGTAAGAAGAAATGCAGATTGTCTTCTTAAATTTTCAGAACTTGCAGCAGGACTTAAGTGTTTTATTAGTCAAGGGTATAATAATGCTCCCCATGATGCCATTAATCATTTAGGATATCCTGGAGCAAGTGCTTCTGCATACTCACTTGATCTCAATTTCTTTCTCTGCATTATGTTCCTGCACTAACAGCCCAGCTGCATTTGGTGTTCATTGTCATTTTCCAGTACTGAGCTAATGGCACTGCTATAAAACAACAAGCAGCTGGTGGCACAGCATAAATAAGTATTATTCAACATGAATTATGAAAGGCATGGAAGTACTAAGAATAACTTTACAAAGTACATGTCATAATGTTTTCTAATTCTTCTCCCATCCCCAGCTGCCAGCCCATCCCTGAAGGAAGGGAAGGGGCCAGCTGTGGTTTGGTTTGAATGCCTCACCACAGGTTGTGTAGTTGTGTCACTGTCACACATACTTGGGTGAGTACCTGCCTGGGAGTGGAAGTGAGGAGAGATCTGCACCTCTGGAGTCCCTGGACTATTCTGCAAAACAAGGGAACCATCCAGGATTGCCCTACACAAACTGCCCTACTAGGCAAACACTGGTAGAATGTGAAGCAGGGCTCTTGGGAAAGGATGAAAAGACAAATCTGAATCCACCAGCAGCATGGAACAGGCATGGGACATGACAGGCAGGTTTGCAGGATAGTCACAGTCCATATCTGAGACTGTGGCTTCTGCAGAGGCTTGGTTTTCATGATGGAATTCACTGGAAGGCAGAAGGCTCAATGTTCAGCTGTAAAAATGGTGGTTCGAATGAGGAATGAAAGAGGACTGGCTGTTTTAGTGCTGATAACTGCCACAGGGAGGAGACAAGAAATCCTTGTCTCAATATATTGAAATAAGGATGAAATAATGTCTGTGTCTACCAATGATTTGGGACGAAGCTAAATATATAAGACAGCATCTGTAAGGCCAAGGCACCTGGTGATTTCTTGGAAAGAGCCTATGTTTTCATTTTATAAAGAAATACATAAATTAATTAAGACCTCAATAAATGTATGGTTTGTTCCTGAATAATGGGATTTTCAAGATACGTTTGCTTCTTTTTAAAATGTAATTCTGCTTCAGAAAGATGGCGAGGATTCAGTGGAAAAGCGCTGTATTGATGTATCAGAACACAGCCCTAGTAAAGACTTGGAAAAATGGAGCCTTTAAGTCACACACTAAAAAAGGAGCCTTGAAGTCACACACTGAGGCCTTCAGCCTGCAAAGGCTTCATAAAATTATTTGCCTTTGAGCGTTACAGTTAGTCCCACTGATATCAATGAACTTGCCTTCATGGATAAAACTATATTCCATGGGTCTCAATAGATTACAGCCTGCAAATACTGTATCACAGTACCTTTTATATATACAAATGGTAAAGGGATTCCCTGTTCATATATTTAGATGGCCAAGTCCAATTAGCACATACTTTATTCAACCACAGTTTGTTGTGAATGAAGTCTTTTACTCCCACACATCTTTTAAAAAAAAGCTTATTTATAATTGAAGATGTAAAAAAGGACTGTTACATTATTTGGTAGCCCATAAATGGTTTCCTAGGAGAAGTGAGGGTGGGTTGTTTTCAGCTGACCAGGTGTAAAATTACCTCCTGTGAAAATTCTTTCCAACCAAGGTCCATCATGGAGCTGTAGAGGAATGGTGCTACCTTCATCTGTAGATGCAGCAGCTTCCTGAATGCAGAACAAAGTGTTGGGTGCCCCTTCATTCCACAAGAGAGCTCAGAAACCTTCACAAAACAAAACAGACCTTGATTACTGTGTAGATACATGAGGTTCCCAATAATCCTAGCATAGTTTTTGTCTTTATTACTGGACCACTGGTGCACCCAGAAGTCAGAGAATCTCAACACCCTCACAGCCTCATTGAATATTAATGCCAGAACCCTTACAATAGTGGCTAATAATGCAGCTTTTCTCTGCCATGTGAATTACACATCAATATTAATGAAGCCTTTGTTAACATTCCGTGTTCTTTCCTCTCTGTGTCTCTGCCAGGATTTTGGACTGGTTTATGCCAACAACGCAGACTTACATGTCAACCCTGAGCAGGTCCCAGACATTTCAGAAAGGGCTTGTTTTTGCAAATGTGCATTTCAATTAAGAAGTATGCCACATCAAGGTTGCTTTAGATTGACGGCTGTTCAGTTCTTCTCCCCTACACAGGACAGATGTCACTTTATATGTTTTCATATCCTGAAAGTAACACACAGAGGGCTGTCTTTTATTTCAAAATGTTATTACAGCAGCCTTTGTATAAAAACTAACACAATCATTCACAATTGTACATGGTTCTCCTTCTTCCAGCAGCAGATGTATCAGGAAAAGGCGATGGTTCTGTGACTGGAAACAGAGGAGCAGTTTCTGGTTCTGTAGGAGCCTGTGGTACAGTCCACACCAACTTCTGCTGTTCTAAACAGGAAACTGTTCCAGAGCTTTGAACCTTCATATGAAATTTAAATGCAATTGCCAGAAGCATTACCTTATTAATAAGAGTAGAAAAGCATCATTACTAATTATCGTGAGCTTAATTTGCATTTTCTAAACATTTACATTATCTAATCTAACCATGAACAGCTGCTTGCATGATTTCCAACTCAGCTCTTTTCCAAAATGAATACCCAACACCATGAAATAACAAGTGTTGCTGTGGACTTGTCCCGTCAGACATGGTGTTTTACTCAAAAAGGAGCTCCATCAGCCACAGAAGCAAAGGATTTTTTAATTAATACCAAAACACTTCATTTCAGCACAGCTGATCAACCGTGTTGAATGCTCTATCAACTGATCCTGTTTCAGAGTTAGATCCTGCAAGATATCTGCAACAAATTACCTCTTTGAAAGAAGGGTTCCATTGGTTTGCACTAATCTAATTTAGAGGAGGCCAGAATAAAATCATACTTGGACTTAATCTCATCTGAATACAAACGGTACAAAAATGCTGTTGTTAAGTAGCTGAGGTAATGCTCTGACACACCATGGGGCTTTTGTACTGATCCCACCCCCTTGGAGGAGAACTCTCAGCAATTCCCAGTGCTGTCTCTCAGATTAAGACTTGAAATTGCATGTT
>VZSR01000520.1:41044604-41073857 GCA_013398615.1 Brachypodius melanocephalos | reverse complement strand
AAAGAAAAGAAAAAAAGCAGGCTATTTGCAACAGTTGTCATTAAATGGAAGTGACAAGCTCCAACATGCCCAACATGGGACCCTGGTGAGAAAGGGAATCAATATTTTACTTATCACAGTAGAAATGCAAGACAGCCAATGCAAACACAAACCTGACCAAATCATGGGGTATCTACTCAGAAAAAAAAATCTTTTTCTAAGCTTAGGTTGAAAGTGGTCTGAGATTGCTGCTAGCTATCATCAAAAGCAAGTTAAAACAGTCGTGCTGGTTTTTCTTCCTTCAAAACAAGCATTCCAGATTTTGGTGACTTCGGGAGAAACTGTCATTTCAAGCTGTGCCATCAAGTCCACTGCACCAAAGAACAGAACCCATTTTATAGTACAGGATATCCTTAAAACCCTGTATCTAGAATAATTGGTCTTTAAAGCATCATATCTCATTTACAGACACATCTATTTTCTGATTTACTGTGTAGATTTAAGGTAATTCAGCCATTTTACTATATCTGTAAAATGGTGATGACAATCCATGCCCCATGGGAAGCTTAAGGTTGAATTCAGTAATATTTGCAAAACACTCTGAAGTGCTGCAATTCAGATAGCAATATGAATGTAAAATCTCACTGTGCCGTGCCTATTATCTTTAAATTCATCAGCATTACCTGGAAAAATAGTATTTTTCTAAAAAATACAAGAATTCCTTCTTACTCTATACCACAGAAATAACTATGTGAATTTGTAGGGAGTAATTTCAAATGAAAATAATAGCAAATTAAGTTTGGAGAACTTAAAACTTGCAATATATTCTGATCATCTTGGACAGGAAACAAAAATAAATGGATGAAAAAAAAATAAGGTACAGAGTTGCACTTTTTAATCAAATTAAGGAAGTAGAAAGCATCTGTTGATCATAATGTCCGACCTTAAAAAACTGGTTTGTTGGCAATTGACTTTCTAGTTATTCACAGTTCTGTTACCTTCACAAAATAGACCAAGAACACAAAATCAGGTAGATGGTTAATATCCACAAGTCTGGGGATCACGTGTGTGAAACCGTTGCCCACTAAAATTCTCTTCACTCTCTGAGCATCTTTATTTTTTCACACCTTTGCAAATAAATGTCTCAGCTGAAATAAGAGCATTTCCATATTTGGATTATTTTGTCCCCAAATTAATGTAAAGTTTCCTGGATGATTTGAAATTTTCTGCCATATTTCACATCAAATCCCTGGAGCGAAGGAAAACTGAAGGTTGATTTCTCAGGCAACAGGAAAAATGGAAACAAAACCCCTCATGTCTATAGTTCAGAAAGGAAAACCCATAACATTTGTCATTTACTGTAGATGGAATTTAGTGAGTCACCCTGAGCGTGAGGAGAACATGGTTTCTGATAACAGGCACTGTTTTGGCATTAACAGCTGTCCAAACCCACTTCCAGCTATAAGCTCCTTATAAATGTTTGTCTTCTGAGAGTGCTCACATCTGAAACCTGTGTTTTACCTTCAAATTTTATTCCAGTAGCTGTCTGGAAATATAAACCCAGCAGGCTGACTTCCAACTTTTTGCTGATTTCACATATTTAAAACATGCCACTGGAGGAAAAAGGATTCAGGGATTGAGGTATATACCCTATTTTCATTTTCTATTTTCATGGCCTCAAACAGAAAGCAGAATTTCACGATAAACAAACCCCAACATGGGCTAAAACAATTCCCACTTATTATTCACAGCAGAGGTAAAACAGGATTTCAAAGGCTCAAAGATGCCCTCAATTTGCATCCTGTTTCATTTTTCACTAAATCTGTTTGCTGTTGGGAAGGCATTTGCCATTCTGTTCTGTTAGTCATTCAGTTAAAGCAAGACTTGTAATTAACACTTGTGATAATTAGGCATTGGTTTGGTTTGGTTTGGTTTGGAATCAACCTCTGTGTTTTAATTAAATCTCAGGAATTGACAAAAATGGATATAGGTTTTTGTTTAGCCAAATGATTAAGCAGCATTTTTTTCTCATCTTTTTTTGTAGAAGCCATGCTATTTTCTACCCTGAGCGAGTCGAAATGTTTCATTGTAGACATAAATGAACAGTTTACAAATAATTACTTTTTCTGTTTTTAATGTTAATGGAAAATGCATTCTAAAAACAAATCACTGCCCTCACACAGAATGCTTCTCTCAACGGACATATTATCTTTATGACAACACTGGGTCAGCCAAAAGTACCATGTATTACAGATGATTTATTCTTTATTGGGAAAAGGGGAAAAAATATCCTCACACTGAGCTCAGCCTGACCCAGTAAACCTGTTACACAAACAGTTTGTCCACCAGCAAACAGACCAGCCAACCTGCCATGACAGATTCCAATTATAAGAAAAATATATCTTAAACAAATGAAACCCTTGTGCACCCAATGGTGCAGTACAATAATTGCAAAGACGATTGGACCATCTGTGCTTCAAATTTATGGCCTTATCATGTACAGTCAGACCTTGCTAAAGTGGCTTGTCAGAGGAGCAGGACTTGAAAGGAAGGAGCTGAGTGAGTGTGTGCCTGCTTTAAGGAAGTTGTGAAAATTTGGCAACACTGTTTTGCTGATCAGAAGGGGGAAATTACAGGTAAAAGCTAAGATGAAATTAGGAAGTAATGTTCTGAAGAAATGGGATCTGTAGGTATGCCATTTCCTATAGATACATCTTTCCCAAGCAGCAGCTAGTTTGAAAATCTGAATGATTTAAAAGAGACAGTGCCCCACGGAAGAAAGCCAGAGCAGCAGAGCCAGTCAAGATTTTACAGCAAGTTTATACTCCTAGATTCATGACAGAGCCTTTAGAGTGACTCTGTGGTGGAGATATGGAGCCCACATAGAGCTCTGAAGAAAAGATGTTCATCATTTAGAGAGACTATTCTGCAATGTCAGGAAGGAGTCCATTTACTTCCCTCACCTCTACCCCCATAAAGAGAGATTAAATGGTATTATTTCATATACATTCAACTGTTCCTTGTCAAGTAATTTTGACTCAGAAATCATAAATATGCCAATGTATTAAAGGACACACAGGGGACAGCAGAACAATCACACAACAAGCTGATCTGTGCAGAGAGAAATTAATAAAGACCATTTAAATTCACTGGAAAAATATAAAGCAAGTAAAGTGATGTCCTAGCATCCACTGCAAATAGTTTACAGATACATAATGAGTATAACTATTACAGGGAAACAGGTTTTAAAATCTTCGGTTGGCTGAGTTTGATGTCAACTCTTTTTACTTCTCTGAGTAGAGTTATGGATGAAATGGAGCTTTTAAAGGTAAGGAGAAGAGAAGAGACTGTGATAAAACTGGGGACAGAAGAAAAAGGATAAAACCAAAAAAAAAAAAAAAAAAAAGAAGTGGGGAAAATACAAGAAAGTTTAAATCCTGATAAAATGTACAGGAAAAATAGATACACCAAATTGGAGATAAGAAAAATGAGGGAAAAGAACTCAGAGTATGAGATAAAGCACTAAGGGGAAAGAAACAGGCAGAAAATCTGGTTTGAATAAGATAGGAAAAGACACAGAGGACAAAGCATTACATTAACACTGATGGCATTCCCATGCCTAAAAACAGCTCACAATTACAATTTTAAAATCTGTGAAACAGGAAAAAAAAAAAGGAGACAAAACTTTCTACTCATTTTGCAGGTTTTTAAAATTAATAGAAGTTACAAACAACATGCCTCATAAATATCATCTTTTTCACAGCATGCAATTCCTGCCCTAAGGGAAGTAAGAACATTACTCATATTGGTTTTCCTTGGCAGACTGAGGCATGAGGCAGTGAGAAGCTTTGCCAGTGCCTTGCAGTACCAAGAAAAATGGGACTTTTTGCTAACCAGTCCCAGCCCAGATGCTGCCAGCAAGCCTTGGCTGGGACTCACCAGGAGGATATCATTCTTACACAAACTCTTATCTGGAAGGGAGAGAGAAAACCAATAGACAGTCCATGTGAAAGTGATCCCACCCAAAGGTGGAAATTACATAATGCTTTCTAGGGTTAAGCTGGGCCAATTTAGGCCTTAATCCCATTTAGGATGGAGAAATAATAATAAGAAGAAAAAAACAAAACAGTACCGTGGAATGAATAGAACCTGTTTGCTTTCTTGCTTGCCCTCTCCAGCCAAGCAGCTGAATTCCAGGCGTTCAGCTTTGGGCACTTATTTCTCATTTGTCTTTGCTTCACTCAAGGGCTCGGTGCTGGGGACAGATGCTTTTTGACAACCTTTCCTTACTTTTGCAGAGCTAGCTGGGATTTCTGAGCTTTCCCTCCTTGAATTAGACAGTCATAGTCCTCTTCAGGGATGAGGTCATTTTTGAAATCTTTTTTTGTCTCCCTAAAGAACAACCCTGTTTTATTATGCATGAGAAAATGAAGAAGCCTTCAAAAACTGCAGGAGGCTGACAGGAGTGGGTGGCTTTTATATTAGATGAAGTCCCACACATAAAATAAACCTCCCAGTGGGTTCATTAGGAGCTGGATTTCAGCTAAGGTTCATCTCTGCTTTACATTTTCTACCTCTCAGTTTCTTCTTACTTGTTGTTTGATACCTGGACACCCAATTCAGCTAAACCTCAAATGAAATCGCTGTCCTAAGACTGCACTGAGAAATATAAGAAAAAAAAAACAAAAAAACAAACAAAAAAAACCCAAAAAAACCCCCAAAAAACAAAACAACAACGAAAAAAAAACCTGCCAGAATAAAAGGACTCATACACATTAGGGAAGTTTTATGTATGCATTGCGTAAGAATTTGTGCATGGTATCTCCAAGGTCCTGCCCAAAACGTGATGAATTCAAGGAGACTTTTTTTCTTGCCTTTAAAGCACTTTTGGAGGAGGCCTTAAAAGAGCTGCAATTTTGTCAGCTCTCCCATGTAGCTACAGCAAGAGGCAGCAATTTTTCAGTCTCTGGGTATTCATTCAAACTTAGATTTCATTCAAGGAGGAGAGGAAGCAATTGTGATCATAAAATCAGAGCCTGGGACGGAGTGTCACACATGTCACAGGTGCCACTGTCTGGGGCTTGGTAAACAAAGGCACACAAAGATGGATGGTGGCTGAAATCCTGTCCCTATATTTAATATTTTCACTTAAAGCACTAAACAAGATGTTTCAGGGGATGAAGTTTAGTCTTGAATTAAAGTGTTGCAAAATCTACCCCTTTTATCCCAACTCCTGCAGTATTTTGCAGCTACGTCCTTCTCATTATCATATTTTTACCTGCATTACAGTATGAATTTGAGATGCTTTAAATAACTTTTTTGCACTCTCAATTGGAAAGAAACTTTTGGAAACCTGAGCTAATCATAGCACACACTTCCAGAATAAAGAAGCCTCTTGAAAGGGCTAATACTTTAATAGCTATTTTAATATTCAAATCAGCTGCAAGATTCTTTATGTCTTTAACAATAAATAATACCAGGGAGAAATAAAATTCCTTTTTTCCTTTCTATCCTTATAGGTTCCAGCCCACAGCTGGTCACCACATAGGCTACAGAAGTGGAGGCATTTCTCTCTTCCTTGCCTGTACTGACCTCTGAGACACAAGGACACAGTTGGTGTTTTGCAATATTCTGAATTGCTTTCTCTATGTGGGCTGTTTTTAATACTACATTTGATTTATATATCCAACCAAAAAGTTATTTCAAAGTAAAATCATGAATGTTTTCTTTTCAAAAAGTGCCACACTAGATTAATTTTGAGAATTTGGAAAATTCTTTTAAAATAGGACGCTTTCCTCTTTTTGGGAACTTTCACTGCTGTCCAGTGAGCAAAGAACTGACATTAAAACAATTAAATATATTTAAAAAAAAAAAAAAAAAAAAAAAAACACCACCATATCAACAAAGAGATTTTTTGCCAGATGAAAAAGGCAGTAAAGAAGAATAAAAGTAAACCTGTGATCACTTTGGGAAGTAACGAAAGGAAAGGAAGGAAAGAGAGGAGGAGGAATCTCCAAAATTTGCCCAAGTAATGAATTCCAGGGGAATAGCTAGTAAAGCATGTTAATGAATAGCCAGATGATTCTAAAGCCAGGAAATCTCCTCTTCCTCTCAATTTCAGACTAGAGTGAACTCCCTTTCTTGCTCTCAGTTCTTTGGTACACACTGGATGCTTGCTCAGATGCTTTTTGTGTGCCTCTTGCAATGCTTATTAAAACCAAGGGGAAAAAAAAAAACCCCACCCAAATCTTTGCAGCATTCTTTGGAACAGTCTCCAGGCATTGCTGTCCCAAGGTTAATGCCACACTTCAGTTTTCTCTGAGATGTGACACCACATTTTCCACTACAAGAAGCTTTCCTTTCTTGTGGCCATTTTAATCATATACAGAATAAACTGTTCTTCTTGCTATTGAGCCAAGTTTTCAAAAGATTTAAGACAGCATGCAGAATTCAGCCAGTCAGTTACTTTTCCCAGTGAACAATCACCCTGCCATTTGGGTTTTGTTTAAGTTCTGACTTCAGCATGCCTGCTCAGCTGAATGATCCCTACAGGTTTTCAGATCAGTCTCCATTCATAGGGAGACAGCACTCTGAGGAATTAACATTTCCTCATCCTCTTCTAGCATTCAGCAGACAAGATGGGTCTGTAGTATAACGTGTCAGAGAACTACAAAGTCCCTCTGGACAGGGCTCTGTGAGAATTAGATCCTCAGGATCATTTGACAAGTGTTGTTCCTTTTTCTTTTGTTCCTCCTGTTGTCCTCCTTGGCAGGTAGAAAATGAGCAATTAGAAGGATCTTATGTCTTCCTGTATTCAATAAAAAGAGATGTGGAAGAGGCTGTCATTGTGTCAACCCGTTTCTTCATCACTGCCTTAAAGAGGCTTTCTCATCTCCCACCCCAGCTATTAAAGGGGCAGAAACTAATTTCCTCTACAATTCCTGTGGCCAGGCTGAAAGAGCAGTCTTGTGAGTGTGCTCAGAAAGAAGTTCCACAGCTTCTGCTGGGAAAGGTGTTCACATAAATTAGAGCTCATTGAGCATTATTACAGCTTGTTGCCCATGGTATTTCCTCCCCCCAGGGTAAAGGAAATAATCTTGATTAATGACACCCAAAAAAATCATTTTTCTCTTTAATTCACTAATTGGTTAATCTTTTATGACATCAAAGAAGGCTGCAGCATTAAGAAAAAAATAGTCAATGCAAAAGCCAGATTTCCTGTGCATTTGCCATGTGTGCTTTGTTTCCTGATGTAATTCCTAACTGAAAAGGAATGAAAAATTGAAATCTCCAGTTTACATGAGAAATGGCAGTTTTGAGCTCCCTATCAGACACCTCATTTTCTCTACATTAGTCACAATCAGACAGACAAGGCTGTCTTGTTGAGCTACATTTAGCAGTCTGTCTGAACTGCAAATTTAGATGACATCCAAATTACACAGACTCAGCCACTAGGTTACACTAATGCAAAGTAGGAAAAAAAGAATCAAGACTATTGATTTTTTTTTTGGTTCTTTTTCAGTCATATTCCCTTAAAGGCATTTACCAAGGCTTTTAAGATCTTCAGCGTTTTCACAAAGGAACAAATTACGTGCAAATAAGACTGCCTTAATCTATTCTTCCCTGCTTAGATTGTTCCTTCTGTACAGTCATTATGTGTTTTTTGTGCTGCTGCTGCTGCAGCCTACTTGATCCACTTTCATGCACCATGTGGTCAATATATATGTTGGAGAGTAACTGTGGAAAAACACATCTCTTGCACCTGCCTATGATAATCAAAACCTTTTGGCTAATTCCCTGCAATCCAAACACATCACACATCTCTCTGCTCTTCCTTGCAGCTGTTTCATCAGTTTGATGCCATGTTCTGCAGAAACACTCTTCTGATCACATTTCCCTTCTCAGACAACTTGATTTTTGCAATGAATATTTACAGGAGGTTCACAACAATGTCACTAATATGAAAAGCAAAGACCACATACTCTACTGACAAATAGAGCTGATTTCCAAAGTACTGAACCTTCACAACTCTGTCAAAGCCTAACATCCCTGTTCACTCTGACTCATGTTAACATGACTCCACTGAAGCCATGAGCAGCTCTACTGAACCCTTGCAGGGAGATAATTGGCCAATGTGAATTTCTGAACACTACACAAGGCAATAAATGTACATATTATTTTCTGCCTGCCAGTCCTTGCAGGGGAGCTACAGCTGCAATCCTGCCCAAAAGCATTTAACTGAGAGAAGCTCTTAGCAAACACACTCCTTGGAGCAGACTGTCACTGGTGTGGGTACAACACCTAGCACAGTGGGCCAAAGACTCAAGTTTTTAGATATTATGGCCAGTATTAAAAAAAATAAACAACATCAGAGTTTCAGGTTCTCCTTTCCTTGAACCAGCTACCCACCAAGACAGTTGGAAGAGCTTTTCCTAGCTGATCTCACTAAGCAGCTGTATAAGCTTTTTTAGGCATAGTTAGCAAACTACAAACTCATTAACCACTACATATGGTACTGTCACTTTCCATGAAATCTGAAGCTCACATACTTTCCTTCTAGGCTGTGCACATGCTTCCTGTTGGAGCCCAAAGTGTGTGCCATCAGGCAGGAATACGCCCCTTATGGATTGTCATTTGTGTTTGTTTGATTCTGTTTTTCCTAGGCTCCTGGGCTTCTGACATTTCAGCCTTCACAATTTCATGGCCTGGATTATTTTCCCTATATCTATGGAAAAGAATTAATTTGTTTGCCCTTGTTTGTTTTTTTGTTTTGTTTTGTTTTTTTTTTAATTTACTACGTGATCCCATCATCCATTTTCTGTTCCACCTCACATGTTATTAATGCAGGCAAAAGCTGGGCTTCAAGCTGGCTTTTGGTGGGTTTTTCTCCCTGAAAATTGCAGGTTTGGTACAAGTGAGTTTTCACAGGCAGGTGAATTTGACCAAACACTTGCTTAGTCCTTTTTTACCTCCAGGAAGACAAATCCATTTGTAAAGCACTAACAAATGTCTCATTTATCATCCCAAGCCAGGCTAGCACATTTTTCTTCCTCCCTCCTGTAAAACACAAAGACATTTCCACCCTTCAGATTTACATTTTTCCTACCATTTTTTTTCTTCTTTCTGACCTTTCTGTACTAGAATTTCACTTCAGGCCTCTCCCTTTGCTGACCCTGATGGAACAGAACTTAAGCAAAGCTTTAAAATTCCTTGAGGTTTATCTCTCTTCTTCCTTTTTTCACTCCCACCTCTCACAGTCTTGTAACTATTTTCCATTCTCATTGATTTTTTTTCTCCTAGACCTCATTCAAATCACAGAAACAGCCTGTTTAAGGTATCTGCAATTTCCTATGTTCCTTTTTAATCAACACTATAAGTTTATAGCATTGCTATGGGCTTATAGCATCACAGAGTCACTGAAAGATAACACAAAGATTGAGTAGAATTTGAATGAGACCTAAAAATTAATTTGAATTACAGAAGCATGGATGTTTGTCCTCTGAACGTTTCTCTTTTCCAATTAGTTTAGTCTGTCTGTTTCCATTAAAACAGAATTTTTGTAGCTGGCAAAGACAGATGAAGAGAACAGAGATGGTTTTGGGTCTAGAAATGGAACAAGATACGGCACCTTCAGCAGAAATGATGAGGGGGGAAAGAAAATAAAAAGAATTAAAAAAAAATGAAAAAAAAGTAGTCTGTATTCATGAGACTACAGTATGGTCAGTAGTTTAAGACTCCTTGATTTAAAACATAATGTACAACACTATCACTTGCTACCACCACATCTGTAGTTAATTAAATGATGGGAAAGAACCCCATCCTGTCACAGTGAAAAGACAAAAAAATCAGACAACAAAATCAGTTGTCAACAGGAGAGCCTCTGTGGATGGGCAGCAATTTGGAGATGCAGTTTGTCACCCCATGGGGAGAACAGGGGGCAAACCTTGCCTGGCTCCATTGCAGGTAGGGGATCCCACACCACTTGCTATGGAGGCAAGTGTCACAAATGGAAGAAAAAGGCGTTTAATGAGCTGCTCTTCAGGATGGCAGTGTTTTCTAGCTCACCATTTTGGGAGAGAGGATAAGCCTCAGAGGTGATGGCCAGCAAATCCATCCCACTTCCAGCTTACCACAATGCCAGCCATAGCTGGTGCAGGTGCCTGTTTCATGGAGTTCCACTCTACCCTCACCTGTTTAGTGCCAAAGTCACTGATAAACCTCTGCTTATGTGCCAGAGGCGCAGAGCAGGAGTTTAACTCCTGCTGACTCAGGAAAAAATGCCTCAAGTCTTCATTTATTTATACAATAGTTTCTCAGCTTTCAAATAACATCCAATTTTATACTTCCAAAGCTCATTGGAAAAAATAAGTGTTTACTGATACACGTGTTCTGTAGAGCTAAATAAATATTATTGCCCTGTTTTTACCAGTGCATTCAGCAACACACAGAAAGTTGAAGTGATTCTCTAGATGACAGAGGCTTCAAAGAGAAGAGCACAGCTGAAGATCCCAGAAAGACTTTAGCTGTATATAACACACCTCCTGCCACAAAATATTATGGGATATCTGAAGTTTGTGGGACACTTTCAGGAAAGGGGTTGGCCAGAAACAATATTTCACAATGTACTCCTTGGTCATTTTAGAGATTGCATGGAAAGCTTGTGCTGGAGCACACATTCACAAGCATTAATTACCATTCTCCATTTCTCCATTTTCATGGCATGAAAAAGCGGGGGAAGGGAGTCTAGAAACTATATTTTTATGTTATATTTTAAATATCCAAATGTGTAAAGTAAGTCCTCTGATGACACTAGTTGGCTGGCCACAGATCTGTAGAAGAGATTCCTCCTTCATGGAGAACACAAAGTCTGTGACTGGACAAATTAAAGGCCAGGCTCAAAAAAGAGACATGATCAATCCATATATATTGTGGTACCTTCTGTTCTTCACAAAAATAATTGTTATTTGCATTAACTTCAGGGGAAAAGCACTTTTTTCTCTTATTCTAAAATGGCTTTAAAAGTAAACATTCACATTTACATTTGGTGGATGACCTCTAGTATCAAGAAGAAGTCACTGAATCATATCATCCATATGTGAATGGTTATATAGGAATTATTTCACACAGAAGTCCCTAAGGTAATTATTTCACATCAGAGCCAGGAAAGTTTAGTATCTGTATGCAATATGTATTTACACTTCATGCCAATGCATTAAATAAAATTCCATCACATTCTGTCTTTGTCTTTGTATTCTCTTCTTTTCAAAGACACACAGTACATGATTGGATTGCAAATCCCCTCATGGTCTGAAAGGCTGCCTCCTGCTATTGTTAAAACAGATTTGGCAAAAACTGGGAAAAAAAGTCAACAGAGAAGCTGAAATTGGTTTAGAAAAGTGCACAACATCTTTGACCACTCTGTCATAAATGAAAAAGGAAAAAAAAAAAAAAAGAAGTGCATTATTATACTATTAATGGACACACACGGATGCACAGGAAAAACAGAATAATGCAAAACTTTAATAAAAACCTTATTTAAGAGAAATAGCAGAACACCATTTAGCTAAAGACCAAGTCCAAAACTTTTAGAAGCCAAAGGATGTTCTTCAAAATCTTATAGAACACTCTGAGATGTGCTCAGCACAAATAAAATGAGGCCATGCAAATTGAAGGTCCTAAAACAGGATTTTAAAGACCTATTAAAGACATTTAAATTCCACAGTTAGAGTGAAAACCAAAAGACCCGAGAATGACCTTGAATGTGGAGTGTTTGAAATCTTGATCTGGATGCACCTGACGTCTGTGGCCAGTGTGTACCCAGACCTGTTACCTGAGCTAGCTGAAACTCAACACAATTTATAAAGAGTCTGACATAAATGCCTTTTGAATTCTTGATACCTGAAAATCCTGAAGTCAGAGAGTAAACTGTTCAAAACAAAAGTCCAGCTGGTTAAAATATAAGAGTGTTTTTCAGTGAGAAATGTTGACATAAATATAACATTTTCACATTTTCCAAATACTTCCTACAGAAAGTAGTAAAACAGTGGTTTGGACATTCCCTTTCCATTCTTTCTGCTCCATTTTTCTCATTATTGTCAGAAGTGTCCACATAAAAATAGCTTTTTAAAAAAGCAAAATTTTTTGTTCAGAGTTTTTATCTCACTTTTCCAAAGGATATTAAAGAGAAAAATAGGAAAGGAGACAAAAAAAAAAAAACCTGAAAAAAGACCAACTCTCTTCAAAACAACATATTTTCCTGTTCGCAAAAAGCCTGTTCACTGAGCATTGCATGGTCACCATCCATTTACATAAATCAGCTTAAGTCTCCTCAAAATCTGCCTCCTGTTGAGCAGCTGGGCTGCAGCTCTCAGCCAAACTGGCCTGGAGGAACAGGGGCAGTGGGAACAGTGGGTGTACATGCCCTGCAGGACCTGGTGTCCAGGGGGCTGGGTACAGCCTCCTGCCTGCATCCACACTGCAGGAGACAGCCCCAACAGAGGTCTTGAGAGAGGAAATGCAAACACTCTTTTGATTAAAAACTCCAAGCACGTCTCCTTCCCTATGACCATAGAGGTGAGGTCCACATCCCATTCCAACTTTCCATCTGCTAAAGGAGTCCCTTCCAGGATAACACCACAAGCAGGACTGGTCAGCTCCATAATTCAGGCTCACACTGCAGCAAAAGCCAGGAGTTAGTGCCTAAACACCACAGAATCCTTGTAAAACACAGCCCACCTGAAGAAGGACCATACCCAAAATCCAGAGCTTCCACTGGACAGACAGTGGCAGAAGCAAAGCAGCACAGGTTTTGCAGTCCTAATGACCTTTCCCACTTCATTCCAGCTGTTGTGTACTTTGGAAATATGGGAGTCCATCTGGCATGGGACTGGCAGGATCTGTTCCAGAATTATGGGAAAAGGGAACAGAAAAGGTGCTGCAGGTCAGGATGGAGGCACGTCTGCAGTGTTGATGTTTGCACAGTGCTTGCCAGCACTGCGCCTGTTTTAAGCCAATACCATTAATCATTCACTAAACTCACTTGAAAAAATTTCAAATAAAAATAATTAAATAGTGGCAAGGCCTTGTATTTTTACATGACAAGCTTCGACCTTCACGTGTACATTACATGCAGACCATGCCTGCTTAAATAAAGTTCCGTAGCAGACAGAACATCTGTTAGGTCTATTTTATATTCATGTTTAAGATGGGATTAGTCTCTAGGCTTTGTCAAATAATGAAGAAAAACAAAAGGGGAGAAAGAAATTAAAATATTAATTCCCCTTTGATTTTGTGAAACAATTAGAATTTAAGATAATTAGTGTAAATGCTTATAGAAAATTCTGTAGGATCCTTGCCTGAAACCTTCCAACCTTTCAGAGATTAACAACACATCTATAGCATAAAGCCCTCTGCAAATGCAGCATATATACAACTCAAGAATTATGAGGAAAAGTTACTTTGAAGTCCCTAGTGCTCATGTGGTACAGAGATGATGGAGATAACCTTGTTAGACCTGTTTTACTCCAGACTAGCAGCTGTCAGCAGGTGAAATGTTTTCTGGTTTTGTCTGGTGTGCAGAAAGAGGCAGTTTTCCAAGAGTCACTGTGTTCAGCACTGATGGCAGGCTGCAGCCATCCTCCTTTATAGTAATAGTCCCTCCACTCTCCTCACTTCAAAATGCTACTCTGTACCAGAATATCCCCCTTTGAAGGCTTCACATGACTGAAGACCTACAGCAGAAGAGTGTCTGATGTCTCAGCGTGTGTTTCAGCCCAGTGAACACTTCAAAGCTAGTCACAGCAAAGCCGAGTGACAGCTGAGTCACCCTGTGCCACTCGGAGCCCACCCACAGGTGACAGCAGCTTGGCCAGGAGCTGAGACCCCAGGGAGATTACACTGCAGGGAGGGCAGTGTGTGTTGGTGGTGCTGAGCCGAAAGGCAGCTCCAGCAGATGCTGCCAATTTCCCAGGAAAGGCAGTAAGTATCAAAAGCACGAGACCTGGAAAAAAAGGCTCAGAAACGCAAGAACTGCACCCAGCTGAGTGAGAAGCTCATCGGGGAGTCCAGAGTCAATCCAGAGAGCTGGAAGAACAGGTGGAGTGAGGATTCAGAAGCCACAGGTGAATGAAAAGGTGAAGTGTGACTTGGACAGTAGTTATCCACTGTCGAATATCCACCATTCCTAGTGTGACTCCTTTTCCCATAGAACTGTGAGCCATCTCCACTTCAGCTCCCCAGACAAGGCAGGGCTGCTGTATGAGGTTGCTAGTTTGCTAAGCAATGGGACTTTGAGAAAAGAACACGAGGCAGGAATGAAAAGAAAGCTATTATTTAAAAGCACCCAGATCCTACAGGCATCCACCATACTACAGCCCAGAGGCAGTGCCTCTTCCTGGACAAGCACAGATCTACAAATCAGAACATATTTTCACTCATATAAACTTTTGAAAGGTAGGACTCACTGTGTCTGCTGAGTCAAGATCTCTTTCAGGTTCTCCTTCTTGACAACTGGACCCAGTGTTGCCCAGTGATGGCTTTTCCAGCCAGAAAATGACAGCCAATTTGGAGGGGCCACTTCACTAGTGGGGAAGCAGATGGGAGTGAGCAATTACAAACAGAGAAATAGTGCATGTAGATAAATATCCACTGATGGAATGACACCAGCAGGGCTGTCTAAGAGTTAATCGTGCCCCTTTGACTGTGCTGCAAACGTTCACAAAATAGTGGGTAAAGGGAATGTGGTGGGTGTAAATTATTCGCAATTTCAAAGGGCTTTTGACAGACTGCCTCACTGGAGATTATCAAAGGGAACAAATAACCATAGGATAAAGAGCAATGTCATGTTAAGGGTTAAATCCCAGTTAGGAAACCAAGAGTAATAACGAATGTGCTTTTTCTCAAAACAAAGAGAAGTTAATAACAGGACACAAAGCATTACAGAAACTATTATGGCTCAATATAGTTATTAATAAAAAAGGAGCGGGACAGTGGGATCATAGCATATGCCTGGGACAAGAATAACCTGGGACCCTTCCTGGTGCCTTTTTTTAGCCCCCACAAAGCCCCCTGTGAAATCTATGAGAAAGTGTGATCACGGTTCATAAAAACCAGCTCCCACCCCCAGACCTCTGCAAACAGCAGCCACACTGGGACAGGCTGTAAATCAGTAAAAGGAGCTCCTGAACGCTGCTGCTCTAATACCTAACAGCTTATCTGTATTTCAAAATATCTCTGTCTGCCTCGTGATGAATGAGGTGTCACAGCTGCTTGGGAAAGCAGAGCTGGGACATCACAAACCACGGCGTGAGCCTTGCGTCAGCACACGTGGTGCCATGGGCTGGACACGGCCAGCTTTGATGAATGATCAGGCTTTAGAGCAATCTGGGGTGGGAGAAGAGAGGGGATTGTTTGCTTGCTTTTCAATGCACGAGGGGCTGGTTATCTAAATGGCAGAGAGGTGTTGGTTTCTCCTTTCCTGATCCCACTGACAATGTCTAGGCAGTGCTCTGCAGGGCTTTCCTAACCAGATACATTAGCCAATTGATTTTTTTTACTTTTCTTTCACGTACCTAAAGCTACTTTGAAGGCACCAGCATCCCTTACTCCCTCCTTCTGCTATTCCAACCTTCTGCCCTACAGAGACTGAAGTGCTAGAACAGCTGCTTGCCACAAATAAGTTTTCAAGTGCACTAATTTTAGTGTAGAAAGAGAAAAGAAGTTGGGCAAGACAAGCCAGGCATGACCTCAGATGTAACAGGCCATGTCAAAAATAACACCAAAGAAGCATGGTTGCTTCTGCACATCAACCCCTACAATTGCAGCTGGGAGAGCACCAAGAGGAAAAATACAGCTCACAGTCAGTCTGAAAACTAATCTAAATTAGAAGCAGGGAAATGCATTGCCCTATAACCAAGACAAAATCCAGAAACGGGTCAGAGCCTTCTGATTTCATCAGCAAAAGGAAACAAAAGAATTTTAACATGAGCATTCCCAGAAGCACTTACTGGTGCCTAATTCCTGTTTACATCAGAGATAAAAACATCAGCTCCCACCAGCCATTTTGAATATCTTACCCTTGGGATATCATTTATAATGTCCTTGTTATTTAGAAACAACTCTTCCTAGAGAAAATACAACCCACTTAAACCCACAAGTCTGGGTCAACATTACAGTGTAAATCATTATTGCTTCACTGTAGCTCTAATGCACAGCATCTGAAAACTGGGAAAAAATTCATGGTTTTGAAGTATTTTCTCTGTCATACTATAAAACCAGGGATAATTCTAGTCTAATTTAATCAAGGAAAGAATGTTTTTAAAATTTAACTACATGATTCAGAATAATAGGGAGAGCAATATATTGCTATGCATGCCTGTCTTGGCTTCAGCACATATTTTTGAATCAGATTACACTATTTTTGACAGTTATTAATTTTAAATGAAAGTGAGATGGCTTTAGCTCAGAGTGCTAGAAATTACTACTTGTAGTTTTCTGTCGATTTCTTATATTATTATTTGAACATCTGCAGGGAAAAAAAAGGAATTATGATAGTTTGAATTCTGGAATGCTAGCCAGGGATTATATTTTTAGCTGTGCAAATGAGTTTATGATACTTAAAAAGTTAAAAAGTTGTCCTCTTTACAAAATCTTTTCATGTACAGCACCAAAGGTGAAATCAGATTTAATTGACTTTCTTGTATCTTGCTTTCCAACCAACTGTTGGAAATAGGATTGAAAAACAAAAGTTATTCACCAAAAATTAGAGATTCTGTGAATGGTATGATAAGATTCTATTTTTAACCTTTCAGCAAAAAGTTGTAACAGTAAAGCTTTCTTTTCCACACCGTGTTATAAGTTGCTGCTGCTGGCCTTGGTTAGTCCAATTACAAATATTGGGCTGCTGTACTAAATAAGAACCTGGCCTTCACATTAATAATTTATTCACATCACTTGCAACCATGCAACCATTACACATACACAGATCAGTAGAAGGGTCATGCAGAATTAGGAAATGTTTTGTATTGATCAAAACAAAGCCAGCCAAGGTAATTCCAGAATAAATTACCAAGAGTGTGCTGCATTCTCAATAAGCACTAAGATCTTCATCTCTGTTCAAAAAAACTCAAAATGTTCATTCTTTCAGTTTACTTAAAAACATTTTAAACGTGAAAGATTCTGCAAGATGTTAGCCAAGCAAAGCTTCTTTCTGTGGATTTAGGTAACCACTGTTTCACATTGAAATGGGAAACTGAAACTCTCTCAAGAAGTAGAAGCAATAGCCCTGGAATATAAAACTGAAATAGCTATTGGAAAGAAAAAATTTAGGAACTGGAGTTGGAGGCATTAAAAATTCATAGCCTCCAACACTTTACGTCTAATGCATTTGAAGCACTGAAACAGTTAAGGTATTTCACTGAGGCACAAAATAACCTCATTATCATTTCTAATACAGATCAATACTCAACACTGCCCTTTGAAAAACACAGCACTTGCCAGTCCTTGTGCTTATTGTGCTCCTTGCACCAGCTCTAGCCCACTGCCATTAGAGCTTTCACAGCAGCCCTTTGCTGGCTTCTGAAATCTGCCTCTCCCCCCCTCCCCATTTGATCAGCATATTCCCATATCAAATTGTAAGGAAAAAAATAATAAAGCAGATCAATATCCAGCATATTGACCTTTTTTTTTTTTTTCCCTTTTTCCCTTGTGACATTTTGCCAGGTGGGTGTCTCTGCTCCTTGGGGCTGCCTGGTGGCATTAGAGGGCTGCTCCAGTCAAGACTAATGGCACAGGCTCTGTCCCAGGTGGACACAGGGTATTGTTTGCAGTAACTGATTGGTGTGAGAGCCCTCTAGCTCCCTCTCCCCAGCATGTGGTCCAAAGCACAACATATGCTTCCTGCTTGCTAGATTTGTCTCCAATAATAAAAACAGGATTTCTTTTCAATTTTAGTCTTGTGCCCAATTTATCAAGCAAAATAACATCAAGGCTTCAAAAGGCTTGGTCAGTAATCTGGTTCTGCATTGGATTAGTGGGAAGAGGTGTAACACGGTGAATAGAGAATTACCAAGATAATATCTTGTGCTGTACCATGAAAGAAAAAAGAAGACGTGTACGTGTCTGTGGGGTGGGTGTGCATGTGAATTCTGACCAGCTATTAGGGCTTCTCCTGCACAGAGCTGGGAATTGCAACCTGCAGCTCTCTAAAATGAGTTTAAAAAAAATAATAATGCAGGGGGAGGAGAATTGAAGCCACGGTATTACTGGGATTCTGATATTTGTTCTTTTCATTGCAAACACTGATAAAATATGTGAGCTCCCTGGGGAGGGGTGGGGGTGCAATTGTTTGGTGATGTTTCATTCATGCTGCTATAGGGTTTTAAAGGGAAGGAAAAGGGTCCAAGCTTTGTTGCTGGTTTTTGTTTCTTGGGTTTTTTTGTTGCTTGGTTTTTTTCTTTAGAAGATTGAACCACAAGGATAAAACTCCACCTTCTCAATTAACACAATAGCACAATTTAAAGAATCTTGTCATTGTTTGCTAAAATGGTAATGAACAGTGCTACAGATGAATTTAGTGCTCTTCCTGACAGTACATTATAATAAATAACATAAGGCAATAATGGAAACAGCCTACTAAATCTTATTAGAATGTGGCATGCAAAATATTTAACTAAGATTTTATTGTGAAAATCAGATTAGCCTTATTAAAAGCCACTGTTTGGTTAAAACGGTTAAAATTTCTGTAACCAACACAAGCTGTATTCTCTTTCAACAAAGATCTTGATTTGCCTAGAAATCTCTCTTAACTACTTTGTATTTAGATCAGGAAAAAAAAAATTGTCTTTATTGATGGAATAAATCTGGGACTAATTAGACTTCTTTTCCTTCTAGTAGAGCATGCAATTAAGTGTATTGCTTCAGGGGAAGTCTTAATGCCAGTTGCACATTAGGTGAGGTAATGCCAAGCCAAGCACTTTACAAGCTGCTCAAGGAACAGGCTGACTTCACAGCCACTCAGCTGCAGGGACATCTCAGTATTCCCATACAGACACGTTGGGCTGACTGAAACCTGGAACCAGCCCTAGACTTTCAGTAAATTGTATTTTAACATACGCATATAGCAGACATAATTCCTGCAAAGTATTAGGATATTCAGTGATTTTTGCTTTTGCCATATCACCTGTCCGTGTTTGAATGTCTAATTTACTCTGTATTAACCATAAAACTCTGTGATAAAACTATGTCTTCCCTACTGTTCTTACAAAGAGAGCTGAGCCAGGCATGCCCATGCAGAACATACTTTCAAAATGGCTCCATTGAAATGGAGATTGGGGCTTTCTGTATAAGAGGACTTGGAAAGACTTTGATATGAAACACTAACATTTATACTGCTTTATATTTCTCTCTCATAGATCAGAAGTTTTCCTTGTTTTTCCTAAGGGTTTTCTCAACCACATCTGATAAAGAAGTGACTGCCAGGTAAATGGGGAAGGTCTTTACTTTGAGACCACCCATTTTCTGTCAAGTGAGAACAAGCTTCTGAAAGCTCCAGGGTCAAGATTTCTCTCAAGAAACACTTCATATAAAGACTGATGATAACACTAGGCTGCTTGAAAAACTATGGTGGTGGTATTGATAAGTTTCAGAAAACATCCAGAAGTCCAGAGCCTGGATACCTTGGAACATCAGTTTCTTCCCAATTTAGCAGCAGGGGATTTCAAAAGAGGAGCTTTTGGGAAGGTTAAAATGATGCCTTAAGTTTAGCTTTTATGTTTTTCAGATTCTGTGCTGCATAGCGGTGTAGTTTTGAGCCTCATATTAAGTGTTAGTAAGCTCTCTTCACAGAATAGGGAGACAAAACAAATCCTTTTCCTGCTGAGGACCAAGGACAACGAGTACAAGTTTCAAGCCCAACAGCACAAACAATGGTGAACTGAAGAAGGAAAACAGGAAGGATGAGACCTCACAACTCAGAGCTGTAATTGGACAATTAAACCCCAATATGCAAATGGAACAAAACTTATAAAAGTGTGAGACCTCGTGATAGGTTGTCCATTTTATGACCATTTAAGTCCCCCTTGGGTGTAGCCCTGGTCAAGCTCTTGTCCTGCCGAAGGTGTACCTTTAAACACCTTTTAATAAACATCTACTTTATTCTCTAGCTCTGCCCAGTCTCTCTTCCACGTCAGCCTTCCAAAGACATCACCCCCCGAATGTGGCACTAAGCAAAGCAACACAGAACTGCTGGTGTGTGGCATGTCAGGGGAGGTGGCAGAGGGAACAGGACAGGATCCAGCCTACCATAAGAAACCCTGCCCATTCCAGACCATCATGGGGTAATACTGAGATAAGGGTGGATGTGAACGTGGTTGTGATTGCCAAAAGCTCAGTGTTGTGTAGCATCTTGCAGAGTGACACAGTGTGATTACATTTCTGTACCATATACAAATAACTGCTGCTCATCCCAACATATCTCCTGGGAATGGCAGCAAAAAGTACACATTTGCAGATGCACAGTCAGGTAAGAATACTGCACACGGTGAATACAAATATTCTGCTTTGTTTACATTAAAAAACCAACCCCACTAAATGAACATTACAGTGGCTGAGTTTTGATCACACCATGTGATCCATGTACAAGTTCTGCTCAGGGAAGGGATATTTTATCAGGTTAATCTCCAATGCAAATAGAACAATGTAGCACAACCCAGTCTAAAGCAAGAGTGCTTTAGACTCTTGCCTTATATGAGGAAACTCATACATGCATCATGCAGAATCATGCATCAGAGATAGGGTCAGAGAGAAATTTTATGGGGGCAACATGATTTATTTGTTCATTTACCATGAAATCTGGAGTATTATGTTAAAACCTATGGGATACAGCAACTCCGCTGGAAACAATTACCGCTGCATGATATGTGATATGCATTATATTTAGTTAATATAATTATTTGCTCCTGGAGCATCACCAAGGAGAGACAGAATGATCCCTGCATGCAAGAATTTATGGTACAACAGCTACTTTCTACAATTCTCAGGCACATAAAATTCCCACTGAGGTCTATGTCTGATAATGCTCTGTGTAGTTAGGATGCACTTAGGGATTCAACACAGGTTTATTACAGGCTGTAATTCTAGGAGTAAGAGTTCTTTTGTGAAGTCTTACAGGCATTACAGGTTTATATTACTGAATAGTCAGAATACTCCTATGATTAATGGGCAAGAGTCTATTTACTCAATAGCTTCTTAAAAGCATGGTTTAAAACCAAGAAAAACATAGTAATTGCTGTGTTTGCATGTCCACACACTCCTCTTTGTAGCACAGAAGCTGCAGAAAAGAGAAAACTCAGCTTGCAGAATGAAAAAGGCCAACAGAGTGGAAAACCCCCAAAATTATTTAAAACAACAAATAAATAACATCTGTGGAGTGAAGGAGCTAAGGAAAGAATGGGCATTGTTCCAAATTCAATCATGTCCCTTTTACATGGTGTTTGACACTGTGATGATTCACAATAATCAATTATCTTTTGTAATGGCCATCCTGCAGAAAAGTAAAGATGTGTACATACTAAGTGATAAAAGAGGAAAAAAATTTTGCTCTTCCACTTTTCAGGCAGGTGCATTTTTTTGTACATTGGGTATATCTTGCCTTAGAACAATTAATCCGTCAGTGAACATCATTGCTTAGATGAAGTTAATAGGGATGACCCAGGTATCCTCCCACACCAAATTGGACATTTGACAATATTTCTTCAGAATAAAGCAAAAGCTTCTCTCAACCCTAACCCCCTACTTTTTTTAAAACAAGAAGAAATATGTGATTTTATTACACATACAAATCTGCAGCTATACCCCAGAATTCGTTAAGAATTAAGAAAACAAAAAATATTCTTTGCACCATTCCAAACACTAATAAGCTTTCCTTAATTTCTCAGAAAAAATACCAAGGAAAAAAGTGGAATATAAATGTTAATAAGACAACTGATGTCTCCAAAGCTTTGTTAAACACAATAGCTTGGGAAATTATAATTTATTTTAGATTCGATGAATCTGGTGAACACAAGCACACCAGGGAAAAGTTGCAGTCTTTAACTTGCAAACCACACAGCAATATTTTGAGCCTGCCTCGTCTTTTAAAGGCACAGATGCATGTCCTTCTTTATGTGCACTGGAAATATTTCCCCAAAGCTTTGCTAATCACAAGAAATATTGAAATTACTGATTTAAATGCTCTAAAGCAAGGCTGTCGTTGCATAAGGAAGACAGTTCAGCGAATCTTCTGTTGTTTTATCTGTCCTGCTACTCCTTCAGGACTGGGCTGCGTGACTCCAGCCAGGGAGTGAGAAGCAAGATTGGCAGCAGCCCCAGAGAAAAAAAAAAAAGAGTACAAGGAGAATCCTCATCATCTCTGAGAAGAGAAAGACATCTCAGAGGCAGTTTTTCAGCTATTCTTATTTGTAAGGTTACCTTGCTGAGACAAACAAGAATACTTCATCTTACCCTCCCCGAAAGCAGAATCTGAATTCGTTGATTCAAAGGATTGGTTTTCCAGAGCCTCTCAGATATATGTTATTAAAATATCTGTACTGTTTTACAAGGCTTTTAGGAAAGGGAATGGATCCTCTGATAGGAAAAAGAAACACAAAAACAACAAACCACAGCCAGGCCCCTTTAATGACTGCTTGCTCTGCTTAGAGAATGGCTTGGACCTTCTCTTCCCTACAGTGGGCAAACTGCAGCTGGGGCTGGTTTGGGGTGGAAATTACAACCAATTGCAGATTATAATGGATGCCACCTGTTTTTAACTCTAAGGGAGTGAAGATACTGCATCAGGGCTCCATCTGCATCTAATATTTTTGGGGTTTGGATGCCTGGTAAAGCAATACCATGCCAAGGGAACTTGGCACCTCTTTCTTTCCTTCTTCAAAACCCACAGACCATAACAATCTGTATGAAATTTTGAAATTAATGTGGAAATCACTTATCATCATCATCCAGAAAGCTGCTACTTCTGCACATTGCAGCATGAAGCACTAGGGTATTGTGTGAGATTTGGGCCACCAGAAGCCCTGTAAACACTGGACTTGGAAATTAGAAACTGATGTCTCTGCCTGTCCTTGTGAATGCTGCCTTCCATCTGAATGCTGGACTGCAGATTCTCTGCACTTCTAAACAGAGTGGTCTCCATTCACTTTGAAAGAAAAGTAGATTCAAGCAGCTAGATGTTTTAGTTTAGTCTGATAATCACAGTTCAGAAATAAAGCAGGGAGGTGGGTGGACAAACCCTTGGGAAGCTCTGACCCATTGGGCGTGCTTAGACCAAGCTTAGCAAACCTTGTCAGTGCAGTATTCCAGAAAAACTGCTGCATCTCAGCATGGGTTACCTTTTCTCAGTTTTCCTCAGGAGGGTCCTTGCTTTTAAATTGCGTGAGCAAGCTGAGGTGCTATGGTGGGAAACATGACTTCTTCTCCTGAACCCTCTCATCAACACACCCTCAAATACAGCCCAGACAAACAGACTCTCTCTCTTCCTCTCACTCTTGAACTCTTTCCTGCACAGCTTCAAAAGGATGGGCAGAGGCTGATGACCTCGAAGCCAGGTGTACAGAGTGGTAAATGGAGGCCTTTCTGTGGAGAAAAGACCTTTTTCGTGCTGCCAAATTAACTGAAAGGTCTCTGCTCCTGTGTAGCTACACTAAATACCAGGCTGCCTGCAAAGGTTCTTTCTTATTTACACAAAAAGGAGCATCAAATGCCTAAAATTAGGTCCAGAATCTTCTTAAGGAAACAGAAGACAGGGAAGAATTTATCCGGTTATTGTCGACGGAAATAGTCATGGTGACTGTCTCTCAAATATCACAATTTGATTTCTGCGTTTGGGCATGACACAGGCTGGTCTCAGCTCAAAGAAATTGGGCTGGCAACAAATCAGTTCACTGTTCTGTAGTAAGATCTGGTTGGTTTCTCCAAAGAGAAGCATTTAATTACAGTAATGATGTATGAATGCCTATGCATCCATGAAGGTGTGTGTTCAAGGAAAAGCCAGATTTAGCTAACACGGCTCACAGGAGCTGCAGCTGTAGGTACAAGGGATGATAAATCTGAATTAACAGCCAAATGCTCCAGCTAAAAATGGTGGTGCCAAAGTGTGAACCACTACTGATTCCACGGAAACTTTTCAAAGTTAATGTGTGGGGGGAAGATTATGGGCTGGAAAGTAGGGGGATTTAAAAGATATTGAGAGACCCACATGGGATTTTGCTGAGTCCTGATCAGAGAGGCAGTGCCAACAGTTTATGGCAAAATTATAGGGGACAAAATAGATTTGGGGCCATGATGAAGAAACATGATTGATTGATGAGTACAAATGTAAGAAACTAGAATAATATGATGAGCTTAGTGAAGTCTTTGCAATGACTCCAGCGAGGCCTGATTTTATTAGGTACTGTAAAAGTTGTGTCCACCACAGTGCAAACCACCAGTTATTTATTTTTATCTGCTTTTGAAGCTTCGGCTTTTATATTTTAAAAAGTGTCATTTAAAACTACTCAAAAAATAAAGAGAAACCACAGGGATTGAAAAAATATGATGCAGATAAACACACCAAATTAATTCTAGGTGGAGGTAATAGGTTTTACCTTCTTTGATACTTGGCAAGAAAATTAATCAGTATTAGGCAGAAAAAAAATAGAAGATGCTGAAGACCTTAGGATCTTCCCAGAATGAAACACAATCAAAGGACTGAACACACAGAAGAAGAAATCAGAATGGAGCTGTGTGAAATTATTAAAAGCATAATCATACCTACATTATTGTCTGTGAACCCTGACCAAGAGCTTTACCTTTTCAGAATTATACAGAGACTACAATCCTATCCCAGTAGTTTGCTGTCCACTTAAATAAAGCAAAAGGAGAAAGGAATTTAAATTTGATCTTTGTTTGAGAAAATGGAAACTCTGGAGTTTCTTTGGTTTTGCCTTAGATGATAAATTAAGTTTGCAGAGAAGTTGGGATTTAACTTCTGTGACATTCCTCACTTTCTCACAGAGATACACATTCAGAGTCCAACTCAAGAATCATATGAATGGAAGGGACAACAGAAGGAGCATTGGATATTTTTACTAGATGTACATCCTCCAGATAAGCTTATTACAATGCTCTTAGTATTGCTATTCAAAAGTTGTTTTCTAATGTGTAACCTGGATCTTTCCTATATTCCTCAGTTCAAGAGCATTAGTTCATGTTTACTGCCATCAGACAAGGAGAAAATCTCATTTCCTTCTTCCCTCCAACAGCAGTTTTATATATTTGAAGTCTAGTAGCGCTATTCCTGTTAGACTTTTCTTCTGCAGACTAAACAATCCCTATTCATTCAATTTTTTCTTTATAGCACCTTGATTGGTATTTGCTGGTCTCTGGACTTTTTCCTGTTTTTCCCCTTCCTGCTTGTAGCACTGAAGTCCTGAAGCCAAGGCCAGCCAAGAGCATCTCCAGGCAACAAAGAAAACCATTCGATTCCCTGTCATAATGGAGGAAGTTGCACTGCATTCCTGCTTTTAAAGAAAGTTAGGAAACAAGATCATGGTCAAAGGTCAGCTTTTCTTGCTCAACTGGCCTGCCTTTGGCACAGGTCAAAGAGGAACTCACAAGAAGATGGATTTGAAGACTGCATCAACGACTTCACTGAGGTGCAAAGCCCAGTATATTGAAATTTCATCACACCACCACAGCCATGCTCCTTCCAGCACCCTGAAGCAGCTCAGAGCAGTCCTTTGTGCTGTGTAAAGGTGCCAGCACGTTGGAGTTGATCTAGCATCTCTACACTACACTTCTGCTCATGAGCTTTAGTAATCTAAAACTGATACACAACTGATGGAGAGAGAGGGAAGTGAACCAGAGGCAAAACCTTGTGCTGGGTTCAGGGAGAAGCTGCAGTGACCTTAATGTCACTGCCTCATTTGTCCCATGCTAAAAAATACAGCTTAAATATTGCTCATTTTTAGGAAACAAAGCAACATTAATGGGCCTGGATCACGCTTCCAAAGGTTTTGTTACCTTGGTGTGTTATACATTTTTAAGACAGCCTCGCTTTGATCCAGGAAAAACTGTGCAGTGTTCACTGTATTTGACAGAAAAGAGCAATAAACTCTTTAATGTAAAGGAGACAACCTCTCCAGTGTCACCTGGCATTTTGGATTGTTGCAGAGCTCACCACCAGCCTCAGCTCTGCACAACTCTGGGCTTTTCTGTAACTTTCATCTTTTAAGCACTCTTCTCTGCTCTGAGCAAAATTTACAGGCAATAAATGGCCACGTTTTCCATTACCTGGGATTTGGTTCAATATTCAGAGATTTAGCCAGAAAGGAAGAAATATATGGGAAACATTGGGGAGCAGGGTGGGGGGGGAAAGAACGAAAAATCAAGTGGATCGTTTCATTGAACCAGTCTCAGTCAGCCTCCAGGCAGAGTCCTAGGAGAAAAGGCATTATTCTTTGTCATTGGTCTTCTCTTCCTGATTTTACTTAAAAATGTTTTCCCATGTTAACATTCTGAGCAAAAAACAAAGTCTTACATGGATAACTAGGATAAACAGGAATCATGGATTTCTGAATAACACTGCCTTGGTCAATTAGCACAAAATTTAATTTGCATTAATCAGTCTAAGGAGAGGGGTGAAGGAAATTAAGCTGATATGTTAATTTCATGGGTTTGGGGTGCTTCTATTTTCCCCATTTTTTCCACTTCTAGATGAAAGCACGTACCAAGCAAATATCCCAAGTATTGGTAGCATTTTCAGGCTCTCTGCATAAAGTTTTGATATGGAAAATTTCTAAAAGATAGGTCTGCTTGTATTCATAAGACTATTACATTTGAGACTACTATGTTAACTAGCTGGCATAAAAAAAAATATGACTAGAAAATATATTTAATAAGGTGGTTTTTTTTAAAAAGCAAAATCAGGTATTTTCTAAGCAAAAAGCTCCAATAAATTTACCAGTTAGAAAAGTAATCTAGGATTACAATCATATTTTTACCACAGTAGTATAAAAGTGTGAAACATTTCATTCTTCCCCTGTTTGGGTTTTTAATTCACCAAGCATTGAAAAGCTGAAGCAATACTTTTGTCCTTGTCTGCTCTAAACCTCAGTATATAACAAAGTAGTTCATAATGCAAGCGTGTGGCTCAAAGCCTAAAAGGCTATTGTGGGTTTAAACACAGCTTACAGATAGGTCAGACCTCTGCATGGAGCAATGGGTAACAAAACCAACAATGGAAAGAGACAAAACAGTGAAAATACTCTTTCCCAGAAGGCACAATTCCCCTGGTTTTCTATTTTGCTTGCTGCACCAGGCTGTGTGTTCATGCCATCAACCTGTAGCTGGTTCCTTGGACACTGCAGGGAGAAGAACAATCCCCAGTTTATTTCTAGATTTTCCCAATCTACTTGAACATTAAACATCTCCTGACTGTGTTATAGCCCCAGAACCAAGCTGAGCCCTACTGCTTTGTGTGGCTATGTGAAAGACATTCATCTCCTGTTCCTCATAGCTTGCCAGTGACCCTGGGAAGATGCAGTGGAATTCTGCTCTCTCTGACCCTGTTAATGTCGATATTTTACGTTTACCGCTATAAACATTGCAGTCACTGAAACAAACTCATGAAAACCAAGGTGACTGCCTGCCATCACTCATCAGCTCAGCAGGGACTACATATGGGATAAGATAACACCACATGAGATGCTGTTTGGGGAGACCTTTTATTCAATTTGCACATTCCAGTATCCACACTGGTTGTGACACCCTCCAGACCAACAGGGGCAACAGCACCTCTGTGACAAGGAATCTCTCTAAAGGAGCAGAAGCAATGGATCTGTCCCACCAAGGAAACCAGATCTGTTTGATGCAGCTCAGACATCGTGTCTATAGTTATTTTCTATCATCAGGCTAAGTGAATATGTTCAAATAATGAGCTCTGTTCAAGGAAATTGATTTCTTCCTTTTGATATATTTGAGGCAGAAAAGTGGGACTAGATTTACTGGACATATTACTCCTACCTGGTGCATTATTTTAGTAATTTAGTGCTGCTGTTTTTCTAATTCAATAGGTAAAATCTCAACTTGTCTGTTGTCTTCTGGTATCTAGTTATTAATCATAATTTCATAGAATCATAGAAATATTAGGTAGTATAGGAAAAGACCCATAAGTTCATCAAATCCAGCCATAAATTTGATTTCTCTTTAAAATTAGCTTTTTAAAATATCTAATTTTTTTAATGGAACATTTTAAAAGCACACATGTTTTATTTCTTCAGAGCCAGGGGAATAACTCAAGAGTTTTCTTCAGGCACACTGCAGAAGCCTCTCCTTCAGCCCTTCTGAGCTTCCACAGTCATCTAAGAGCCTTAAAGTCTCAATCAAGCAGACTCAAGCAATAATCAGATGACTGCATAAAAAACTGCATTTGTCTATTGCACAAAACGTGGATCTTCCAAGACAGACCTCCCTGGAATTCATTATCATTGCAGACAGTCTGGAGGAGCAGCTCACAATTTACACCACAGTAGTGAGATCACTTTTCTTACAAGTTATTTTCCTATTTAAGTAAAAAGTTGATTTAAGGATAATTTTTTTTAAATATATATATTTTTAAGTAACAGGGAGTGAAAGGAACACCCTGAGCACATATCCAGTTTTGAAGAGAAGCACAAGCTCCTTAAGGGGGTGGATCTGTTCGTATCTGTGCCACTGATGCCGATACCACAGTTTGAATCAACTCCCATTTCCCCTTAATTGTTCTGTCAACCTGTTTGGGATCTCATCTACCTTCCTCATTATTGCCTTCAGAGGGAAGGCTCCTACCACACTGAGAGTCAAGAGCAGATCATGTCCCTCATTTAGGCCCAACACATCTTTCCACAGCCCACTAATTGCATGGCAGCTCAGGCTCATTTGTCTTCCCAGATCGTTAAAATTCATCACCACGCCGTGTGAGCTCTCACTCCTGCCCTTGGATGGGCAGCTGTAGATTATTTAGCCACACCAATCCCTAATGTTTTTAACTAGGAACTGACCCCAGCACCTGAGCACCTGCTGGGCTCTTAGTCTCTGTCATGTTAAAAGAGTGCACAGAAGGACTCAAGCCATCAAAAGCATCCTGCTGCATTACATTAAATATTGATAAAAAATATGCAAATTGCTTATTGATCTTCTCCAGGAAGGGCTGAGATAATGAGAGAGGGACTGTTTGAGATGATGCTTGGGATTTTTAACTTTTTT
>VZSR01000520.1:40895968-41044594 GCA_013398615.1 Brachypodius melanocephalos | reverse complement strand
TTTTTTACATTAGACTGTTGTTGATAGCTGAAGTTAATGAGGTCTTTTGGTTCACTCAGTATTTCAGACCTTACCACCAGTTTGAAGATAAAAGAAATCAATGCACTTTTATTGTGCATCACTACCAGCAAGTGCCCTGCAAAGGGCAGGAGTATTTGTACAGGTGCAGTGCCAGCACTCCTCACTAACTTTACCTGTACTGCTCTGGTTAATATTATACTACTCTAAATCATCTTATCCTGCACTGTATTTGTTTTCCAAGGCTGATATTTATCAGAAGTTGATGCTCACACTGTCTCCAACTTATTAGCAGTTCACTATATAATTAATACCCAGAGACCAGTTGTTTTTCCATTCCCCTTTGCTCAGAGCGTTAACTGCATCACATATGCTTCCTACCCTTTGTGTGATTGACATGTGACAGCTTTTAGCTGTCTTTCTGTGCCTTCATCTTCATGATGGAAATTTCTTCACACTCACACCCTTGCCTTATTTATTCTTTCTTTCTCTTCTATCTCTTCCTCAATTTTTTGGGTACTTCCTGATGCCTCAGAGGAGTGAGCAACCATAAACCCAAAACAGCTGGAGCAGAGCATTTGCACAAAACATGTCCCCACAATAACCACCCATTTGAAACCACAGATCTGTCACACCTGGCTTACCTGCAGGATGTTAATTCTGCACTTCCATCAAGCCTAATTCCAGACAGAAACACTCTGGATGTGGCCACAAGAAGTCTCCCTCTGCAACTGGGCCCCTGTTAAACAAATTCCTGGGATGCCTGCAACTTGTCAGAAGAAGATAAAGAATAAACCTCATATTCTCATTATATTTCAATTTTCTTAGGATTTTGGTGAGCACATCATTGCTGTGTTTGGAGCTGCACAAAACCATATTAAGCTGCATCTTTGCCCCAAATATTTACTGTTCTTAGATGAACTGAGCAGATGTGATGTGATCTGAATGTGAGAAAGGAACTTTTTGGTAGCAGGGAAAGACCTCAGGTTTCTCCTTTGCCATGTGATCCAGACATGTACCACACTGAGCAGTGCCCAGGAGACAGGGAAGAACAGGGCAACAACTTTTTTCCGTTTTTTTCTTTCCCCTTAATAACCTGCAGCTGATAACACAGGGACAGAATGAGAAATTCAGGCCAAAGGCATCTTGGAGAAGCAGAAGGAGAAGCACAAGATGTGCTGCAAATTGCAACTGGTTTGTGGCCAGACTGTAAATACAGCCCAAATCTGGTGGGTTCCATTCTTCTGCTGTGGTCCCTGGGCCACCAGTGTCCCCTTGGAAAGTTATGCAGACAGACAATGCCAACCTGACCTCTGCTTCCAAAAGCAACAGTCTATTTAGTTATTTAGTCTATTTAGTTAATGTTATCAAGTGGTTTTGTCACAGAAAAGTGACCTGAGAAGGGTATTTCCAACACAAGCAGACAGCAAGAAATGTAGGTGGAAAAATACTGTTGGCAAAACATCAGAGAGGGGCCAACAGCTGGGGATGATGTGTCCAAATGGGATGGTCAGAAAAAATCTTGGATCTGTCCTGCCCTAATTCAGGTCCTTAGTGTATCTGTTCAAGAGCAGGAATTCAAAACTTCATTGTAGCTTGGTTCCAGCTGAATCAGTACCCCTGGCCACATTACATGACTTTACAAACCTTACTAACTGTCCTGGGAATGTGCAATGGAAAAACAGAGACTTCAATACCTTCATATTTTTGTTCAAATCTTTTAAGGGTTTAGGTATAGAAAATGTTAAATATAAAATCTCAAATAACTTTTCCTAGAAACAGTTACATCCCAGCACCATTAGGAAAAGATCCAGGAGCAAGTACTACAGATATTCTGGTTCATAGACTGAATATATTTGTATATTTTTTATCATTCTGCATCAGCTAAGACCATGGGAGAAAAGGCGCGTTTTCTCAAGGGGAAATGCTCCAGTGAGAGCCTGAAAAAGTTAGTTTTCCAGAGAAAATCAGAAAAACATAAATAAACAATTATTCAAAATTGGATGAAAGAAGCAAGTGATTGATGGACTGTACTTCCCTGCGTACAATTTTAGATTGATGCCATACTATTCTGTATGTCAGGGTACAACAGACCTGAATTATTAATTGCTCTATGATTCCCATTCTCTGAAGGATACACTCCCTCAGTGCTTCTCTCAATGTATATTCTGTACATGTAAAGCAAGAGCAAAAGCATCTCTGCATCCCCAGACAAATAGAAGCACTTTTAGGTTTGACAGTTCTTTCCTGCCCCCACCAAAAAAAAGAACCAACCAATTTAAAATTGCTAAACAGCAGGAAAAGAAAAAATTCCCCTCTCTCTTTTGCACCAGAGTATTTAATTATGAATTTATTCAAACAAAAATTTCAGAGATCTCACTGCTCCCACAGTCTCTTGCCCGAGGTGCTTTCAAGCCCACGAGGGCAGGAGAGAAGGGGCGGAGCAGAGCCCCAGCATTTCAGACAATCAGCTCTGGAAGCGTGTTAGAGCCTGTTTAGCTGCATGGTCCTGTTCATTTTCTATGTTTCAAACAAGAGTCGTTTGCTTGAACACTGTTTTGGGGGGTTTTGCTTGCTTTTTTTAAAAAATGTCCATTTATTCGGAGAAATGAAAACATATGAAAACAAGAACACAAGCTAAATGCAAACAAGAAACAGGAGGAAGCAGTTAAATGTGACCAATGAATCAAATTCCTTTTGTCTCTATTGGCTGTATCAGAACTGAAAACACAGACAAAGAACTTCTCAGTTAAATTACGTAGGTTGAAAATAAAGTCACTGAAGTCATGGGATCTTAATCCATTAATGAATTCAAAAAAAGCACAAGGTATCATTATGGTTCTTAACCATACCAAATTTGCAGTTCAAAACTACAATCCCCTTTTAGAAAAAGGTCACTGTAAACACTTCTGAAGATGCAAACAGACCTCAAGGCAGGAACAAACTATATTTGCATCTACCAAATGACCAAGTTGAACAGTGAGCGGCCCAGAGTAACCTTTGTGTCAATAGAAATTAGGTCTGAAGTTCCAAAAGCGGAATAATGCAATGACCACACTAACAGTCAGCAATAACCAATTTAAAATGAAGTCTTCCAGACAATCTTGCAGTTTGTAGTTTAGCTTTATGAGAGGTTTAGGTTTTTCGGGGGATGGGTTGTACATCATGCAGCGGGCTCTATGGGATTTAAGGAGCACACCAGCTTCACTTCACTTCCACGCCTCTTTGGGCAGTGATAACTTCATTGAAGAAGGAATTTCATCATAGAATCATAGAATGTGCTGAGTTGGAAGGGACACAAAAAGATCACTGAGTACAGCACAGGACAACACCAAGGATCCCTCCATGTGCCTGAGAGCTTTTCATGCCAGATTGGAAAAAATCCTTCAAACCTGGAAATCAGACAAACTCCAAACATGTAATTCAGCCGGGCAGTCCCACCAGGTGCCCGAGTGCCACCAGCTCCAGTAATGGCAGGAGCCCTTCTCTGGCCATGCCAGCCACAGGCTGGATGGACCACAGATGATCACACCAGGAGCACCAGCAGGATCCTCTGGGAACCTCCAGTCTGAGGTGGTCTCTCAGAAGATGTGTGAATCCCAGGAAACACAACTGATAGAAATCTATCTAAAAAAATCTAGTAAGACCTAGGAACTCTGGGAGATTCCCAGAGATTTAATAGTTTCTTGACTAGAAGGAAGACATCCTGGAAAAAGGCTAGAAGCCCATCTTCACCAGGAGTTATGGGATCAGGAGCCAGCAGTCTGGGCTTTCAGGATCCCAAATCTTTCAGGAGCCAGCAGTCTGGACTTTCAGGATCCCAAATCTTTCAGGAGCCAGCAGTCTGGGTTTCAGGATTCCAAATCTTTCAGGAGTCTGTCTCTGGACAGACATGATCTGCTACCAGGTGAGTATGGGTTGGCTCACACAGTCTTCATGGCACCTCCTGGGCAGGTGTACTGGCAGGAAAAAAAGTCATCAAAACTCTTCCTGTGCTCTTCTATATATTCCATATATTATTTTGGCTTTGGAAAAGAGGATTTTTCTGGAAGGAAAAAATTCTCATGAGAAACATCAAACCGAGCCCAAATTCCACTCCCTTCAAGACAATGCAGTCATCTTCAGAAAGCACAGAGCATCAGATCCACCTGAAAATAGGAAGAAATGCTACTGAAAAAGTATTCATGTCACAGGATTCCCACACTGCTAGAATTAGTGAGAAAACAAACCATATATGGCAGATATTAATCACGTCAATTAATGCGTAAGCACCAGGTGTGCTGGACATGACATGGCAGAAGAATTGATAGAGAATAAAACTAAATGTTTTTAGCTTTAGTTTTTCATGCAAGAAAACCCTGTAGGATGTATCCCCACTTTTTTAATAGTTATTAGTCATTTTTTCATCAATTAATTGTAAGTTGATATTTTGATGTCAGTGATTCAGAAATAAAAAATAAGGATTGTTCAGAAACAACAAAATTCTGATCAAAGATGAGTAATAACACACCTGCAATCCACTTTGAAAATTTACCTAAAACCCACAATTAAAGCTTTTGGGAACAGAGCAGAACATCACCAGCATTACCTTTAGTAGAAGACAGCACGTCCATATTAAATGCTTTCTCATCTCACTCTAGAAGTCAAAAAGGAGCATTATTGGTGTCAATCCATACCTGCAGGCTGTGGTTGGGTTACCAACAAGGATGTCAGAAGCCACAGCACAGGACCTGAGATGTCACACATTAGCCCTGCAAAAGCAGATGTTCATGGTTGTTGTTTCAATACTCCAGTCCAAATAATTCAGCACAATTTTTTTAAAAAATAACAAAGTTACTGTGAGAACATTCTTCCCCACCAGACTTTTCTTTACCCCCTTGCTGAGCCCCAGCCCATCTGTTTGATTTTATATTTGCAGGTAAGCCTGGCAACAGCCAAAGTGAGGTCCCCGAAGAAAAGTTCAGGTTAATGTAATCATTTCATCCCTTTGAAATACAGTTGTCTTGCCAGTAAGACCACACACCAAAGAGTCAAGGTATTTGTTTAAGAGCAAGAAACCTCACTCCTCTCTTCATTGTTTTGCCCTAATGCAGCCCAGTTAATTTCTCTGGCATTGTTTGAAGGAGCCTGGTGATGCCAAGATCAGTCAAACCTGTACCACCTTTATTGATAATTGAAGAAACGTGCACACAGGGGAGAGAAAGCTCCATCACCTCCCCAAACAAGGCTGCCAACAGGAAGGAGCATCAAGCTGATCCAATCCTTCACATCCATCAGCCCCAGAACAGTTTTTACCTATGACCTGGGGATCCCAACCACAGTCACAAAAGCAGAGTTCCTGTTTAGCACCCACGCTGTACCAGAAGATGCAGCACTGCCAGGAGAAGCTTCCCCCTCCTCCAGGGCAGCCTCCTGCCTGCAGGTGCTTGACCACCCCACATTCTGCAAGAAAAGGATGGATCCTATTTTCCTTGCCTCCCCCCATCCCTGGAAGTGTTCAAGGCCATTTTGGATGGAGCTTGAAGCATCATGTTCTAGGGAAGGGGTCCCTGCCAGGGGGAATGAGATGGTCTTTAAGGTCCATTTCAACCCAAACCATTCTATGATTCTACCTGCATGTCTGCTTTACCCTTTATCTGAGAGAAATGTATATATTTAACACTTGTATCACAGGATTGCCGGGCAGTTTCAGCACTCACAACAATAAAAGTAACAAACATAGTCTTCACGGTACTGTCCAGAAAAAACATATTTATTGACTGGAAAATGGAAAACTGAAGCATAGAAGCCCTCTTAATACTGCAAGGACCTGATTCAATACCCACTGAAGTTTTGTTTTTTTATTGTCTTTAACAAGCTTTAATAAGCTGGGTTCATAGAATTACTTCTTTACTAAATCAATTACAGAACTACAAGCTATTTTGCAGCAGGACTGATAGTGCTGTTTACTCAGGATATACAATTACTGCTAACCACTTTTTTCTCTCTTCCTTCTGTTATTTTTAAATGTATTTTCAATAGATATTTTGGGGGGTCTGTAACTCTGGAATTCAACAAGTGAAAACACTAATTATACACAGATACCAAGATTTTAATGATAAGTATATTTTCTATTTAACAAAAAGCAGATGAGCCTTAATTTGAAAAAAAAAAAAATAGAATATAAATCACATTAAATGTCAAATCTTGACACAAATATCCCCTTTACTACAGTCACTGATAAAATCACCTGTGATTTTTAGTGGTATCCAGATTTAGGTCTGATGATCAAGCTCATAACCAGACAAGGGAGGGAAATCAGGATCTGTACTGGAAATTCAAACTGACACTCTGACCTTAACACATGCTGTGGTGCTTTTTGAAAAAGAGGGCAAGGAGCAGCTTTCTTCCCAATTACATGAGTTCAGGCAGAATTGCCATCCCATATTTTTCTCTCCTTCTTTGTGTAGTGTTACTAAGACTGCTTGAATATGTTCCAGGGTGGTTAAATATTTAAAAAGGGGCAATTCCTTGCATTAGAAAAAGTGCAATTAAAACACTTCCATTTTATGGGGAGAATGCTTTCATCCATACAGAGTCTGCAAAGATTTGTTTTATAGTGAGAAGGCAATGTTTTTAAAGAAAAATAATTTAAAAAAAATTAAAACAGCCAACTTGTATTGCCTGTTGGTTTATTTCCAGTGTTCCTTAAAACAATAAAAAATGTCTTTTTCAAATGCTCAATTTCCTTCAGAAACCAAGCTTGCCAATATGGAAAACGAAACATGAGCTCCCAATCTTGCAAGATGTAGAGATCTTGAAAATATATTTTATTTTGGTGTTGCCAGGAGTTGCTTCAATGCATAATGGTGATGAGATTGTTTTTCTGATTTTAATGCAGGTAATGTACCCAGAGCTCAGTGATCCAAGAGAAAATTTCCCAGCAGGCCACCCTTGACAAGCAGGTGTCACTCAATCATGCACGTTTTCACCTCCCTGAGAGGACAGATGGTCCCAGCCTACTTAGCAATTCCATCCTCTGCTGGCAGCCCCTCTCCAATGCAGTGCCATAATAAAGATGCTCTGAGATTTGTGTTAATCTGTGGTCTTTGGGGTAAACTGTAAACAAAGTGTGTAGAGTTATCGTTTCTCATTATGAGCTGGACCTCTTATCTTCTCCTCTGCCTATAGCACATAGCTATCTTTAATAGCCTATACCCCTGGACTCAGCTTTCATGGAGATTAGTTCCTATCATTTTAAGCACCACAGAATTATTCTGTCTGCAGAGACTTGACCTAATCTGTTTGAGGCTTTTACTATAAAGACAGTAAGACAGCCTTTTTTTCTCCAAATTAGGAGAACAATGGTTTAAATTGGCAATGGCTCCTGTTGCTGAGTTTTATGCACATACTTGTATTATACTTGCTGATTTCCTGCTCTGAGATAGAAGAGGAATTGTTATTCCTCTCGCCATCATTCAGAACAGCCAGGACTGAGAGGGAAGGGAATAAAAAATCCACACATCATGTCGAGGGGGGTTATTTGTCAATTCTTTTTTCACTGCTGTGATACATTTCCACTGCATCCAATTTCCCCTGTGTAAAATGAAGATTATCTTCTCCCCACAATCTGACAAGTACAGTAGGGGGAAAAGCAGAGGGAGAGATGGAGAGCATGCAAGAGTTCCCAGAGTCAAGTCTGGCGCCTCCTGTAATTTGTGCCATGTGGGAATTTTCCAGGACTTTCTACATGCAGAAAGGAAAAAGAAGGTCAAAGGTTCAGAGTCCTCATAACACTACTCAAAACAAAGCCAGAGCTGCTTCCAGCACCAGCATGTGCCACAGAATGACATTGGAAAGTATATCACATCATTAAAATGAATTATCCAAATTCATGATTGTTGTCACAATTTTAAGTTTCCTGATCTCGTCTTTCAGATGTGATTGCGTGAAATCACAATCTTTCAGGAAATTGCATGAGAAACAAGGAGCACCATTCTTTGGGTTTGACTTGTTCCAATCTCCTAAAAGGGAGTCTGTGAAAGATTCACAGTGATTTTAGTGGGTTGTGGATCCCATCACAGTGACTGGTGGGACAGAGCTCAACTGAAGGAAAAGTGAATTTTGAACAGATTTTATCTCTGAGAAGGTGGAGAACATTTTCACCTGTTGAAGCTAATGGAAAGAATTCAATCAGATTTACATGTGTGTCCTTTCAGAAGTTCATTTGTTTCTTTGCTGTCTTAGCACCTACATAAGCCCTCCATTCCTCACAAGGTAGCAGACACTTTCAGACCTCACACAAACCAGACTTTATACACACAAGAAAATGATGGAAAAAGCTATGAAACAACCACTTAGCTGACTTCATCCTCATCACTGGCTCCAAGGCATTAAAAGACTGGCAAGCAAGATAGGGATGGAAATTACAAACATTAAAAAAGAAAGAAAAGAAAAACAACAGAAACAAAAACTCACAACAGATCAGAAGTCTTGTATTAAAGTTTGTCTCAGAGTTCACTACACTTCAGCACTTATCTTAGAAAATGAAAATCTGTGAAAGGCCTTTCCAGTACAGTGTAATACTCTATTTGCACATGAAGACAGTGACTGAACCATTGAATCCCTCTCCATGTTTACGAATTATCCAGCTATTAGGATTCACTGATGCCCTGAGTATCACACTGGGCTGAAGGCACACTGACATTGGTACATCCAGCTCTGCCTGACCACTGGGGCATAACCCAGACCAGGTCCTGAAGCTGTGCAGACATCTCAATTCCCTTGCTAAAATATCCCACTTTCCCACATTTGCCTATTAGTCCAGGCTCAGCAATCACTGCAGGGCTGCCCAGGCAGAGCTGGCTCACTCTCTGCTCGTGCAAGGGGAGGAGAAAGGGCAGCAGAATTTATATTTCCATGGCTGTGGACACGTGCCCTGAGAGTGAAGACACTGAGGTTTCTTTTCTAGTTTCCCTGCTGGTCTCCTGGGCCACTCAGCAGACTGTTGTCCTTTCACCTCCTGTCCCACGAGCGACATCGGGGGCTTCCTGTGGACAAATGACCCTCCCTGTCCTGGGATTCTTGCCAAAGGTGAAGGAAACATAAGAAACAGCAGCAGAGCAGTGACAGGCTCTGGTCTTTCAGCTCAGTGCTCTGAAGGTAGAGCAGTTCCCATGTGAGCATCCTCAGGGCAGCTGTGCCTGAGTCCTCCAGTGCCCCTCCACACTGCACACACAGACAGAGGTCCCAGCTCTCAGGAGCTCCAGGACTATTTCCACAGAGTCCTTGGCCATATTCTTATTTTCCTTTCTTTCTTAGTCTTTATTGTTCCTTTCTTATTTTTACTTTCCTAGAAATGGAGCTTTGCTCTCTTACTACCTTAAGCAACTGAGTTCAGAAAGCATCCCCATACTTTGTGAAATGATGGCATGTGAGCAGCCTGTGAATATGTTTTGGATAAACCATTTACATTTTCTTGTTCCTATCATTAGGAGAGCTCATAGGAAATGAGCAGTGAAGTACTTACAGGCTTATGCCACTTTAAGTTGTTGCCAAATATGTCTTTTGCTGAGAAGAGGAAACTATTATAGGATTATTTCCTGTAAATTCTAACCGCTGTCAAATGAAATATGACCACAGGAGTGACTTCACTGCATCACACGGAAGGTGTGCCAATTTCCAGCAGCAGGTATAAGCACATGCCCAAGTAAGAATAAGAACAAGGTAAGTAGGTGAAACACTTATCACAGAATCACAGAATATCCTGAGTTGGAAGGGTCCAACAAGGATCCACAAGGATCACTGAAGTTCAGCTCCTGGCCCTGCACAGGACAACCCCAAGACTCACACCTTGTGCCTAAGAGCATTGTCCAAACACTCCTCGAACTCTGTCAGGCTTGGGGCAGTGACCACTTCCTTGGGGAGCTGCTCCAGTGCTCAAACACCCTCTGGGCAAAGAATCTTTTCCTAATATCCAACCTAAATGTCCCCGACACAACTTCAGGCCATTCCCTCTGGACCTGTCACTGATCACAACAAACAAAGGATCAGTGCCTGCCCCTCTACTTCCCCTCTCAAGGAAGTTGTAGACTGCCATGGGATTTCTCCTCTCTCTCCTCCAGGCTGAACTTCTTCTGAAGAGTCTCCTACTTCCAGCTGTCTCAGTTCAGGGATTTCTGAGACTGGAAGAAGACAACAGAAAAGGTAAAAAAACCCCACAAAACATAAATGTTAAAAGCAACAGATTCATCGTAACAAGGCAAGATGGTAAAATTTACCTTCAGACTTTTTCAAAAGGATATTCAGAACTTAAATTAGCAAGAGCTAGCATCTACTCACCAACTGTCCTAGCAATTATTGTCTCTATTTTATTTTATACTATTCAGTACTAGCAAGAAAATCTGGTGACTTTAAAAAAAAGTATTTAAGGGGAATACAGCTGTATTTGAGAGGAAAAAACCATTTCTTTGTTCTGTATCTAACAGTGCTCAGACCTACAGAATATTACAAATGACAAAGAAGAATGCATTTTCAAAAGAAGCATGAATGAAGAGGGTCAGCAATAATGTACAGGCAGCACTATACCTTCAATAATAGGTGTGCACCCTCTGTCTCTGACTTGAAGCTGTGAACAGGGTACATCCCAGAGCAGTTATTTCCTTTCCCAATTCTCAGTCTTCTTTTTTTTTCTTTTTTTTCCATTCTGACTAGTGCTTGATTCACTGAAGCATCCACTGACAGTAAAAGCCAGCAGTCTGTGATCTTACAGTGGCAGGAGAAGAGGGAAGGAAGCAGTGCATGCAGTGATGCATTACTCAGCTGCATGGGCTCTCTGCAGCTTGCACACAACCCTGCTCCCCTCCCCAGACCCCTCCTCAGGTCACACCAAGGAGTGTGTGCCATCTAATTCGGCTGGATTCAGTGACCACCATGGGGCTCAAATGGATTTTTTCTTCTCAAACTTACAACCTTTCTCCTTCTACTTGTGAAGGAACAGCTACTAAATTCCTTGACCTGCTGGTGTTAAAATCCCCATTGAACCTCTGGAAGGCATCACCCAAGGACTGTAATCTGCCCTGTACAACAATTTGTAATGAAACCAATTCAGAAGAAATAAGAAGCCTACAGAATGTTACTGTCTTTAGGACTGGAATAGGAGATGCAAGCAAGTAAGAGGACACAGCACCTGCTGCTTAAGGGCTGAAAGGGAAAAGAAAATCTAAGTTAGAAAAGCATCAGACAGTCCAGAACTGTGTGCACACTGCCAAAACTCCCAGGGCAAAGTTCACTGGATACTGCTGGTAGCAAGGTGAATAAGAGAGACACTGCAAGACACTGCCTGAATAGCTGATACAGAAATCTACTAGACTAGAGGAGAGAAGACACTCAGCCATTAAATTTATTTCTGAAAAATCATGACACCTGAGATGATCTTTCCACAAATGTGTAAGGGAATGCACCATATATTAAAGTCTCAGATTACAGGGAGATTGGCAAGGACCAACATCTGGCTGTTACAAACACTGGTGGGCTCTGAAATCCCCATACAGTGTTGGACAGGTGAATCTGTAGTTCTCAGACCTATGAAAATAGCCCCAAATCCAGGTTCTGGCCCTTACAAAGTAGCAAAACAATTATGGGACAATTCCCACCAGAATGAATGCAATGTTATCTATTACAGTGCTAGGTTTTGTTGACTTTCCAGTTCTGTTGAAGTAGCAGTAAAAGCACAGGACTGATATTTAGTGCAGGAAACATTTAATCCCCATGTTGCCAACCTCTTTTCAGAAAAAAAAAAAAAAAAAAATTTAGAAAACAATTAGTCATGGATATTCTTGATTGCTTATGAAGGCTGGGAGTCAATGACCTCCACCCTTCATGAGGTGAGAGAAAAGTGAGTGTCCAAGGCAGCCCTTCCTGCAAGGGGCAGGATCCTTCTTCCCCAGAGGCCTCAGCCATCCTGAGCTGATGATGGTCAATGGCTCAGGGTCCCAGTGGACATCAGAGACCTCTCAGGGGTCTGTGCTGGGAGCTGGATGATCTCTAAAGCCCCTTCCAATCCAAACCATTCCATGATTCCATGATCCTCACTGCCTTGACCAAAGGGAGCACATTGCTCCCAGCTGGGGCTGAGCTTCTTGACCAGATTCCTCACATACATGTAAACAAGCACTGAGGATGATACAATTAGCTGATGGGTTATTTTCCTTCTACCTTTAATGCAAAAAGGCTTTCCAGCCAATTCTTTTCAGTGAGAAGGTGTGTTATTTGTGCAGTTTCTCTTTGCAACATTTTTTCTAAAATATCTCATTAATTTTTACTTAGGGAAATCATATCACCATTCTTTTTATATTTTTTTCTAAGTCTTGTTTTTCCCAGTGCAGGTTTTCTCTGTGAGCATTTTATAAAAATCTGAGGGAAAAAAAAATAAGGCTTTCTTTTCTCCAAATTACAATAGATTATAGCTGTTAAAATGAGGAAAAGAATTGAAATTATTGATAAAACTAATTTAAAACATTTTCCTTCAGCTAGCCCTGAGAACTTGTGAAGTTCTCAGATTTAAGACCATTTGGGTTTCAGTTAAATACAGTAATTGGTTGTAAGTCAGCCCATCTATGCTAAAAGCATTGCTAGAAACTCCTCATGTATTTGAAAGGAAGAACTGCAAGAGAAAGAATAATTTAGTACATAGCTCAGAGGTATCATTAGTAGCAACAGTGTGATGTTAAAAACAGGGAAATTTGGGTTAAGCAGCAGGAGAGAAGGCTGAGTGCAGTCAGGGGTGTGATGAGATGTGAGAGCCACTCTCCCACCACGTGAGCCCAGGCACATCACTGCCAGACTCCCTGAAATTGTTAAATTACAGGACAGGCCCCCAAAACTGTTTGAGACTGGATTGTTCAGAAGACAACAAGTGTTCCTTCTGTGCTGGAAATCCATAGATTCCAAGAGACTCTGTGAGAGGCTCCTTTTTCTTGCTGCTGCAGCTCCTACCCCATGAGCACATCTCCAGGATTACAGGTCCTTGGGAATACCACAGCTGTCTCCTACCTCTGAACAGAGAGTTTTTAAAGCTCATCTGCTGCCCTTGCACCTTCTCTCCACACACAGCAGACTTTGAACCTTTCAAAGTGTATTAGCTTCATCTATTATAAAGCACCACTTTAAAACCAGACACCTCGAGACCAAAAAAGTAGCAGAGTTACTTTCTTACTTTAAAATTTTTTGTACTTTATTGCAGGTAAAATAATATTTCACTGTCGAGCCTTTTTTAGGAAAAAAAAAATATTTAAACACATCAACCTGACAGCCAGAAAACCTGCTACAAGCAGAGCAGGATTTAAGCACTGCATAATCTTTCCCAGAGACTTTTTCAAACAAAGATGGTGTGGTTTTATTTGGTTTCTATTTAACTCTCCTGAGAGGTCTCTCTTTAAATCCAGGCATGAAAAATACATTCTCAGTCCAGACACAGAGATTTTGGAAAAGAGAAATGCAGTGAAACAGCATTTCATTTGCAAGTATTTTACATTTTAACAGTGTCTTTTGCTTTCCACTCAGCAAACATTAACAAAACTGCTGCTCCCTACAACAAATTTTCTTTGAATTTCTAATATTTTAAGTAGTGTATGTACAGAATATATGCAATATAAACAACTTTAGCAGATCTGCAAAAGTGGGCATATAAAATACATGTATTTTTGCCTGTCCATACTATATATAAGTAGACCATACAAAATATATATTATACATTCACATGTGTAATGTCACTTTGGTTCTAAATAAAATAAACATAATTTCAAATAAAAATGTTGAGAAAATGAACAGCAAAATCCAGTAGCAAAGACTACAGAATAAATGTCTGGGAAAATTAGGGTGGAAAAATTAAGAGGGGAAAAGAACAAATAAACCAGGGTTAAAATTGGCTTCTTATACAGAAGGAAGAGAGAGATATTTTAGTCATTAAAAAAGCCAAGTTTTTCTTGTGTTCAGTCATATCATTCAAGTTCTAGAAAAGGAAGGGAAACTGAATAGGAATTATTAAGATTTGTTTGCATATTTTGGTAAGCTTTGCCATAAAAATAAATGCAGTTCAGGCCCTTTTAAGCCAAGTAATTGTGTCCAGGAGTTCTGTTTTAAATTAGCTCTGAGGCATCTCATTGTTCATACTGAGTGTAAAGTAGATTGTTTCTATGCTTAAGGAACCACAGCGTGTGGGATTAAATAATTCACTTAATGAAGGGGCTAAAATGAGTACATACTTTCTATTTCAAAGAGATTCCAGGAAAGAAAACCACCCAGGATCAGGGGAAACAGACTTTTACCATCTCATATTTTATTAATGCACTTTCTGTAGTGCACCCTACTTAAAGCTGCGCTTGAGGAGTATCCAGCTATGATATTACACCACCACAGGCTTCCTCAGTATAAATCAGAGCATCCCATCTTTCAGCTTACTTATCCTTTCAACACACACAGGACCAGTGCTGGCCAGATGAGTGTGGCAAGGCTGAGTCACAAGTTAGTGAACTCTGAGAAAGAAAAGTTAATCCATGTCTCTAAATCACAGACTATTAACCCAATCCCTTGGGTAGTGATGTCTACGTTTGGGCTGTAAAACCCTAAATGGCCTGGATTCTCACAACTCCAATTTCATTGTCCCATCTCAGCTTTTCTGCCACTTTGTGTTTTATATCTCATCTCAAAGAGAATTTAACTGCTGTGCTCTGGCAATTTCAGACACATTCTCACTTTCTCCTGCCGTCATCTTCCAAAGATCCTCTAACATATTTTCCACCTGCACAGTGTTAGCTTAGGAGAACTCATCTCTTTGTGGTTCTCAGACTACCAGCTCCATTTTAAACCGGGGGAATCAGAGTTCCTTCCCTGCCATTCTTGACTCCAGCTGGAGAAGGGAAGGACCTGGGTGAGCAGTTGGAACACCTGGGCAAAGGAGGGATTTGCCTAGGTCAGGCATTCACCTCTCAGAGGTGTTTACCCTTGCAGCACCTGAGAGGATAAAAGCGAGCTCTTGTCACTTCAGAAATCTCTCCTTGTCACTTCATGGCACTGTTTGCTGAAGCTTTTACTGACTGGGCATGTGCCACATGCTTTGCATACCCGCTGTGCATGTCCCCACTGGCATGTGCCACATTTCACAGATGGGTCAGCAGAGGCACACACACACACAGACCTGTTTGGAACACAGGTGCTTAATGCTGACTTTGTTACCAAGCTAGCCAGAGACTTCAATTTCTTTTTTTGGAAAGGTTAGGGGCATCTATGAGATAAGATAAACTGTCAAGAAACTCTGTTCTGGTATTGGCACTCTCATCATTGCTAAAGCACACAGAGGCTCGAGCCAAAGCCATTTAGCATTTCTGCCCAACTCTGAATTTCATCCTCTATTGGGCCACAGTGTTCAACAAACAGATCTAATGATCTCAATTCTATTGCTTATTGGCTTTTGGAATTTAATCCGAAGTGCAGATGTCTGATCTCTGTGCCCTTCTCAGTATAAATACAGAAGTAAAGTTTTATTTATAAAACTCTACTCTTAAAGCACTTCAAAGTAAAAAATATCCAAGCTCCCTCCCCAGCACTTGCAAATAGTCTCTGTAATTTGTCTCTGATGGCCAAAGCTTTTGCAATTAGCAAAATCAGACAACAGGATGGAGCCAACAGAAATGAGACATTATCTTCTGCTGCCAATGCTTGCATCATCCTACTGAGCTCATTTTATAAAATACCTAAAAGGTGAGCCACTCACTTGGAATCGTAAATTGTGCACTTCCCTCCCTTACCAGCTACCAAAGGGCACTGTAGATATTGCTCTGCCTTTGTTACTGTAGCTCTTACTCATTCTCTTTATTTATTTCTTTTTTTCCCAAGGGAGATACTTGGAATTCTTTTATTTCTCTCCCAGCCACAAATCCTCTGGTCTGTGCATGGTCACCAGCCAATGATCTAAAGCAATGGAAGCAAGACCTTTAGAAAAAAAATTTCCTGCCACATCTCAGCATGCTTCAAGGAGTACTCAGACCAGAAAAAAAAAGAAATTGGGTGTGCAGAAAAAGTTCATATATTCCTGCCTCTGTGCTCACATCTGGGGCTGAGCCTGCAGAAATTTGCACAGTATTTCTTTTGACAGGGAAGCTGTAACTTCATACAAATCTACCTAGACCTGAAACAAACAAACTAACAAAAAACCTAAAAACCACACAAAATGTGCAACTCGGCAGATTTTGAGTGCATGGTGCAATATCCACTGCTTGCTTTCTTTCTTCCACATCACCCTTCCCATAGAGCCCGTGACAGCGTGAGATGGCTGGCACAAGAACTGCCTCAAATGGCTCTGTACCCACTGAGAGCCACTTTCTCTAGAGGAATTAATCACTAATTTCTCACATCCAGATCCTAGGCTCCTTGTGCTCCCTGAGCCAAAGAAAGAAATAAAAACACACATGCTCACATGAAGCCACTGAAAGGATCGTGCTTGCAATTAGGGGCAGGAGTAATTTCACTGGGTTTTGTTAAAATATCAGAAATTGGGGCAATGGGATATAATTCAATAATCTCCATCACAAACAAATTTATTCATCCTCTAAAGGAGTTATGGATCCTGACAACTTTAGCTGTGGACTTCATAGCTAAAGCTTCATAGTACCACCATAATGTTAAACTGAGACTTTCAGAGAAAGAAAACTCCAGCCTTAATAGTTTCAGAACGTATCTACAGCTGCAACACACCATCACACTGACTAAACCTTGTCTCCTCTGACCACCATGCTATCTGTCACTCTAAAGCTTCTGTGGATGTATTGCACCAACTTATCTGTTCCCTTAAAGCTTGGGGATTTATGAACTGCAAAGCCTATTTGTAAAACCTACAGTAGTTTCAGTGGGAATTCATCACAATAAATTTTGCTCTCAACTCCCCAGGATTTTCCTGCTGCTGATTTGTCACATCCTGGACACCTTCAGTAAAATGGAGTCCCATAGTACGTGCCCAGAAGTGGGAAGGTGACATAAATGCAATACCTGAGTGGTGAGAGTCATAATCTCAAACAACTCCTATCTAAAGGTTACCACCCGCTCTAGGAAGGTGCTGGTTCTCCCAGCCATGGACCTTTCCAGGGGACAGACTCAGTAACACAAAAATAACATCAATTGGAACAGAAAAGAAAAAGACTACCTAGCAGACATGATTCTCAGTTCCTGCCACCTGGTTTTTTTGTGTTTATTCAGACATGTCTTTATTTATAGGTCTAGCCATTTTTCTTCTGGGTGGGAAAACTGAGTGTATCCATCATTCTGCTAAAACACCTTCAGTAAACACCCACCACTGCATTGACTTCAGCACCTTTTTCACTGTTAGGACTGATAGATATTCTGGTGTCTCCATGAAAATTGAGCTTTGAGAGCAGGACCTGGTGAGGAGGACAAGCAGAGAGAATTAGGAAGCAGATGTTGTCTAAGGGTCAGCAAAGGACTAGAGGAAAGAAACAGAAACCATATCTCTGTAAAACCACTTCTTATCTGGTTATTGCAACAAATGGGTGTTTGAACTGTCATGAATATTTGAAATGAGACTGCTGAAAGTGCTTACAAAGTAGGTTTTCCAGCTAGAGAATGGGCTTAAACACAGATTCTTTATGCAGAATACATAATAAACTCCATCTGCACATGACCAGAGCACTGTGGACAGGAACACACAACCTTCTGCCCAGCCACAGCACATCCACCTCTGCAGTTTTGCTTTTGAAAGAAATGGCCTCTTAACCTGTATCTGTCCTTGTTTCTCAACTCTTTTCACTCCTTTCAACCCACATTGCCAAACTACACCTGCTGCTGAAGGGGTTTCCTACAGGAGGTCAGACGAATGAATGATCAGCCATAAGCAGGTAGTGGCAGTGGAAAACATTCCTCTCATCCTGAAGCAATGAATGAGAGATGAATCTGTCTGGATGCAGGTGTGGCTGAAAACAGCTCTGCTCCAGGTGCATCTGCTTGTGACCGTCCTCCTTTCCTCACCCATCAGCAGGAGGGTAAAATCCCTTCCCATAGCTGCTCTCCCCAGCTCTAACATGGAAGTATGAACTGCCTCTCTCCAGGTTAGAGGCAGGAAAAGCAAACAGACATGAACAAGAGCAGAAGCTAGCAAATTAAAGCAAGAGGGATCAGAGGAAGGTCTCCTTAGCTGGGGTGTCAGCTTTGAACTGGAGCCTTTTTAACCAGGCAGACTCTGTGCCTGGTCATCTTCTGTCATTGCCTCAGAGCAGGATCCATGCAGGCGTCTGCATGTGTCCATATGTGCATGGCAGGGCAGCGTGGGAAGCCTTTAATAATTCAGTTCAAGTGCATTCCTGTTTGCTCATGAATGTCCTGTTAAAACACGTTCATTGTTGCAAAGCTGCCAAAGCCCCACCTGTGCCTCTTGCCCTGACTCCTGGGCAGACCCTGGTGACTCTGGGCTGGCTTCTCCCCTCGCTGAGCCTCCAGCCCTGCCTGGCTCCCCTGCCTCCTCCTCCTCCTCCACCAGACATTTCCACCTTCACTGAGCTGTGGCACTTCTGCCTTCTTCCCATTTTAAGTCATATCTGTCACAACTGCTGCTGCCACAGACAAGTGCACGTTGTTATTAATGCATTATTAAATTTTATCTCACATTTAGAGCCTTGTCGATGGTGCTCACTTAAAGACACTGTGGTGATAAGCACTATAGGAATGGCTATAAATAATGAATATTATCCCTCTCATGTCTTTCCCAGTCTCCCAACCCAGCAGATATTCACTGCAAGGCAAATGATCATCAACTCAATTTTCTTTTTACTGATTAAAGGCATCTTCAGGATGCGTAGCTGCCACGAGGTAGGCAAAAGACAGCAGCTACCATGGGACACAGCCCAAAATATTTGAGCAGCTTCTGCTCCCACCAGGGTACCTTTTTCTAAAAGCAAAGTATTCATTCTAATTTGCCTTCTATGTTCCTGCTCCTTGGTGGGTTCCAGAAATCAAGTGAGAGGGTGAAAATGTAGAGAAAGGGTTCAAATCCTCCTGATGCTTTCTCCTTACAGGTCAAGAGCACAACACAATTTTTAATTGGGGAGTGCATCATCTCCAGCATTTGCCTCCCATCCAGAGAAGTTCAGGCACACACTCTGGTTCAAAATCAGAGCCCAAAAGAGCAAGGCACTGGTGCCATCTCTGCTGCATTCTGTCCTACCTCATTAATGTTTGTTGTTCACTTTGTCTTTCTTCCATTCCTTTGTAGCTCCTGCAAATTAAGTCTTTGAATGCTGTTAATGCTCCTGTGCATCTGCAGTTCTTGATCACTTAGACATTGAAAAATGTAAGAAATCTTTGCTGTTACCTGAGTATCTATGGGAACCTGGAGAGAAAACCTTGGAAAAGAAAATGCTTCAGGACAATGCTGAGAGGTCTTAAGAGAAGTGCTGCAAACACTTTGGGTTTGGGCCCAGAATGCCCAAGCAAAAATCTAGACTAATGCAAGATATTTCAACCTCTTCCTAGCTTTATAATGGACAAAAGATTGCATGGTTCAGATCTTGAAGGGAATTCTGGAATCAGAATAGGTACCAAAATCAGGCTGCACTCTGTCTTTAAAGTTTGGACTGCTTGGAGTTACTGATTAAATTTGGCTCAACAAATACTTTCATCTGGTAGTTCAGATAAGATGTCATATATAAAGCTGAAATGTGCAGAAAATTTCTTTTTAACTTGCAAAAATATTTGAGATATAATTTTTTGCTCAAATGAGTTTCAAATTTCAAAAATTAAGTCTTTTTAATATGTAGAAGTCCAGATTGAGAAAATAAAAATCAGTTTGGGTCAATTATAGCATTTTCTTCTGTTAGTGTTGTAATGTTTAATTTTTATTTCGACCTGTTTTTCTGTTGTCTATAATTAGCTGATATTCAACATTAAAATGTCATTTCAGTAAACAAAAATGTTTTGTTTTGGGTTTTTTTAAATGTTAGAAAGGTCCCTAAATTTTCTCATATGGGCAAATACACTGGTGGAAGACAATTTTTTTTTTTTTCCAGTTAGAAGAAAGTCCCATTTTAGCACATCCTTGGCTTTTTGTGTATCAGAAAAACAATTTTGGGAAGAAACTGTCATCTGCTTCACCTCAGATATGAGTCCTAAGTCAATCCTCCTCCCAGGTATTGACTAAAGTTACCCCTGACTTTGTTAAGGCAGAATTTGACCTCATCAGAGAGTCCTTTTTCCTCACTGCATAAATTCTGAAAGACTCCAAAACTACCACGAGAAAAATTCTCACATTTCCTTTCCCTGAGATCTCCCGACTTCACTCCAACCTAGACTCGTGCTTGCCAAGCACTTGCCCTGGGATCCCAAGAATTCTTCACTTAATACCTTTGCTTGAGCTGCTTCAAAACCCAACCTAGGCTTGCTTAAAACTCAGATTCCCCCTTGCTCTGCTCTTTCCTGAAATATGAGCTGCATTTTTGTTAAATTATCATAATGAATGGATCTGTCTCAGCAGCCATGCATTGTCCTACCTGGCAGTCTCACAACACAAAGAAAATCTCCCATGTTGATAGGTCTAACCACAAGGGTGCATTATATCCCCTCTAGGGCTGTACCCTGCTGTAAAGCTTGGGTTAGATTTAATATGGTTACACAACTTTTGGTCAGCTTAAAGCAGAAGAAAAATGAGTTTTTGCCTGCCTGCAGAAGGCTCCTTCGATGCACCCTCAAGAATATATAATGAAAACCACGTAGAAATTTGATAACAAACCAAAGCATTCAAGCATATATATTCATCATGATGTCATTTCCATCTTCTGTCATTACTTAAGCACCATATACATTTCATTTGTATTTGAGGTTGCTTACATCTGTGGATCCAAATCTCAAGCCCCCAGTACCAAACCTGATTTTTAGGGACACTAAGCATCCACATCACCCAACAGTTTCTATTCAGCCAGGGCTCTCCCACCAGCAGAGATACCTTTGAGAGTGAAAGAAAGCTCAGGCAGACAGGGAATAGTTATCACTCAGCACTCCCAAGATATGATTCAGGGTTCCTATCAGTTGCCCTAGAGTTTCCCCAACAACACAAAGTACAAACTCATCACACAGAAGGAAAAAAACCCAGTAGAAGCAGCTGGGCTCAGTGCAATAATGCTGTCAAGGTCCCTCTCCTAAAGTGGAGATGGCAATCAGTCCACTCCAATATTTACTTTGTTATCTGCTCATCACAACAGACAATAATTAGATTACCATGGGTCAGGTTTTTTTCTAGAGAGGTCACACAATGGTATAAGGTGCTGTCTTGACAAGACAATACCAGCATTTTACTTTCAAATTAGGAGCATTTTCCACTTCAGTTTTACAAAATGTTTCACCATCTGTAATTACAGCATGGTCATTATACCACATACAAACCCAGGACCACAAATTACAAAAATGAAGGCATAAAATATCAACGGTCTTACACACCCAACTCAGTGCACCAAGGAGAAAGAGCAAATGTATTTTTCAACCCAAACAGGAAACATCAAACTTCTCAAAGTGTCCAGTCACTCTCCACAGTCACCTCTTGCTTGTCAGAGCTCTCCCAACACCTACACAGTGTTTCTCAAGATTAAAGAGGATTAAGTAACTCCTTCCATAAAGGTTTTCACCAGCTCACACATGTCAGAAGGCCTCAGCAATCATATCATAAGCTGTAAATGTTGATGCTCCCAGTGCTGTACTTTTGGGAGGCAAGCTTGCCTGAGAGAAATGTTGCTTGGAATACAAGCTGTTTCTCCTCTTATCAAGGAAAAAATTCTGTATCCTGAGGATTCCCTCGTAAATTAGCCAAGCCCCACTGCTACACCCACTGCTCCCCTACAGCAACACAAAGAATATGGTAACACTCATTAGAGCACACCACCAGGGAAAAGTCTAATTGCTGGATTTACATTTTGTAGGCAACGTGTATTTGTACTAATAATTCTATTTTGTGCTGCTTTACTAGTCAGAGAAGAAAAGAGCATACTGTATTAAGCTCCAGCCCCCCAAGCACTGAAATAACACTGACAGATCCAGAGAGATGGGCTTTCATATAATTGGCATCCACCCACAGAACACAGCTGATGATGAAGCATATTTCCAGCGGTTCGTAACAAGGCCATGAGATTCCCTGAGGATTTTCAACCTTTAATATTCGCCTATCTTTGGGAGCATCTACTCATCTCATCATTACAGGAGTACTAGTCACTCCTCTGATTGCAGTGGGACTGGAAAAAGCAGCACTTTAACCCTGCCCATTTGGATCTCAAGTATTATTTCCCTCTGTGGTCACATCCAGGCTCCCACAGATCCTACAGTTAGAAAATGTTCTATACACTGTCTATCAAGAAAATAACTTTAAGAAGGAATAAGCAACTGCAGAATTAGTCATACATCCAGAAACAGTACCTAAACATGAAATATTTTTTTTTACCATATCCTCTATTCTTGAAGGACATAAAAAAAGTTCCTTCTTCACAGTATCCCACTTCTTCTAACTACAGCTGAAGTGAGGAAGTACTAAGTGGTTGGCAAACCTGACTTTTTCTCATAATGACTTAGTAAAAAAAATCTGCTTTGATTCAAGATTTCTGAAGTCTCTTATTTTATCTGGAAAAAAAAATCATCCAGTCTTAATATTTTGTTTTCCTTTAATATTATAAAAATGGTGGGGGGCAGGTTAGACCTAGCAAATGGATGAAGGATAACATAAAACTTAAATTTAGCATGAACTCTTCTGAAGATCAAAGTTCTCAGATGCAGGGGTTTGGCTTTGGACTGTCTTGACAACTCCTAATAAAAACCTTAAAATCAAAGAAAGAAATACTTGTCTTACTCATAATAGCTTCACATAAACTTAACTCTACATAAAAACTAATTAAAGGCCTCTTCTAAAAGGAGCTGGAAGCCATGGTGTTGTGTCTTCCTCCATACATTTTTTATCCGATTAAGCAATCTCAAAAAAGTACTTTATACATCTTTAAGACATGATTGCTTCACGTTAGCTCACGTAGCTATTTTACCAGATCACTGCACATCCTACTTTACCTGGCCTCTTTACCTGGAAACTCATTCCCACAAATTAACACTGTGCCATTAATAGTTTTCTGTTTGATGTTGTCCTCACCTTCATTTTATGCAGCATTGCCAAACATCAGGCATCTGTTTGCATGGTTCTGTTTGCAAACCAGACCAGCCCCCTCCCAAGCCCTCTCAGTTCCTGTGTGGGAGAACTTGTAACAAACTTGTGAATGCAAATACATGCCAAGCTTCCCTGGCATTGGAGACTGGTTGGGCTTTTCATGAGCAGGACATCATCCTTAGCTGCTCCTGCAACTCATCTTGAGCTGCCCAGCCACGAGACTTCTGAGAGCAGGGGTTTTTAATGGCAGGAAAAAAACCAAAGAAAACAAAATAAAACAAAACAAACAAACAAAAAAAATCAAGACATGGTTGCATGGTTGTGGATTCCAAGTACAGCCATGGAAGAGCACAACTGCCATTGAAATAGCGTTGCAGACCTGAGGCATGCAGGAAATAAGGCTACATGGAATGCAGGCAACATAGAAGGAAAAAAAGCCTCTGCTGAGCAAATGCTGTTTGCTGTCAGGCTCTGCATGACCTTTTCACTGGGTATAAGATGGGGAGATTGTGGAACATGTACTGATTAGGTGTATGGCTCCAAAAATGGCATTTGGAAAAATAAAATCCTTCATTATAGCGCAATAGGGAAATATGCTGAAATGTGAGAATGCCAAGAATAACTAATTTTCTACCATTCCTTATCTTACCTTTTTTACTCCTCTTTTAAACACTTGTTAAAGCAGCCACTCTGGTATAAAGGAAAGAAAGGAAGAGCAAAAGAGTTCCATTTTTATTTTCCATCATCTGCTGAAGTGATGACTGCTAACAGAGTCTCCCCTGGCAGCACACACATGGCCATCAGAGACAATGACTCACTGTAAAACAAGCCCAGCAGCCAAAGCAGCACTGTGGATGGTTTTTGGCTGATTCTATTTGGGATGGGCTGGAGTGAGGTTGGACATTTTACAACCTTATTTGATTTTGGGGCAGACAATTTTATGCAGACTTAATTATTTCCTTATTTATAAAATAACTTGCTTCCTGTAGACGCTCTAATGTTGGTTGTCTCAGGCACCCTGCATTGAACAATTTAAAATGCTTTGGTGTTTTAAAGGAGCAAAATATCAGGGGTCTGTTGTAGGCTGCTGTGCACAGCAGGAGAAGGCTGCAGAAATTATTACTTGACCTCCTGAAGTGTGTATAAGATGAGCACACAACCACTAGCCCTCACCCAGCCTCAATCCAACCCTGCTGATCCCATACACCAAGCCCAGGACAAGGGCCATTGGCAGGGCAGTGGCATGACCTTGTTCCTGGGAAGACTTAGGAAGGTAGAGACTACTCTCCTGGGTTCAGTCCTTCCCAACTGAGTTTCTAATTCCTAACAGTGCCCCACATCCACAGAAGTCTCACTACAGTCCCTGCCAAGACGTGACCCCAGACAAAGCCCCGTGGCTGAGATGTAACCCACTCCCTGGTGTGTTTTCAGCACATCAGGAGCAGAGGTCTTACCCAGCAGGTTGAGATGTCTGCCCAAGTCCTGGGCTTGGACTGACACCAGGCTTCAGGAATGGGACAGACTTGATGTAGTCAGAGGCTGACACAAGCCTTGAAAAATGTTTGCTCTTATCCAAGCATGTGCTGTTGCAAATCCCTGCCCGGTTCTCCCAGCTGGCCATTGACTTAATCAGGAAGCCTCTTGCTCTCAGCATTAGCTGATACCAGAGGATATCAGCCCCTAACTGGCCCACACACTTTTCTTCATATTTCCAAATCTAGGTGAGTTATTTCTGTTAAAAAGAAAAGAAAAAAAAAAAAAAACTTCATCTGAGTAGGAGAGAGGAAGCCATAACTACTTTTCAAAAGTTTTCCAACCATCATCTCTTTTTCTGTTAAAAATAATTAAGACCGGGTGTTCATCAGCGCAAAGACCTCATTTGGCTTGTCCAGAAGGAGCTTTGAATAGCTAGTCAGTATAAATACTGCATAAAAAATAAAAGTACACAAAGAGAGGATTTTTTTTCTTCATTTGTTTTTTTTGGAGGGAGAAAAACCAGCCATCTGTGTTCCAAATGTGTTGCTTTTCAATGATCCACAAGCTGTTTCTATGGTTAAAAATTATTTGACTTTGCTCTTCTTCTGAATGGTTGCCTTCACCATATTAAAATACAGACCTCGTCCTGCTGAGTGCTGTGTTATTTGTCTGGCTGCTCTGCTTGATAAGTATTGTTCAGGTCTGGAAATGATAACCTACACAAGAGGGCAGTTTAGTTTTCACAGTAACAGTGGAAGAAGGAAGGAGAGAAGCAAGGAGAAGTTCACGTTACTTTGGTGAAGATTTTACTTGAAACACAAATTTTTTTTTTTTAATATATTTTGGGTGACAGGGAAATGGTTTTATTTCCTATTTGCAGCCATCATGAATACAGTTTCTCATCCTCTTCTCAGCTAGTTTTAAAATGTCTAGAAATTAGTCATTTAAGTATTTAAAATGTGTGGTGTGGGAGGGAAGCATGTGTAAAAAATATTCCTGCATATATAAAAAACCCCTTCCATATACATTGCTTGTACATAAAGCATTTTATTTTGATTGAGAGCAGATTGTTCATTCCTATCCCCAATTTGAGATTGGACAGACTGCACTGTGTGCCCATTTTCACAATATAATGATCTTTATGTACACACAGATGTACATACCAAGACATACATATGGCATTTTTTGTAAATTTAGCACTTGTAATTGTTTTGCTCTTCAGATCTATACTTATTAGTCAGCCCAGCACACATTTATTATTAAGAACACTGTGGATTCAGCAGCTATTTATTAAAGGTAGAGAGATGCAAATGCAAAAACATTTACATAAATATCTGCAAACACTATGCATCATTCTCTTTGTGTTCAGGAACACAGCCACATGCCAGGTCTTTTGTGTGTCCAATGACCAAACACACACCTAAATCAAACAGCAGCTCCTTTCGCTCTGTGCTCTCCACAAGTCGTTAGACACGCTATGTTGAAAGGAGGGACTTCGTGCACACTCAGCTTTTTCAAAGAAACATCTGTGATTTAATGGCCAGATCTGAGCCATACAGAAGCCTGAGCTCTGGGAAACTTAGAGCCTGCCTGCCATCCACCCAGGAAACTCCTGCTATAAAGGAGTCTATAAAGATGCCATTCACACAGCCGTTCACCAGGCCCCTGATGCATAACAAACCTAAAAACTTTTACTGAGCTCTGTCCTAGAGAAACTCAAAGTGTTCCAAGTCTGGGAGTCACTGAGCCCTGCTGCAGACACAAAGCAGCCCTTCCTCTGAGGCAGGCATCTCTTACTAAGAGCAAACATTCCCCTCTCTGAAGAAGGCAGCAGGAGACGGATGTGTGCAAGGACCGAGCTCTGTCTATTGTATTTCCATGGTTTTACTACCACAACATTTCAGAGCCTCACAGCTCAAACACATTTCTCCCCAAGATGCCCCAGTGAGGGTCGGAAGTGCTGTCACCATCTGGGACAATAATTCTGTGCACAACAGGAAACCCAGGGTAAAATCATTGGAGCCATTCAGGTCAGACTAAGAAAATTTAAATGACGCGTCTGATTTTCAAAGATCTGCTTTTAAATTCCTCGTTAACATCACAAATTTACATTGGATATTTGTTAATGTTTAAGAACACTGAAATTGAATTCCGGAAACAAACATAGAGAGATCATGTACAGATTCTCAAATATGAAAATATATGACAAATCCACTTTATTCTTCTCTCCATGTCACACTCCCTTCCCACTTTTCACCAATGCCCTTCTCCCTACTCCAAGTTATTTTCTTCCTTCCCCACACAGATCAAAAGGGCTTGATTCATCTGAGTCAGAAGGACTGAAAACTTCAAGGATCTTACCAAAACTATCTAAACAATCCAAATCTGTGAAAATGGGCTGGAAATCTCACCAAAGCAGGCATGCATCCTTCGGCCCTTTGCAGCACATCAGATATTCCTAGAGAATTTGGGATCAGAAATGAAAATGATAAATTGTTCTTCATGTATGAAAGAGGGGGGCACACATTGCTGGCTTAGCACCCTCAGAGGAGGAGGGATACCCCAATAAACCCTCCTCGAGGTTCACTGGCTGGCCCTCTCTGGACACATCCCTTGCAGAGGCCACTCTGAGACCTCAGCACCTATTGCAACACCAGCTCTCCCATCCCTGCATGGCTCTCGAGGCTGTGTCAGCTCACCTTCCCTCAAGGTAACTCTGTGAACTGCATCAGGAACTGGTCCACCTGAAATATAACCTATTCTTTCATCCTTTCTCCTTTTATTTTTTGCAGTGCTATCTTCCAGCTGATGCATTTTGCTGCACAGACGTGCATTGGCTGTCCTGGCACAATGGAGTGGAGAAGCACCGGGCAGAGGCTGCTAAAACCAGCTTACACAGCACGGCTGCTTAATGTTTAACCACAGCCCTAAACTCCTGACTCTGGTCCTCTGAACTGAGACCAAATTGGATACAGGAAACAAAGCAAACAGTGCAATCTCCTGCATCTCAGTCTAGGGTTTTCATCACCACTCACCAAACAAGTTGTAAATACTTCACTGGTTTCATGGTTTGTCCACGTTCCTCATTCCATCTGTACAAGTTTGAAATGTTAATAGAAAGTATCAACTACTACAAAAACAACAACAAAAAAAAATCACATAATTTGTACTATCTCTACCTGAGATGCTGCCTAAAGCCTGAAAGGTTATCAAAGCAAAGATATGTGTCTCAAAACCAGGTTTAATCCACTGAAGCCAGTTATAAAGCTTTCATCAGTCTGGGTACAGTCATAAACATATTTATTTCCAAATACATGCAAGCAGATACACATTTGCCTCCAGTTAGAGAGATGAGAATCTATGTACAGTCATACAAATATTTATTTCCAAACACATACACTTATAATCTCTGATTTGTAGTTAAGAGAAATGTGACTCCAGAAGAATGTGTTGGAACCTGCCACATCAGTAGTCTCTGAACTTGTGTCTCAAGAAGAATTAGGTAATTTCACAAGCATATTTTCAAGATTTTAATCCTCCAGGAAAATGCATGAAATATAATTTCTTACTTTTGCTTAACTTTTGCAGTTTTGCAAAAGATTTCTCATGAAAATGAGCATTTGTATTATAATATTAAACACTATTTCCATTGCCTTATTATATGCAGTGCCCAATGACTCTTGGCCTGTGGTTTGCACAAGGATTATACCAGCAAATGAATTTGTCTCAAATAATGTAACACCATGGACTCTTTTCAGGCTCACCATAAGGCTGGGATAGAGCATCAGAAAAAACACATCACCCAGCTGCTATGAAAGAATATAGTTTTCAGTTCCCAAGCAGTATACAACAAAACAACAAAGCAAAAATTATTTTCATAAATGGGATTGATTCTCATTCCAGGGCAGGTGACTGAAGGAAGCCTTAAATACTGGAATTATGCTATTTCCTGTGTACAATCTTTTGCATCTCATTTTTTCAATTTTTTTTTTTTCTTTCCTCAGCTAATCTGTACTTTATTTATGGCCTTTACATGCTACTGGAAAACAGGGGAAAATCAATATTGACTTCTGTCCTGAAATATGATCCACTGTTTGAAAGGCCATTGAAGTAAAGATGATGATCTCTAGCAGTTAAAATTTCTAACGTTTTAGCACGTTAAAGGCAAGCAATGTCCTTCCTTCATAGGACTGTATGGGAAAACTGATCAGGACAGACTGGTCACTTGTAGCCGTCATTCCCAAGAAGTCCTCCACTGAAATGATGGGGGGACACTGGGTGAATGATCTAGACCCAAAAGAAACAGTTTTTCTTGGTGAATAAGCACAGAGGTTTGGCAGATTTCTCTGCTTCAGTCCCCTCTGTGCAGCCATAAATGACAGCATCCACTTCTTTCTCACTGAGGACATCCAAAGTTGCTGCCAATTTGGGCATCCAAGATTTTTTAGAAATGGTCTCACAGACACGATTAGGGTCATAAACCCTGTTCCCACTTTCAGTTCATTGCTGATACTTCACTGACCTAACCACAGTTGTACTAAACCACAGTTGATCTCTTTCCTACAAAGTCATGCTTTTATTGGAGGATTTCTGCTGGCAGCACATCCCTTCTCTGAAATCACAAGGAACTGAATGCTCAATGATAATGCCAGTGCTAATAATGCCACCCTGAATCTTCTTTGTCTCTGATCAGCAGAGGAGTCTCCAGAGTTCAATGAATCCCTAAGAAGTTACAGTTCTAATTTTATAGCAACAGCTGTACCTAAGTTTTAAGAGCAGGCAGATGTCTTTGTCTTTCAGTAGCCTTCAATGACAAGACATTACTTGTGTTGTCAAAATTTAAAAAAAAAACCAAAACAAAAAAACAAAACAAAAAAAAAAAAACAACCAAGCTTTGTGCAGGAAACCTAAGTATATTCATTTGTATTGTCATTTCCAAAAGGAAAATGAAATTTCCTTTCCCTTTACCAAATGGCAAAGCTCAGCCCTTGTTTTCAGTTCTGATGCTCTCTGAACGAGGATTGAGCTGTCTACAATAGCAGAACTAATTTGAGGGAGATGGTCCCTATTTAAACATAAAATTCCTTCAAGAATGAGTAGAAATGCCAAGCAAAATATAGCAGAACTAGAAGTTGTGTTTGTTTCTTTGGTGTAATCTGGGAATGCTCCTTTTATAAGATTTATATCTTTGCTAGTTGAAACAACATTCATTATACCTTGTAACAAATGTTTCAGAACTCAATTTGCTCTCCAGAAGGGATCCTCTATCACCATAAAAACAAATGGAAAGACTGTTTCCCTAAAATGCACAGGTTTTATTTCCTTAACCTGTGAAATTTAACAGGGAAGAATTTGCCTGGGATTAACAAGCAGTTTCTGTGCTCTTCAGCTGGACAAGAGCCACTTCCCTTCAGCAAATGCCAAGGTGTGAAAGCCTAAGGTTTCACCATAAAATGCACAAATCCCATCAAGCTGTACCTCCTGCTGCCTTGCTGTCCAAACCTCACCTCCTCACTCCCCACCACCCCTGGTATCACCAGCCAGGCATTTCTTACTAGAGGGCAGAAGGCAAGGAAATTTTAACACTCCCTTTGGCTCTATCCACTCGCTGTAACACCAGCACCTGGGAATCCTGGACATCAGAACCCCTCCATTCAGGACCCCTTCCAGGCATCTGCATGTATCTAGGCATCAGCTGTCTGCATCTTTCCAGGTATCTGTGCCCTTCCCCACAGAAACAGCCCTCACCTCCCACTGCAACCACCAGCCACTGCTGCAAAGGTGTAACACGAGCAAGACCAGCACAGAAACAGCTCCACAAATTTATCCAGAGGTGGTTTTGCTTTAGTCTTTCCTCCCCTCAAAAATCAGATGCCAACAAAACTCCCTCTCTTATAAACCAGCCAGCACAGACAGCTATTGATCACCAGTTTCTCAGACTGTAGAAAAAGCAATATATATCAGGAACCTGTTAAGCCATTACAGTAAAAAACAGCGATGTGTAAAGATGATCCAAAGAATATTTTACTGTTTAACTCATCTTGTCATAAAATGTCAGTAGGACCTACCTCATAAAATGGAAATTTCCAAGATTCTATATGCTCTCAAGAAAATTTTAAAAGCCCTGATGCACAGGACATCCATTTCAGCACAGAAGAACATTTCTGCCTAAAGAACATAAAGCAGGGAAGAAAGAGAGGGTGGTGGGGGCTGTGTGAAAAAATACCAGCCCTGAAAGAAAAGTCTCTTAGAAGTCTTTCCTGCCTGGCACTGATGGCGACACAGAGTAAATAACACCTATTGCATGTTCAAAGCTTCTGGGTCAAAATCTCAGCCAACATAAATAATTAATGCTTTTCCTCTGTCCTGCTGATTTTATGAGGGGAGCACTTTTTATTCCATCCTCTATAAACTGCAGTGCTCACGTCATCCCAGAGGGAACTGGTTAGACAACTCTGTGTTATTCAGACTACACATCTCCAGCAAAAATTAAATACTAGTTTCACTTTGAAGGAAGGACAGAAAATGATTCCGACCCAGGTAAAAAACAAGGCAGAAAGCATTGGAAAAACACATTCAATGTTTTTATGTCATTATCTTCCTTTGGAAAAATGCATTATATATTATTTACACTTTAAACTTTATGTATCTTTATATATATTGGAAATGAAATAAAATGGTAAGCCTGTGATAGAGAAGTTATCTATCTATCCAAATCAGAGAGAAGCATTCTCCACTACTCCCAAATGGTCTTCTGTAAAAAATGTTGATTAATTTTCATTTTCACAATTGACCACAAAAGTGGGTTTCACCATTTTGAAGCCCACTGCAAAACAAGTTCCCATTTTGCCATTATCTGTGGTCATGACAGTTTCTACAACTAAAGAAGGGTATTTCAATATTTACAAGAATAATCTCCAGTTACAAGATCCATGACCCTACAAGTCATTGTTTGTAGCAGGTGCTCAGTGTAACAGAGTCCTCAAACCATCCTCAAGGAACCACAGGAATCATTATCTCAATACACAAGAACAAAAAATTTTCACCTTTTTCATTTCTTAAAAATAAATTTATAGCTTCTTCCTTCCTGTCTATGCTTCCATCTATCCCACATTCTCTTTTTTCTCCCTTCAACATCTTTCTTGACTTTTTTTTTTTTTTTTTGTCTCTCTTTAGTTCTAGTTTGGTAACATCATAAATCACCGCCCCCTTCCCCCCAGCTTTGACTTTTCTGACCATATATTTGCTGACTGTTCCTGTTTCTCTCCTTCCTCATAGGATTGCTCCTCAGAGTGTAATTTCGTACTCCAAAAGAGATGAATGTTTTCAAAAAGCCTGTTTCAACCCCAGGAGCAAAAAGGAGCTAGTGCTGGGAGAGGTATTTGAGAAGAACTGTCAGTGCTTCTAAATTGAGAAACACTGAAACTATGCAGGAAGAATAAAACATAGCTTGGAGTAAAAGAGGCCACTATAATGAGTTCAGGATCAGATACAGAGAGCTGTTGTAAATCTCTTAAACCTTAGTTTAGTGAGAGAAGAGAGAATCTGTCCCTAAATGTGGAACTTGGATGGACTGATTAATTTTCAGTGATCAGATCCCAACATTTGGTCACAAGACCTCAGTGAAACTTGTGTGATCCCATCCCTGTCCATCCACAATACACATTGCTCCATGATTCTGGATGCCTCCAATTTGCTTCAGGTGTAGATGTGGTGCAGTTTGTCCTGTGGACAGAGAGGGGTATGGTGTCACATCTGGAGGTGTCATCACTGCAAAGCCAAGAAATCCCTATCAGTGACAATTTTAACTGACCATCACGTGTATTATTGCTTCCAGCTCACTCCTGGGCTCCTTTACAAAGGTGGGTCTTGCTCCAAGGAGCTCACAGCTCTCAAAGAGACAGAGGACAGAAAAGCTCTGCCTGAGAGCTGATGTACAAAGTGATTAAAGGGAGGATTTTCAAAGCAGTCTACACAAATTCCTCCCTCCACTATCTGCCTGCAGCAATCTCCTCAAAAAAACTGCATTCCCAGTCTGTCTGTACTACCCTTACTGGGTTTTTCTTTACAAAAGCCAGCAGCCACCACGTTTGTCCTTTTCATCATCACAACCAACCACCCACACTGAGTTAAAATCAGTCTCCCAAATTCTTTCCTTTGCAGAGCTTTCCAAGGTTCCTTTCTTCTCTAGACCAGCAATAGTCTTATGCTGAACTGAGAGATTTAAAACTGCTTTACTTCCATGCATAAACCATAAAAATTCGGCATAATTTTCCAAATGCTTCTGGGAGGCTCCCATCCATGCTGCCCAGCCCCAAATCCCATGAATTGCTCCCAAACCATGTGGAATCTTTTCTCACAATATTGGAGTAACCTTGCCATCCTTCTGGCTTCACCACTTTCTTCAAAGCCCCATAACAAACATATCATAATAGTTTTATATCTTCTACTTAACCTTTGGAGCTGTTTAAGCTTCTCTGAGGTAGAGGCTCTCTGATTTATATTCTAATGCCTTCCGGTCTAAACTACATGTAATTCTTTCTAAGATGTGCAACTTTAAATTATGGATTATAGTGCCCAGAATGTTGCTGCAAAACCTCTCACTGAGCTCACATCAAGCTCACCAAGTGGTTTTTCTTGTATTGCACTCATTTTTGTGTCCATTTTAAAATTCTGTTTGTGATATCTAAACATCTTTATAACTTTCATTTTCCCAATAAAATTGATTTGGAGATGAAGAAAGCCTTGGGGCTTGCCCTGTTAAATGTTTTTTCAAGCAAGTTTGTTCCAAGACAATACTGAAGAAAAAGTTTAAGGCAAATGAGTGTAGCTGCATCTATTTTTTTCTGTCAAATTCTGTGTTCATGGAAATAACAGACTTAAAAAATGGGAAAGTCAGCATCCTGGCACAGGCATGCTATTAAAAACAGCAGAAAATGGACATTCCTCAGATCAATATCTCTCCTAGGACCTATCAAAGTGTGAGAGGAATGGTCCTCATTAAGGCTATGATGGTAATACTCAGTCTTTTGACTTTTGTACTGCAGTTATCATTGCAGACATATCGAAATCCATTGCCAATGGGCATTTTCACAAGACCTGAGATCAAGAGATCAATTTAGGGAAACCACAGAAGAATCACCAACCAGTGGTAACAGCTTTCACATTCTCCACACCCTAAATTCAAAGGGAAGGTCTAGATGTGAGATGCTAAAAGTCTCATTACACTGCAAATCCATCACCAAGGCACTATCCAGCTTCCCATGATGGCTGGTACTCAAGCCTCAATTTCACTGACTTTTAAAACATCTTTTAATCCACTGTAAAAAGTTTGTGAAGTACCTGTCAAAGGAAGAACATCAGAGAGTGCCTGGGATTTGAGACTGGGTGATTTCAGGTAAAGTTAGAAAAACGTCTGGAAATTTTCACAGTCTAGAGAAAGCCCCATTGAAAGGTTCATAAAATTATTGAAGACATCCAATTCTATGTCAAACTGAATGAAACACAGGCATATAAACCCACCAAGGTGGAGATAAAAAATACATGTATTTTTGCATCAGCTATAAAGTGATGAGTTAACATCCATGGCCCATTTCTGCAGTGTGTTCCAGCTAAGCAGCCACCCTCTCTGACCTCAGCAGGCACAGCAGGTTGCATACACAGGGCTGATTGCAGAACCAGGGCCCACTGTATGATACCACACCAGAAAAAATAAAAATAATCACCCAGTCAAGCAGAAACAAAACCAGTCTATCAAAAGAGAAGGATATGAAAGTTTACCAGACAAAAGCATCATGCATTTTTCCCCATATATTTTCCTGTTTTACCACAACTCTTACAAAAAACATCGATGGAGAAAGGAAAAAAAGAAGGAAAAAAAAGAGAAGAGTTCGACACATCCCTGTAGAATTAATTAGTTGTAGAGAGTTTTCACCCCTATTAAAAATTCAAATAAATTAGTTCTCTTAGCCTATCTATAGAGCCCGGATGTAATTAGTGTGATAATCAATATATCAGTAGGAAACAGCTACTTAAGTGCAGCCAGTGCAATTGTAGATTTAGGACAAGTGAAAGGGGCGTACTCAACAACAGCAGGGAAGAGTATAAATGCAAATGAAGCTCATAAAAAAGAATGAGTGGTTCTGGCTGTGCAAGCTGCTCAAAATTCATCTAGGTTTTTTTTTTCTGAAACAGTGAAATATTAGGCTGCTGTGAACTACCCATACTTGGCTAACAAACACCAATATGTACCATAGACCTTCACTTGTTTTCTCACTTACTTGAAGACTTGTTAAAGTGCTGCTAGCTCTCTACTCTCCACTAATGCACAATAAAAAAAGTTCTAATAAAATGTGCACCTGTCACACTCACATTTTTAGTGTTAAAAATACTCCCTGCTGTATGGGGGGTACCAGCTGTGCCAGCAGCTTCAGAGCACGACTGACATGCTCAGGGACAGCAATGGCTGAAGGTAGTTTGATTCAGATTTGGCTCTGATATTCTCTCCTTACAGTGGGACTTTAAAAAGTGCAGGTGAGTGACTCACAGAACACCATTTCACAGCAAATTTCACCCTATCATCCTCTAAATACAGGGATCATGTGCATACAATGAACTGAAAATAACATTAGATGTTTGATATAATTCTTTAGGCCATGATGCTCCTTTAAAGGCAGAGGCATCCAACTTCTGAGTCTTTCTCTGCCACCAAAAGCCAGGAAAAAATGGACTTTGGGATGATGATGTGGTAGAAATAAAAATGGCTGTAGTAGATGTTCATGTTCATTGTCCCACTCAGAACTCAGGATGCTCTGAGCTGTGTACAAAGACAAGAAAAGGGGGAAGATATGACAGAAACATGAATAACTGACTGGAATTAGATTGTCCATTCCTCTAGGGGAATCCCAAAGGCCCACAACTTAAGTCCCTGGCATTAAACAGTGTTGTTAGTGTTACATTTCAGTGAAATGTGGAGGAATCTTACACAAAATACCCATCTCGCATCCATCTCAGTCATCAGACCTTGACTCAGAGATGTGCTTCTCGTGAACCTTCAGACAGCAATTAAAGCAGGAAAATACCTTAATTGTTTGATCTCAGCCTCTAAAAGTCCCAAAGCTTCTTGGCTTCCAATATCCTACATTTCTTCACCAAAAATTACATTATTTATTTCCTCTACATAGAATTATTTTCAGTTCTGGCTTTCTAATGGATGATTTAATATTCCTTCAGTCTCAATCCCACCCAGGTAGGTTTCAACATTTCTCTTTCACAGCAGTCCCTGTCACTAAAACATGATTTGAAGTGAACAATTTGGTGTCAAAACCCACAGCAAGATTTACAGGAACAGCTCCACAGCTCCACAAGTCAGGGCTTACCCTAACAAAACATTTAAACAAGTGCTTAATTTTTTGATCTGTGGGAAAATTCTACCAAAAAAAAAATCAAATTAATGCAGCAAAGCTACCAGATTCATCCATTTGTTCTGGCATGGTGAAATGAGGACCAGAGGTGGCTCAAGAAATCTGCAACCAAAGAGCTGGTACCAGGCTGCCAAAGCCTCAAGGAATTTAACACCCTCTCTTCTACCTATGTGTTGTTCTAAACAGCACAGAAGGGAAAGTCAGAGATGGAAAGTACAATTATTGTTTAGGGCATTCTACCCGTGAATTTCCATATTTTCTGAAGTTTTAGAATGCTCTTCCCCAGGTACGCAGGATTTTTAAGGTACGGCTTTTTCTTAAAGAGAATGCAGATATTCTTTAAAAATATTCTTTACCCTGCAGTTACTGATAAAGCTTTATCACTTCATGCAAAGCTGAATTATGATTTTGCCTGGAAACATATACATCCACTAGAGAGAAACAGACGGTGTGTATTCATATATTTCAAAACAGAGGATTTAACCTCTGAAAAGAGATATCAAAGCATCACTGAAGCATGGACCTGCATTCAACATTTTCACATTTGGTTCACAAATATCCAATTAGGTTTCTGTCTGAACCACAATACCCCAAATTTATAATTAATCATCTGTCAAAGTTACAAGGGCAGCAGAGCGCCACATTATTTTGAACAGCAATGATAAAAAAAGAAAAGATGTCAGGGTTTTACGAGAGAATATCTTAGCTTTGAGCAGCAATATCAGACTCCTCTTTAGTGAAGAGTTAATAAAGAACCATGCTATATCTCCATAGCAAACTCAGAAACGTGTTTACATCAAAATAAAGACAGAAGGGACACACAGTATTTAATGTAAACTCAAAATGTATTGCTGTAAATGATAAATTATTTTATAAAAAGTAAATTGTTAGAAATCAATCCTCATCTTTTATCCAATATTAAGGCTGATTCTTAAAACATAAAAAAACTTTAGAAAAATACTTTTTTTTTCCCCTTTGTTAATTGCAAGTGGCTAATGATTTTTCTTTGTTGGTCTGGGCACATGAGAACCTGTGGTAAATTTTAATAATGTTAATTAACACCACCATATAAAGGAACAAATGTTTATAACTTCTAAGGATGCAGAAACCCTATCAAACTAAACTAAAACTCTTTTGTCCTAATTGGGTATATAATTGGAATGAATCCCCTAGGATTTTTCCTGTTCCTTCTACATAAAACCCTATTACTGGTTGATCCCAGAACAAAGATACGTTCCTAGAGATCCCCATAACCCTAATCTGTGCAGTTCTGTCCCTAATGGGTACACAGGTGCTCATAAAAAGTGAAGGTCCTCATCTTTTTAAAGAAGCTTTAATTGATAAGACCCAGACAGGCTGCAGACAAACACAGCAACATGGCAGGAAAATGACCTCTTTCCCACTTTTCCAGGGGGAAAAAGAGAGAGGTTATTTGGCTCAAAGAGTAGCTATAAGGTTAATTTCAGAAAATGGGATTTTGTCTGAAGGTTGAAATGATGCTCTCTCAGTATCAGCAGCCACATACTGCTATAATTTGGGACCTTATTCTGCTCACTGTGTATTCCCTTAAACAGATCCACTGTACATGAGGATGTTTGCCAGGATTTATTCCCTGGTGTTATCTGCCTGTTCCATTTCCAGTTATTCTAGAAATGCAACCTCCCTCTCCCTCACTTTGGTGAGGTTCAACACAGGACTCAGTTTTACACTGCACTCACATGGGAGCAATCCCACTGAACGAACCAAAGGCACAGCAAGGAGAGGGGAAAACCTGCTGTGGGGAAAAGGATAGGATCCAGCCCTCAGGAACAAAACCCCATTAGGCATTAAAAAAATTCAAATCCACTTTTTGAAGCAGAACATCTCAGCACTAGTCCAAAAGCCTCTCTGTAGAGAGACACAGATTTTTAATGCTTCTTGTGCACAAAGTAATCACCTCTTAGCCCAGTCCAGGATTTCATACTGAACTGAGAATACAACTGGAAGAGAATCATGGAATCAGTCACCATACAGAGTTCTTGCTTTTGGATGATTTTACACACAGAGACAAAACGTATCCAAACCTGGAGGCAAATTTACACTGGTTGAGACTCAGCAAAAGTCTCAAATTCAGCTGCAGCTCAGTCTAAATTACTGTTGCCACCACATTTTGGGGACAGAAGAGCAAGTCTGAAGGGATGAGGTCTACCAAGCTGTAGGAGCACAATTACACTCTAGGTCAGGTTGTTGTGGGGGGTCTTCTGCTTGTTGGGGTTTTTTCAAATTGAATTGGGAATATTCAGGCTTTAAAACACATTGAGACTGGCAACCATTACTAAAAACAGGATGTAAACACACCTCACTAATACTGGCAAAACTTCCCTGACCACACACATAGCCAAAGAGGAGCAGACAGACAAAAGGTGTCTTAATTAGTTTATTATTTTATGACTCCCTCAATCTATGAAACACAGATTGCTTTACAGTGCATCACTAAAAATGCACCCACCAAGGACATCAATTTGCTTGAATAATGTAACTAACAATGTTAGCAGTTCTTTTTATTGTTTTGACAGACTCAGTCCTGCTGCCATCTCATTTGAGCATCCTCCAGCCTAGAAAGGAATGAGCATTTCTCACCTGCTCTCCTCCCCCAAATTAGGTGCATAATATATGGAGACATGACTTAAAGTTTCAGACCATTTTAAATTATAGTAAGAGACTATAGAGTCTCTTATATTAAGAGATTTGGAAAATATAAATCCATGAGGATATAAAAGCAAAACAGCTGAAGGAATGTTTCCTGTGAGGTTGTTTCCATTTAGGCCTTTTGCAGGTCTTGAAGCCATACAGACATACTTTACAATCTCATTTTTGACATGGAGCATATTCTATGGAAATAAGGCAAAGAAGGATAATCTAATTCCTCAGGCAGTTTTCTATCCATTTATGTAACAGCTGCTTGAAAAAAGTGGCCCTGGGAATGAGCTCTCTAGGATACCTGGTGCCAGATTTTTGACTGGTACAACACAGGCTCTATCAGCACATTCTTGCTGACATTGGTGAAATCACACCAGCAGCATTCATGGAGCAGTAATATTTTCCCATCAGTTTGGATTCTTCCCTCCTTGGAGCACTCTTGACCTGCTCTCCAGCTAAAGTCACATGAGGAGCAACTTTGAAACCGATGCCAACATTTGCAAACCCGGCACTCCTTTCTCTTTTCCTCTTGTGCATTTGTAATTACATATTACGAATCAACAACATGCACATCTCTGAGCAAGGGACAGGACTCTTGTCCATTGGGAGACAGGAGTTTTCTCTGTGTCACAGGTCTCTCTCCTTCCTGCACAGCCATCCTTCCCCCATCATCTCTCACATTAGGGCCATACAGGTTTCCCTCAGTCACCAGGCTACGCCTGAGATCGTTCATATCCAGTGTCCTCACAGCATTTATTTTTCACGCTTTTGTATAGAGATTAGTCCAGTCTAGGATGGGTTTCTCAGACCAATGAACCTTCAAGGGAAAGCACAGCTTTCACAGTATACAGGAGAAATGAGAGGTGAAACAAAGCTTCCACAGATATACACAAAGAGTTTAAGCTGCCTTTCCACTCGTCATTTTTCAGACTCAGGTAACAAAATCCATGCAGCATCCCTCTGGGGGAACAGGATGTGAGGTCTCTGAGGTAACCAGCCACGTAAAAAATACAAGGGACCAGCTGGGAAATGAGAACTACTGGATTTACACTCAAATAGGAGGTGTATGGGAAGAATTGGGTCCAAAGTCTGCAGCAGAGCTATGTGTAAACCCAGCCTTGTGTCTGAGCATGGTCTTGCTCCCCGGTCTGCCTGCCTTTCACACAGTGAGCTCTTAAACAGTTAAATCAGAGATTTAACCTGGCACAAAATTATACTTGAAGGACTTATTGAATGGAGAATATTATCAATATCACATCTGTCACAGATGAAAAACTACACATATGGATGAGAACTGTGTAATCCATTCATTGTTTTATAGACCTGGAATTCTCCAGAGAAGAGCACAGCATCCACATCTCACCCCCAAGCGTGGAATTTTACATTCAGATGTCTAGGCTGGCTTAATGTGTAAAACCACAGCCAGGCAGGCAGCTCCCAAGGGATCACACCTCTGAGGAGACTCCTCTGCCCTGCTGATTCCAACAGAGATGTGGAGCATCTTGCACTCATAGCACAGGTGACAGCAACCCCTGTCTGCAGTGGCACCTCTGCACACCCCTGAGACACAGGACACAATGATTCCACCTTGAGGGAAAACAAGCCCCTTCAGCTTACAGGAACAACAGACACATTATCCAGCATGGTTTTCAGAACTGATGGAGCTATGCACAAACTGCTCCCTTTTTAAGGATAAATGGATGCAGAACTGAGCCCTGGAGTCTTTACACACACAAAGGCTCAGGGCCAGTGTTTCCCCATGTACCACACTCCATCAAAAGGCTCCAGCTGGCATCTTGCTGACACTGGTGCTGTTATTTCCTGGGTCTGGAGTCTACTGTCTTGCTTTGAGACATGCAAAACTGCTTCTACCTCCTCTCTTTGTTTCTCCAATGCAAACCAAAGATTAGCAAATAAATAAACAATTAAATAAATATTTTCACGTTGAGCTCTAAGCAGTGTCTTACACTTTTGAGCAAGGAAGAAATATAAGGTTTTATCTCCTGCTGCTTTAGCTGGTATATAGGTTATTGTGCTGCTGGTTGGTCCTGTGTAAATAAAAGTCTCCTTCACATGCAGAAGGCTAAATAGTCAAGGTCCCTGCCTCAACTATCACAGAAATGTATCACACAGACTTCCATAGGCAAGGACTTATCTGAAAATGAAAAATGTCTCCTAACATGTACAAAGTAACATCTCAGAGCTTCCTGTCTCCTGATCTTTTCTAAGAATTGGGTTCAGTTTGGATTCAGTTTGGTATTACAAGTACCAGTCCATCTCCAGCCAAGAGCTAAGGAAGCTCTGACGGGGACTTCTGCAATCCTCAAATGACCCCACCATGCAGCTGCCTCCTCAGCTCCTAAAAGCCTCTCAGAATCCACAGACAGTAATAGAGAAAAATTCAATAAACCGAAAGCTAAAGGCACCACAAAACACTGGAACTGATTTTCTGAAAACAGATATTCTGTTTCAGCTGGAATATTTCAGTTTAATAAAAGTTATTCAGAAGTGTGAGGGTGGTTGTACTTGAGTTTGGGGTTTTTTTTAGTTGACTGGGATTTTTTTAAACTTTCTAACAGCAGTTTGAAATTCTTCATAAAAAAGTTAGTTATATTTTATTATTATTGATACTTTAATGGAATGATACATCCCTTTTTTCAAACCAGCTCTAATTTTCCCATATGGCCAGTTTCTTCAGGATGTACACTGCCTTTTGTTTTCCCCTATTATAACTCTATGGCCAAAAACTTACCTTGGTGTGAAGCACAGATAACACTCAAAATAAGCAGATCCATTTAGAAATACCAGCCCAGAATTAATGTTTGCCACTATCTGCTTCTTTCTCCTGCATATTGCCAGCGAATTTACTGTGCACAAAGGGCATGGATTCACTTCATGTTACTACTGCTGAGGTCATTTTTATAATTCAGTGTATGATTTCAGTCTCATTCCTGCTGACTACAGACTTGATTCCTGGAGACATTTCAGGCCGCAGAAAAAGAAAGGAAATTATCTTTAAAAGACCTTCAGTCCTACCCTTTTTAATTTCCCTGGAATTCAGATGTGTGTGTTCTGTTCACACATAGGAATGAAATTCCTAAATGCAAATACATTGGTAATATGTATAATATGATCTGGCTTTCAAGAGGATTCTTCTGTGAAAAATAATATGCAGCAAATAACTGATGAGTTTGGGGTTTTTCCCCATCACTTTTCAGAAAAAGAAAAGAACTTTGAAAACCATTTAAGCCTTTAAATGTGCACACTGCTCTATCTGACTAATCTAATCTAAAATGCAAGTGTGAATCAACAGATATATGAAGGTCTGTTTTTTCCAGCAATTTATCATCTCTCAATGTTTATAACAACCTAACAAATGAAGTTTATTGTCAATTAATTTGTGTCTAATTATCTGAAGGAAAAGCTTGCTTTGTAACTGTAACTGCAGCCCACATGCAAATTCTGAAGCTCTGCTGAAGATAATGTCGAGGGGCTTGGTATTATTTTTTAAAGCAGCGATAGTTGGACCCCATTCAATTTAAAGGTAAGTTTTACATATTTATCTTTAGCTTACAGGCATGGCTCAGATAGGATTAGGAAGACATTCTATGAAATATAAATGGGGAAAATTTAACAGAATCCAAAAATATGAGTCTGAGATAATGTTTTCATTAATGAATTCTGGATGGGTTCTCTTTTGCATCTATTGCATATCCAAGAAAGAAAGATTTCACAGTACAAAAGTTAATATGCTCAAAGATTTCTCAATATGCATTTTCAGTTCTCTCATCAGAATAACTTGTGGCTATTCAAAAAATACAGGGATAAAGAGGATAGAAGGAATGGATTAACAAAGAAAAGACGAAAGCTGGTTACCTCAGTCCCAGTTATATTACCACATAATTATTACTTTATTGATTTCCCAGTAAAATTCACTTAACTAGTTTTCTGGGGTTTATAGCTAAATAAATTGCTTAATCCATTTCAGAGGAAAAAACCTTATGCTGATGAGTTTATGTTAAAGATGTCATAACCCCTCGGGTGTCGCTCGCTAACCGCTCGTTCACTTCTGTCCCTGCAGACCACAGCACAGACATCAAAGGCACAGCTGGATAAACCATATAGATTGGGTCCCGAGCAAGAATTATCATAAACACCATGAAGCCACAAAGAGTGTGGGAGGAATGATCGTTTAGATCCAGAGAGTTACTAAAATTCTTTCAGTCCTTTTGTTTATGGGGGTATGCGACATTAACCATGAACCGCGGCATCGCCTGGAGTTCAGGAACGGCTCAGGATGGGGGATTTCACAACAGCCATTCCACAACAAGGAGAGGCCAGGCCCAGCTCTGGCTCAGCTCTCACGAAATCTTGCAGTCCTAAGTGAGGTTTCATGACATGTGCAATCACACCATAATCGCAGTGAGTGAATAAATCTGGTCTTTCAAAGATCTGACAGACGATGGAGGACTGACCTTTGATTATTCACCCCGCCACTTTTACCACTGATGGACTGCTTATTGCTCATAGATTTCTTTAGAGTCCTTAGGGAATTTTCCAAACCTGGGCCGAAAGAGAAAGAAACATTTTTTGTGATTGCTCTTACAACATAAAAGACGCACTTTTCCCGGTTTCCAGTCAGCTCTAAGAGCACTTTTCTTGGAACAAGAGCAGAGCAAGCTGTATTAATGAGGATGTTCTTAAGGATGCTTCTAAGAGTTAATAGCATGTGCAATAAAACGTTGCAGTGAGTATCTGTGTTTATTGGGGCTGACAGTAAGTTTTAGGAAAATCACTTACACTAGCACAAAATTTTCTTCTACTGAAAAATGATAATGATAGATTAAACATCTGCTGCTTTCTATCACTATTAATGTTACCCTTGCAGCGTGCAACAAGTTAAATGTTAACTTGTCAAAGCTGTTTAATAAAAGGATAAAAATCCTTTCAGCTCCATATATAAATACACTGATTAACCTTGACTTGACTAAAACCTGCTTTTCTTATTCCTAAGTGATCCCTCTATTTTATTCATCTTAATTGTGTAGGCAATGCAAGCTGAATTAAGTCTTTTCCAGAGTACAGAAACTGTAAAATACTAGTTTTCTTGGATACTAATGTATATTAATGACTAGCCCCTTCTCCCTGCACTCACATTGTGCTCCATGCAAAATGAGATACTGCTGATAAATTGATTTTCAGCCTCTTCTCCGTGGGCCTTTGGGAACTAGCCTGTGGGCTATTTCTAAAAAGTCTTGTGAAAAGTGTCTACAGAAAGCAAGGTCAAGCTGCTGATGAACTAACCCACATACAGGAAAATACCAAACCTTCTTTGGAAGAAAATTAGATACTGGTTAAAATAAATCAGAAAAAAAAAAACAAAAAACTAAAAATATTTCTCAAAAAAGATAGCATAGAAGAATACTGGTACCAAACATCATAACTGCTTTAAGTCTCTGCAAATGAAACCTCTACTGTCAAAACAAAGTTTACTATATCACATAGAAAACCAGGACTTCGAAGCTGGATGTTACTGCTCAGGAAGACACTCTAAAAAAAGGTATCTCCAGTTCTCTGCCCAGTAGAAAAAGACCCATGGGAATGCCACAAGAGCCCTTCTGTCTGCTCCTCTCCAAGTGAGAAGGCGGATCACATACTGCTAGCTGACCGACTATGGAAATCACTTCATTTCTGAGTTCCAAAGCATATTCATATTCCATGAATATGCTTTGGAACATGCCCTGACAAAATATACAAATGTTCCAACCAGATTAAACATTAATTAATCTTAAGATGGGGACGCCCACCTCTTTTAGGTAAAGACACCACCCTATTTTGTTGGTCTTAGTCACCAACTTCCAGTGTTACTTATCTCACCCAAATAGGAAGGAACGGTGAGGAAAGGGTGTATCACTGGATTTCTCAACAGGATCACCACCTCTCCCATTTCCCCTTCAGTCAATGCCTGCTCTTTTTCCTTCAAATGCTTGGAAGGAAGAATGTCTTGTTTTCAGACCATTTCAGCTTCCAAAGATCATTCCTGGAACTTGAAGAAATGTGATCTCAGTCCACGAGAGACCTTGTAAGGCAACTCAATTGCTTGCAGCTCACTAGTTTCTTTGTCTTTATTTTAACAAGATGGTAAAACAGAAAGAATTCTGGGGTTTTCTAAATTTATTTATGGCTCCTGGAATTTAAAAAAAAAATTTAAAAGTAGACTTTTCTAGAAAAACATGAATTTTTTCTAACAGTTAAAAGGATTTGTGAATTTGAGCCAAATTTTGGATTTTCTCAAACAACACTTACTGGTGACACTGTCACTTGCCAAAAGAAATTCCCTGTGATCTGGCTCCTGTTTTCCAAGTCAGAGCTGGCAACGATCAGTCAAATATATCTATAGGTTAGAGAGCTATTTGTTGAATGAGATGGGCAAGTATTGTAATATTCTTAACATACAGTGGTAGAAAACCGGCACAACTTTTTCCTAACGCAGAGATTACTGTACAGCATTTGCAAAAGAGCCTGATTCTTACAAGTTTCCTGTTTGATTTAGGCACCAAAAATCTGGTGTCATTTTTGACTAAGGCTTCTAAATAGCCGAGGGCTTAAAACTCCCTTTTCACTACTGATGCTATAATTGCCTATTTTTCCTCAACACTGTTAGTGTGGCTGTGCACTGCTATACTTGTATTGGTTTGGGGAATTAGGGCCAAGCATTTCAGACACTGCAGCCAACAGTTACACTTCCTAAATCCATGTGTGACTACCCAAATAAATGCTTTGCTTTCCAAAAGCCAGAAGCACCTGAACAGCCACCACTCACTTCCAAGGCAGCTGCTGGATGCCCCGTATTTCAGTATATCCTTCCAACTACTGCAAAGCTGTAAACAAAATCTGCAAAACTTGGCCTTTAGGTGGTTATCTACAGCACTTATCTCGACTGGTAAGTGCATTAAATCCATTTGCTCTCTTCCTCTGAGACTGGGTTGAAGCAGGAGAAAGCGAGTTTAAGATAATTGAAATACATAAATGATAAAAAAGCCATTTGTGATAAAGAAGCCTGTGTGTAAAAGATGCTGATGCTGTAGAGAGCAGCAGTGGGCTTGGCCTGCCTGGGGCCATCTATTTGTGAGGGTCAGGATGCCAGAGGCTTCCATACTGCAAGAAGAAGGAAGTTAATATCACACGAGCGTGCAAGCTGCCTGCCACATGCCAATACAAGCAGAATCTCCCCTGCTTTTACTCTGCCTCTCCTCCCCACCCCCAATGCCTGTTTCCCATCTGACATCCTCTTTTCCCCAGCCTGCAGCCACAGCAGCTTTGTTTTCTCCAGTGTAGTCTCCATTCAGCTCAACCTTTGCTGAACAATAGATCCCAAGCTACCAGAGGCAGAGCAGAAAGGCTGGAGCAGCCAGGAGAGTTGCTCTTGAAATCGTGGGCAGATGTGGCACAGAATTCACTGCAATGCTAATAGAGGAGAGAAAGCACGTCTACACTGACCCATTTTTATTATATTGCCTAGGGGCTATTGCTGAAAACAGCTAGATAGCACAGTGGTGGAAACTGCAGTTAACCAAGTCTATTTTGGTGCTTGTTTATGCTCTGTGATTTGTTTTGAAAGATCAAATACATAAACTTAAAACTGTCTATGCACTCTACACAATCATGTGTTTGTTAAACCACCCCCCTACCACCACAGTTTCATCTTGCCTTCAATCCCCCACAGAAAAAACAACCAAGAAGAAGCAAAACCACCTGGATTTCAGCAGGGCTCTCAGTCAGTGATTCAACCAAAAATCTCCCAGAGGCAAGACTTTAGGGAATTAAGCTTTTTGCAACATGCTATTGTCTTGCTGTCCTGCAGCATTTATCTGACAGGACGAGCAGGAGCTCACCTGTGCTCCAGCCAGATGATTAGAGAAAGTAAATCTCCAAGCTCCAGGACAAAGCAGAGACACCTGAACCCAAGAAAAGCAGCCTTCTTAGCTGGAGCTCAGGGATGCTTCTCAGTTTCAGCTGCATTAACATGGTGGGAGTTCCAAGCCATGGCAGCTGGGCTTCTCTGGGGATCCCAGCTAGCCCCTCTAAAGCTCAGCTGATGTAGAAACAGAAATCAGTCATTTATCCTTATATCAATCCTAGCACTACAGGGTCCTTCTCCAAAACCAAGCTTTTGCAACCTAATGCAATAATAGAACCACATTTGTCCCATTCCTTCTCTGCTGGGGATTTCTTTTTTTTTTTTTTTAATATGATGCTGTTGTGACCACCACACATTATGTACTGGACTGTCAGAGAGCCTCTCAGATTTCCTTTTTCTTCAAACAGTCCCATTACTTCCAGTGGGAATTTCTATAAGCCTTAAGTGAAAGAAGCACTTTTCCAAGTCTATGAAACTGCTTAATGTGTGCTGCTTCTAGCTATCAACAGCATCATTAACTTCTCTCTTTCTCAAAGCAACTTTCTGACAGTGGAGATACTTCTGTTCTTGTAAAGACCTCAATTTCCACTCCTACCAAAAGTAATTGTAGAATGAAATTGTCACACTCTGTATGAAATTTCCAGTTTGCAGCTTATGTGGTACATTTCAATCAAGCTTTGTATTAGGTTTTGGCTTTCAGGTGCCATATATATCCCTGCAGGTGTATGTCAACCCATTTCCCTTTAGTCTGTACCATATGTTCAAATGGTCTTTATATTATTGATGACGCTTCTTTAAATCAATGGAGTACTCAAAATAATCCATCTTCTTATTTTTCTGGCAAGCCAGGTGTTATTCTGGATCTTCATACTTTTAGTGTTTGCCTCCAGCTACAGCATCTATCAGAGTTTTTTTATAACTCAAACCTAGGGGGTTTTTTGAAGGGGAAATATAATCACTAAAACTACTAGCTGTTGCCTGAAGAACATCAATAACAACGTTTAGTCTACAAGAATATTTCTATCCAAGACAGATTTTGGAGGCCCTGGCTCTTTCTAAATCAAAAAGGCTAAACAGTGCTGATTTTGTCCATTTCTGCATGAATTAATGTTTTCCACATGTACTCACTTTGTGCCTTTTTGTTAATAACATTTATCTCTTTCCCAAAGTAATAATTTTGTATAATATAATTTTGAAGTATCCCTGACCAAGGTTTCTGTCTGTAATACATTTTTATCAAGCTCACTGGTTTTTATCAGCTCTAAAATCTATTGAGGTTGTGACCTGTTATAGTCTTTCTATGATTCTTATGCATATTTTTATAATGAACTCATGGGATTACAGCAATTTATTATTTATGAAACTCCCAGCCACTTCCCTCTATCAGCTGCAGATTCTGCCACCTCAAGCAGCAGAAAGCTTACTGGAGGCAGACTCTCCCAGCTCTTGTGCTTAAAACCCTTTTATTTTTGGCTCATAGTGAAGAAAATTAACTTATCCATAAGGCTTTGTATAGGCTTGCTGCCTCACACCAAAGCAAGCTCCTTAATTTATACCTCCTGAGGTAAGTTACAGACATTCAAATGCTAAGGACTATTGACTGCCTCTAATACCAGCTGTCTAATTCTGTTTTAGAGTTAAGATTTCTTCTTTGTTCACCTGTTATTTACCTCTGCAGAAGGGCAGAAAACCTGCTACCTATACTTAAACTAGGAACTCTATTGGCTTCATTTGATAATGCAAATCCAGTACACAAACTTTTCTCCCTGCCCCAAATCCATCTTCTGAGTGAGAAAAGCAGTTTTCTGTGTGTAGGCAATGACCAAATAACAATCACATGGAAAAACTCTCAAGACTTATATTTAAAAATCCAGTTTATAAACTATAGAAATTAACCATAAGTGCAATCAAAGTCTCCATTGGAAACACATGTTTTCTTAACGAAACTGTCACTGATTAAAAACTAACAGAGTTCCTTTACATTTCAAGTGTGGACATTCTGCAGTGTTCTGCATTATTGGCACCTAAACACGAGCTCATGTCTTTTGCTGTATTTCAGTGTGACCTGGAATTAGTCCTAATGGACTAATTTGTCCTAATGGCCTAGGTGAGGGCCAGTCCCCAGTGTCATGGTCACTGGGATATCATCTGGATATCATCTAGAGCCATTTGGGTATGGTGGTGACTTGAGACCCATACTTGAAGCCGAAAGGCTGTAAACAACCCCAACACTACTTTGGGACCAGACACAAATGTTCTCCAGTGGAATCCAACAACCCTGGTCATCCCTGACCTCAATAAGATGCATTTGGAACCAGAATGAACTCTTTCTGTGCTTATCAAAACAGGTCTCCTACTAAGGCTTTCCACATCTGTCCTTGATACTCTCTGCCAAAGTTGAGCCTCTTGTCTAAAATGCACAATCAAGCCAGCCCACTGCACTTTTATAATCCCCAGCTCCTCAGTATCCTGTAGATACTGTTAGAATCACAAAGTTTTCAGTGTTCAGACCATCTCTGGATGCTAACCCCTCCTTTGCCTTGCATTTACACATGCAGCAAAACACACCGCTCCATTCTGAGGTGTGAAGCTGTGTGCTGCACCATTATAAATTACAGTAATCGAGAACCTCACAGGAACAACAAAACGACTGAACTGTGGGGTGACTGCCCCAGTGCTCATCTCTGTGAGATGCCCCATTTCCAAGCTGCCTGTCCCCCGTGCCAGCTCAAGCGAGAGGCAGCAGCTCCGTGCAGGTGGATTTGCAGCCCTTGGCACGCTCGAGAGCCCTTTGAGCTCTGCAGAGCCCTGGGTGGCTTTGCAAAATCAGGGGAGGGTGATGGGCAAATGCCACCCTGAGCTGACAGTGTGCAGTGGAGGTTTGCAAAGTGCCTGACACATTGGGAGGCTCTGACTTGTTTTTCTTTCAGCTCCTCACTCAACCTGACAGGAGCTCGCTCCGAGTTTCCCATTTTGGCAGGGCCAATAAAATCCCCTCGCACTGTGAGATTTCAGGCTCTGTTCCTGCTCATCCTCCAGTCCTCTCTTTGTGACACTGTCCCACACTGGGCAATTACTGGCACTGTGTGGGACACATTAAATTCCCCATCAACCAGTGTGTGGCAATATCACTCCTGCAGCCACCTCTGCTTCTCCTCTGTAACAGAAGCAGCTCTGGGATCTCCAGCTCATTTCATCCCCACCTTTTAATTAGTTCAGACATTTTCCAGGGGTGATTTTTGTGTTGTTTTAGACACATCTTTCTAGCCAGTTCATTTTGCCTTCTGTTAGAGCATTCCTAAGAAGAGTGTCAGAAATGTGACATATTTGCAGACCTCTTTTTGCCAGTGCTTCTGCCTCCCCTCCCAGTATTTTCACTGGATATTAATGATCCAGAGCATGAACTCATCTGTGTGAATGGTGTTACACAGCAGACATGCAATGAACATTTTAACCTCCAATGAAACCTGTTTTATCAGTCGAGGCCAATGGGACTTGAATTCTTGTGTGTCAGGGAAATACAGCTGCTCCTGAATTAAAGGGATTGATCAACTCCCTTCCAAGCAGGGAAGGGAGGACAGCTGCCATTGCTAAATGATGAAATCTGAGTCTTCTGAAGCTCATATTTACCGTTGCACCTTGTCTGGTTTACCTCTGCCTTGCATCTCAGTCATCACAATTTTGCAGTAATAAACCAGTCAGCAGTGGCAGGCTTCACGCTGTGGCTGCAGGGTATTTGTTTTGAATAGCAGCAGCGTGCTTCCCTGTATCTTCACTTCCTTAATTTATTTTTTTTTCTCTTCCCTTCCCTGAGAATAACCAGATTTAGCTGTCACTGCCAGTTCCCACCAGCAGCCCAGGTGCTCTCATCAGCTCTGCCTGTCTGCTCAGAAACCCAAATTGCCACGGGCAGCCTCCAGCAGCCACCTCAGACCATGCTTTTCTCTGCAATTGATGTGCACTGCCCTCAGGATTTGTTTTCTTCTGAATCCACTTCAGCAAAGAGAAATATCTCTTCCTGTCATAATGAGGTGTGCTGATGCATGAGCATTTCTGGGTTAATATAAGAGAAAAGAAGGGAAAAAAATCAACAGTGACATTTAAAACAGTGGTAGGAAAAGCAAATATCAGTCTCATCATTTTCTTAACAGTCATTTGCTTGATGGGATGGATCTATTTCTTTCCCTAGGAGAGGGAAAGAGTAATTTAATAATTTCTTCTTCTTTTTTTTTTTTAATCTTAACTGAACTTTTCCTCACATTCATTTTTTAATGCTTCTTACTTAAAATCATTGTATCTTATAGTAGTAGTAACCATCTACTTATTAATAAAAACATCATCTTCTACAAATACAGTGGGCAGTGAGAAAAAATGTTACAGCATTTCAGGGTGAGGAAGCAGTCACAGACTAAAAAACTAAACAAACAAAACCTCAAAAAAGAACATTAAAACTTAGCAAAACCAAAGCTCTAATTTCTATTAATTGCTTCTCACATATGTATGTACAGAACAATAAGTTCATGGCCTCATTCCTACCTATTAGAACTTGCTTTAACCTCATACATATCTCAAGAACCATGCATTCTCTTCAGCAGACAGAGATCTGTCCTGAATATGATATTTACATTGAATCTCATCCTGTGAGACAGTAATGTGCAATGATTGTTCAGAAAGAAGGCAACAAAAGTGTGTAAGAGATTTTGGAGCGGTGGATGTGTTGTTTAGTACTGGGTTCTAAATCCCTACAGGCTCAAATTGTTATGCTAACTTCCTTACAACCTTTATTAAATAATATCAGGCTTTCAGGACATGAGGTTTCCTCCTGCTGCTTGAATCTTTTTAGAAAGAGGCGACTTCAAGAGCAATATATCTGAGGAGAAGGAGATGCTCATCAGCTCTTTCACCTTGTGAAGGTACCAGACAGAGAGGATCAACCCAATCAGTTCCAGTCTCACCAGGGTTGTGTGGATTTTTCAAATTCTCTCTCTGTTTTCCCCAAAAAGAATTCTTTTCCCCTCGCCATCTGTGCAGTTCTGACAGCAAGGTTTCCTTAGTTTTTTCTGTGATAGCTATTCCTCACATAACATTAATTTTACACTTGCACTGAGGGTGCATCTCCCACTGTTCAATCTCTTGGTTCACACAGATCCTGCTCAAAGTGAAACTTCTCTATTAAAAATCAGCTGAAGGTCTGTTGTCTGAGACTTTCCCTCCATTTCAAGGCAGACCACTTAATGTAAATTTGTTTAGAAGTCCTGAAATTACGTGCCAGATTTGCTTGCTTGCTTATTTTGCTGAACCATACCACTTGCAACCTTTTTTTCCCCACCATCTTTAATATTCTAAAAGACAAACTTTCTCTTGAGGAAACGCTATGAACACCACTTTGCTGACACGGATCCACAAGAGCCACCAGAGACAGCTGTGTTATGAGAAAGAAAAAAAGGTCTGCTCTGTTTTTAAATATTCCCCACCACATCCAGCATCCTGCAGCTCCCCAGCTCCGGCATTCCCAGCTGGATCCCGGGTGGATCCATCTGCCTCCAGGCACGGAGGGCAGGGGGGTTTTAAAGTCCAGCTCACCTGATTTCAGGGAATTTAAAGCGAAACCCACAGGTATCCACAAGGACAGGCACACGGCTGCTTTTCAGAGAGCGCCCATCTGCCAAATTGCCTCTAAACGGCACGATTCTGATTTTTGTTTGCTCAATATTTCCCTATCATTACGCAGACTTAAAAAAGAAAAAATAAAATACTGTCGGGAAAAATATTTTCACTCTGAAACAGATATATTTACAGAAATTAGGGAAGCATGAGAAGGACACTGTAGAACCACTGAAGTCAGTAAGAGTATTTCTGCTGACGTCAATGAGGCTTTGGATTAGATTCTAATTTTTGGGGTGGATTTTTTGTTGACAAATCTACATTCATCTGTAACAGGAACAGACCACGACACAAACAAGAATCTGGGCAGAGAAAATGTATTTGTATAGAAGCATCAGAACAAATGTTCAGACCGGATAAATTGGATCAGCAGGGTGAAATGTGACACGTACACGGACAGAGACATACGGTTTTTCATATAAGAAGGACTGAAAAAAGGCCCAGATGAAAAGATGTGCATTTTAGCATTTCCTGTGACATCTACAGTACATAATGTTACAGCACAGGGAGAAAAAATAAAGGATGCTGTCAGCACCAGCATGGAGTCATTCATAGTTTTCATTGACATTCATGGTTTAACAGAACTTTTTCTTTTGCTCTTTGCCTGCCAGTCCAAAGCTCTGGTATGTGCAGAGTCCAAGCAGAGTAATCAACAGGTTAACCTGCAGCATGGTGGCTTTCAAAAACACAATTGCATGCCCCTGTCTAGAAGGTTACAGCAATCTTATTCTCCAGGAGTAACATTTCATTGCTGGCTCAGCTGTCTGATTTTCAGTGGAATGACACCTCCAGTCGCCTGCAGACACTCAGATGTAAACAAAATGATAAAGGACAGCAGAGTCCAACTTTTTGACAGCTCTGGAATAGCATGTCATGTCATGTAACTTATCTTGATGCAATATGTAGGAGCGTGTATAATACTGTTATCTCTGTGAAAGGAGGTGCCCAGCAACACAACTTTTGGAGATCTCGGGGCTGCAAGTGGAAAATGGCTACTTTGAAGTGCATGGAGTAACTCAAGTAGTAAATCTCTAGTTACTAGCAGCAAGCAGGTTCCCTTCTTATCACTCCCACTTTTAATACTAGCCTTTGGTGAAGGCAAGACATTTCTGAGACAAAAAAAATATGTGTAAAATAAGAGCTACATGCACCAAGCATTCTGCTTTTCTTTTCTGCAAACGGTTTAATGGGCAGCAATGTAATGAAAAGGTAAGCCTCTTTTTAACAAAAACTGTCCCACCCACACGTGTACAAGGGTTGCAGTTATGAACTTGGAGCTGCAGGTTGTTTCCCCTCCTTCTCCCCAAGGATAGAGGCAAGGTCAGTATTTGAACCCTTGCACATCCATCCCCACTCATGAAAGGTCAGAAGACTCTTCTGGAAATTAAGAAGAAAGGCACAGAGCACATCAGTCAAACCCTTTCTGAACAAGTCTTGTTACCACTAGAAATTTGCTGAGAATGGAAGTTTACTGCTCACAGAATTGCTATGAATGTCAGGAAGTAATGAGACTAACCTTAATCCAGATCATTCTCACTAACTCCCTGGCATCTGTCTTCCACTCAAATAGCTTTAGTTTTAGCTCAGCTGTCTGCTTGAGGATGCTTAAAGAATGAAGCAGAATTTTTCTTTTTTAAATAGAGAGGCATTAGAAAGGGAAGCTCTCACTCCTAATCTACACAGCAAAATTAAAAATCTGAGCAGAAGATGGGGCGACTTCTAAAATCAAAACCTAGAAAACAAGCCACTTCTTTGACTACTAAAGTCCAACACAAAATTTGTAGGTAGGGCTTCTCAACTGATGACTAGACTTCCATCAGACTCTTCCCACTTGAAAATCAAGATAATGAACTGTATAAGAATTCATCTTCTCCAGAGAATTTGGTCCAGAACTTGCTAGAGTTAGTGCCAATGAGCCTATAGACTTAGATTTTATCCCCAATACCTCAAACTGAAATGGGTGACTAAAGATGGAGCAAATCAAAATTGCTGCACCATGTTATTTGCAGAATTATCTGCTGTTCTCCTGTAATAATCAACTGTGTTACAGGGACTGCTTTTCATTTCCCACTCAATTGCAGTCTTGACAGTACCAACAGAGTCAGCTGAGTCTAAGCATTGGTTGGTGAAATCAAGGCATGTGGCTTGCAGGATGTTGGTACCACAGGTACTGATCTGTGGGAAGATAAAAATGACCCAGCCACAGAGGCTGTGGTGTGTCAGCCCCTGTGCAAATTGAAACCTGTGCAATTAGCACAGCTGGAACCTTTCCACAGCACAGCTGCTCACTCCTGGGCAGTGCCTCTTCCAGGCTAGTTTCAAGTAAGGGTTCAAGGACAGGTTGGATGGGGCCCTGGGCAACCTGGTCTGGTGGGTGGCATCCCTGCCTGTGACAGAGGGTTGAAATGAGATTATCTTTAAGATCTCTTTCAACCCAAACCATTCTAAGATTCTGTGCTACTGCCAAAGTTAGGCTGGAAAGTGCACAGTGCCAGGAGCATTTGCACTGACCAGCCATAGGCACCTGTACCCCAGACAGGTGAAAAGGAAGATCCCCTCCAGCAACTCCCCATGCCTTGATGTAAGAAGAGGCAGATACATTTATCCTGATCACCGGGCACATTGCAGCCCTTTTCACATCTTCAGTCACCACTCCCCAGATTCACCTGGAAGGAAGGAACTCATCTTTTCCAATTTAGACACCTGAAAGGTTGTTGATTCTGTAAGAGATGAGAGTCTATTCCTGTAGTGATTCATTCCAGCCTGAAATAACTTCAGAGCTTTGGCTTTTTGCACATTTATTCCTCAGCCCTTTATCCCTCAGATCTGTGTCTGCTCAGAGCACACAAAAGCTCCTGCTGGGCTCAGGTGTTCACAATCCCTCAGGGGGAATCAGGAAAGGGCTGATGCTTGCTCAGGTCCTATCCCAGTGTGGGTCAAGGTGTGCCTGAGGTGCCTGGACTTGGGAATTGCTCCTGCATTAGTCACAAAAGGCAAATCCCAAAAGAGAAGGAATGAGGCATCCTCTGGTGATGCCTTCATCTTGGCAGGTAGATTAAACAAGTAAGTATGGATCAGTCTGGATCCACAAAACTTGGATAGGAAAGGATAGGAATATCCAATGCTATATTACCTTTGCAGTGATTCCCCAGAAAAATAGCAAAGGGAGAGCACAGTTGGTATTTTTATTCTTTTCCCTCTGGGGATTTCCATATCATGAGTCAGAAGCAGTGGCAGTGAATCCAATCGTGTTTTTTCTTATAATTAACATTTCACAATATGTCCCAGCATGAATTCTTCTTGTTCAGTGTTAACTATGACACACTTCACATTAACTGGAATACAGGCAGCAGTGACACCTGTTTCTTTGCTGATCATTTTTCGATATACAAGAATAAGTTTATCCATTCAGAGCATTTAAGTGGGACACTGACAGCACTAACATCGTGTGCTTTATGGATGATATATCTACAAAGAAAAGCTTAGTGTGCTTGAGTTGCATTCTCTTTGTCTAGCACTTGGGCTTATGAGTCAGGCATATATGCCTTTTGTGGTTCAAAGTAGAAAAATCCTCATTAAGTTACACATGTAATGGCCTCACAAAATATGTGAGTAATAGACATGAAACCTGTTCAGATATGCTGGCTCAATCATGTTTTGGTTTTTTTTTTCCTTTTTTCCCTACAGCATGCATTGCCCTGTCTCAAAATGATTTATTCAAAATATCCATTAATTCAGAGAAAAGAATCTCAAGTGGAATGAAAAGCAAAAAGCTTTAGGTCTCACTGGTGCTAGTAAAGCCAAAACACAAGGAAGCAATGCTTGCATTACCTATATGGCCAACCACTGTCATGGAGTGAAAGAAGTTCAAGGAACAAGACCTTGATCCAGATTCTGAAGTCCCTGTTCACAACCAACCAGTGGGATGTTTGCTTACCTTCACAGCTAAATAAGGACTGGAAATCAGCAGAATCTCATATGCCCATTGGACAAGTCAACTCATGCTCAGGTGAATTTCCCTTTGCTTAAATCTCAGCAAAGAGCAAACCATGTCACCAAAGAGAGAGGAGGATTCCAGCAAAGCTTTGTCTCTTATCTCTTATGAATGAAAGCAGTGGGTGACATGTAGGAGAGAGCCTATCCTGCACTCTGTTTATCTTTTTCATTGCAAAAGGTGTGACATTATTACTCAGCAAGCACAATAGAGAGACTAAAACCAGAATTCTCATTCAGCAGTCTCAAAATTGTAGCACAATCAAGGTCCAATTTTATGAACATCATCTCATCAGCAAAGTGCAGCAAGAAAACCTGAATTTGCAAATAGTCAGGGCAGCAGACTGGGATGCTTTATATTCCTAAGCAGTATCCAGACATAAAGAGAGTAGCACAGATAAGCACACACAGACAGAGCAACAGTGAGCTCTGTTTTCTTCCAAGAGTAACTCCAAGCACTGAGCAAGGCAAAGTGATATTTTATGTTTGGGCAACATGTTTTAATGCATGGGTACTGAACCACAAAATTACCTGATTGAATGGGAAATTAAATCAATACAAGCTTTTGCATTTAAACTTATAAGTTTACTATTTACCTGCAAGTTCATTATTTGTTTAGACATGACAAGACAATGAGAGCAGCAGTAGCAACCTTTCAAAATGATGGCACCAAAGAATTCAAAGGCTGAAAAGCAGTGAAAGAAACAAAGAGAAACTCTCATCCTAGATGGACTGAAATGTTTGACTCCTTGTTTCAGCATGTAAAACAGATTGTACTAAAAGAAGAAATGAAGAACAATAACCCTTTCCTTATGCTGGCACCAGAATACATAAATACAACACTATTTTGTGGGTGCTTACTACCTCTCCACACTGATTTGTGTTATGGAACCACTGCTTTTATGCAAATAAAAAAAAAAAAAAAGTTAAGATAAAAATTCTAAACTCTCTAAGGTGAGTTAAACATTTCATGCTAATTTACGCAGGGTTTTGTTTGGGTTTTATTAGGGCTTTTCCAGCTTTTCAGCAATACTATTACCATATATCGACTTTCCTCTCAATTTAGCAGAACCATACTTCTCAAAAATGATCACCACAATTTGCAAAGGAAACAAAGTCACACAGTGCACAATTCATACAAAAATTAAAATGACAACACATATTCCAAACTCTCTTCCATGCCACAGTGCTGGCACTGCTTATTTACAAGCATTTCTGTATTCAGCGTCATCTTCAACAATGAAATGTACCCATTTACACTCCACAATACCTGAGCATATTTTTCTCTTCTTTTTCCAAAAGACAAATGGTTTGCATCCAGTCTGTTTGCTAAGTACAGCTCACAGCAGCCATTCTCTAGACACACCCAACAGAAATTCATCATATATGATTAAATACACCAACTACACCTTCACAGCTGTGACAAGGTTCTTCTAAAATCTGTGCATTTTTGAAAAACCTGTTTTGTGATCAGTGTCTAAAATTTGTGACTCAGTTTCTCCCCAAATCAACTACCCAAAAAACACAACCTTTTCATGTGGGGGAGCAATCCTCCTCCTTGCTTGAAGGAGGAGATTTCAGAGTTACAAACTGTGCTCTCCACTTGAAAATTCAGCCTACCGGAGTTGAATGACTTTTCAAATGTGAAACAAAACTCGCTTTAAAAATGGGCAGATTTCCAGATGAACTGTCAGGAGGTGACAAGAATGTGTGACACAGAAGCACAACCTCCACTCTGCAGAGGGGGAAACCTCTCTGAAGCCCTCCAAGGAGTTACTGTATTCATCAGGTCTCACCAGTGAAGTGTAAAACAGACCAATTGTTATCAATTTGCTTACAGTCCTTGCTGCTGATAGAACCACTTTTAGCTGAAAATCATTTTGCAATTATTTTGTCACCAGAAAGCCTTGCAGGCAGCCTCCTCCTTTTGCTAAAGAGAATGGACTGAGTCACTCCAAATGTGATGACGACAGAATTTCTTTTCTAAACCAGAAGATTTCCAGCTCCCAGGTGATTCCTTCTTCCAAACAAAGAATCTGACATGCATTCAATTGCAAGGGGGTTGTATATATTACTATTAATGTTATGAAAATAACTCTGCATCAGAGCCTGGTAAGTTTAGCTGAAAATAGTCAATAAATTATTTAGTTCACAAAATGTCATTATGTGTGGGGTTTACTTAATTGAATAGAATAATTTATGGTAAAACCTAGAAAAAAGATCAATGCAGATGGCTTGTGAGAATGATTGAGTTTCAGTGAAGGCAATTTGATTTTTATCCCTCATTATAATAATGTTAAAGGGAAAGCATCAACTTTGGTAAAAATCAATATTTGATGAGTGCCTAGGCCATGAATTTTAACTAGAGGTAGAACTGAGGTAGGAATAGGTGTAAATAATTAATAACTTCCATACCCTGAACAAATAACTGTTTTGTTTTGGAACAAATGCCTATTATCCAGAGATCCTTCTGGTCTCATAAAAATAATTTAGTAATGAATGGTTTTTAAAATTCTTTTTTTTAAAATTGACAAGTGATCCTTGAAACATTCTTGAAATTTATTTAATCAAGGGTTTTTACAGACAATAGAAGGCTAAAAAATGCAAACATCTTACTCTTCTGAGTGAAGTAACACATTCCTCGTTTTTTCTTTTCTCTTTACCCTAGAAGAATATTTTCCACTTTGCCATCAACAGCTATGCTGGCTAGAGAGAGAATTAATTTTAAAAAGGTACACACTTCATGAAAAAATAAAATTGTAAATCAAATTTTTACACAACCTTGTACGTGGACTTGCAGCTGTTACTGTTGTGCTATAAAAACAACCCGTAAAATCTATTTGAAGAGCAATCTTACTGTGAAACACTTGCCATGATTTCTTTTTTTTGTGGGCTTGTTTTAAAAGAACACATGATTGAATTGATGTGAATGTAGCATATATCCTGAATTTTGCTGTGTGAAATATTTACACCTCAAAGACACTAAAAAAAAATCTCTGACTTTTCTAATGAACATTTTTTTTCACTGGAACATCCAAAAAAATGCAGCCTGGAGTCACATCTCAGTTCCCTTCTCCCCCAGTGTGTTGGTAAACTGACACTGACACTGACACTGGACAGCAGTTCTGCACCTACACAGATTCACCTGCACAGTCATCCTTCAGCTCCTGTGAATTAAATGGCTCATCATGGTGAGCAAGTACACAAGCACCTTCAAAAAGGACAAAAACATCTAACTGATCCCTACTGGCAATGCAAGGTTTTTCTATTTCTTTTTGAAAGAGACAGTTTCTGCCCAGTGCAGAAAGTGAGCACCCAGCTGAAGGGGAAAGAGATTCTCATGTGGCACCACAAGAAACACACACCTCTGCACTCATGAAACAGTGACAAAAAACAATTCAGACTGGCAGCTGGTGGAAAGGAGACCTCTAGGAAGGAAGCACCAGGTTCAGACTTGAATTCCTACCGTGACTGATTTACTGAATCATACAGAAGTTGCCTTTTTGCTTTGCCTTTTTTTTATAGCAGCCGAGACTGCTTGACAGATCATATGTGTTTGTGTAATTTCATGGGTCACACGCCACTGATATTCATTAGACTCATGGCATGCCATTCGAGTGGATCCAGGGCTGGAGGCTGTCATGAAGAAAACTGACATCCTTCAACAGCATTCCAGCAAAGTAACAATTTGCTTGACCTAAAGATTCAACAAGTCACTGATTTTTCTTTTTTTTCCCATTACATCTTTGGTTCAGGTTGAAAGCCCTGACTGCAGTTTCCAAAATGTCATATTAACATCAATTTGTGGAACAGATTATGGGATGTAAAGATACTGGGAGATAATAAAAGATGGAAAACCTACACTTAGAAACGAAGTTGGGAGGCATATTGCTGTCTTTGCAGCAGAGTTTATGTAAGACTCTGCTATTTAATGTACTTTGGAAACGTCTACAGTCAGCCTGTTAAAGTTTCCTCTTATCACAGAGAAACATCCCATACGTGGGCTTGAAAGGCAGCGTTCTCACAGCAGGGATTATAGGTTAGAATAATAAAGCAACTTCCTGCAAGGCTTGTGAATCTTCTGTTCCACACTCTGTGCCTTATGGATATCATCTGCTTTCAACATTTACTTTTAACATATGATTCCTTTCAACGTTCATTTCTCAGCTCAGATTTCCTTGCCATTTGTCGAATGATCCAGTGTGGGATTAATGCAGGTACCACAACATTTAGAATTATAAATCATTCAGGTCTTGCAGTGCAGGCAAAGGACACAGGTAATGACTGGGATAAACCCTGTGTTGTGGCTCCAGTTAATTTTGTTTGTTTATTCCTAGTATCCTCCTGGCTGCCAGCAGTGCCACTCCATTTAAAGCAGCTTTTTCTTGGGCTGAACAGTTTCTTACCCTACAAGCGGAGCTCTGCAGGCCACTGGTTGAGGAAAGGTGCAAACCCCTGGCAAGGTAATTCCATCAGCCAAAGCTCATTTGCATGAGCTTATGCTCCAAGCCACTCCACAAAAATCAATTCACACCTCTGTTACTCACCATAGAGTCACATCAAGAAGTGAGAAAATTAAAGTGATGGAAAAATGCACCTAAAATTCATCCCTGGATTTATACTTCTGTTGGTTCAGGCCAGATCAAAAGTCCATTTCTTTTTAATGACATCGAACAGAATAAAAGGATAGGCAATAGATGCATTACCATTTACCTGATTTAGCTCAAGAATTCAGTCAGGACACCAGAACTTTATTTTTTATATTTTGTCTAAAGCTGATTGCATCGTCTAACCAGCACAGAATAATCCTAAGGTTTGGAGGGAAGGAGTGTATTTTGGAATTATAAACATTCTAGCATTTATGCTTATTTTGGAAAGAGCAGAGCTCAGCAAATTCAGAGGATCCTCTGCCTCCCCTCTCACCTGCCCGAGGTGCATCCTGTCTGGAGCTCTGCAATGTGGAGTTCTGCTTCCACAGCTCCAATCCTGTGAGGAAGCAGGAGCAGAGTTGTGCCTCTGCTCACACAGCACTTCAACTTTGTTTTCTTGAAAAAAAAATAAGGAGAAAATATCAGCTGTGCAGAAACCTACATAAGGAATTTCCTTGCTCCTTCGTGATTTTAACACCCTCTGTAAAATTTTTGTAATTAAAGACAGCTACACCAATTTTAATGCCACTCTAAAAAAGTATCAAATAGATCTATCTTGACCAGTTTTCCTCCAGAAGAATCCCAAGGCGGCAGAATATTGATCTCATAGATTTGTAATGCTTCACCTCTGAGTGGCACAAGCAAAGCCACGCAATTTTATGCGCTTGAAACATAAAATTTAGTCATTCCTCTGTCCTAGAAATATTCAGGCTGCCTGAAATATCTGGTGTTGCCTACAGCCATGAGCAGAAAAGCAAGCAAGCTCAAAATGCAACATGCTTTCTCGTCAAGGCTCGAGATACCTCTCCTAGAGTTTACCATGTGATACAGCACAGCAAAATTAAGGCATATGCTCTAAAATAATTATCTCAATTTATACCAGGGCCATTTTCATACCTGGGATGCTTGAGAGCTGTGTAACCCTTTCATCACCACTCCTGAGCCCAGCACAGGTCAGACAGGACAGAGCATCCAACTGCTGAAAGTGCTGCCTTGGACTGGCTCGCAACGCCCAAAACACAAATCAGATGGGGGGAAAGAAGATTGCTTCTCAATATTTTTTACCAGCAAAATACAAGTCTGAAAGCTGTGAACAGGTTGAGCCCAAATTTATTATTAGAGAAATGAGTAGAGGTAAAATTTCAGCTGTAATGAACCTCCTCATGGCATTAAACACATCTGACTGCTCTCACACGTGCATACCTGCTCTCCCTCTGAGCATGCCACACATTTCATCCGTGCCAATCACCCCAGGACACGTGCCAATCACACAAATATTATCAGGTTTCTCAGCTAATGAAGGGAGATCATAAACTGTCACTTCTTCCTAAGAAAGAAAAAAACAAAACCCTAAATATATTTATAATTTTACACTGAGATTAAGGCTAGAAAACAAAATGTTTTTTCATTTTATCTTTCCCTTAATAACTGAGATGAGACAAGGCCCATGTTGCCACACTTAGCACAAAACATAGCTTTTCCTGCAAGAGAGCCAAAGAATTGTGTGTTTCTCTATTTTGTTGCATGACTACAGGAGATCATGGATTATAAACCATGTTTAAGTTTCATAAGCAGGGCTTCACCTCAGTCTTCCTCAATTAGAATCTGCACATACCCCATTGGAACCTTCCAGGAGACTGAAGAGTTAAGAGATGCCTAATTCATACTGAAGGCAGAATTTCCTTTTGTGATCAAAAAAATCAGATCTCAATGCAGATATTCAATAACACGTATTCAAGCCAAGGAAGAATCTTACAGGCTGCAGTTCAGTTTCTTTATGGAAAGAATCCTCCAATAAGGATTTCTCTTTTATTGTATTGACCATAGAAAAAAACCTAAGACAGAAAGTTCTCCTTGACAACATTGACATTTATGCCTATACTGCCAATTCCACAGGCACAGGACTTTTGAAATTGCCATTAGTATCCAAAGAAATTTAGAAATATGTCCAAAACAACATTTCCTCAACCTGTTGTCCAACACACATTTTGAGTGCACTGGCTTGGTGTGCTATTATTAATCAACTTACCACCCAGTTTGGAAGTTCTCCAAGCAATCTGAAATGGGACTACAAATTCTGATCTGCTTAAGTCAGCAAACTTGAAGTCTCAAAAGGATTTAACTGCTATGATTTTAATAATCTTATTAATAACCCATGATGGATTTATGCCCATTAATCCAGAAGTTGCAGGAAGTACAATTAAAAATTCTGAGTATATGATACAACCTCAATATATTATTTAAGCACCCATTCCAATCACTGGCCATAGTATAAACTGTGCAACATGAAAAATACATCATAAACAGCTTGTAAAAATTCAAATATCCAGGAAAAAAAAAATCCCTCAGAAAAAGCCTCAGGAGATAGTTTATAGTACAAATAAAACTCTTGCAAATCACTGATGTTTTCTATTAAACATCAAAGCTTATTCAGTGTATAATTTCTAATTTTTACATTAAAGTTTGCATAGATTTCATACTAAGAAATTTTTGAGGAAATGGCATAACCTCACACTTCCCCCAGTTTTCCTCTTTCGTGGTGATTTTAAAAATGGTTTGATATTCCTGATTGATGATAGAAGGATACACTGCCAATTTTTCTCCCTTTTTCTTTTTTTGTTTTATCTTCATATAATATTCCTTCCAACTAACTTAGAAAAAAAGTCTTGTCATGTCCCAAGAAATAATCTAAATCATAGATCTTGTAAGAGTAATGCCATACTTTACCTCAAGCAATGCCACATGCAAAAGTGGACACCTGATTGACAACCATATTAATTTTTAATGCCAGTATTTTCAGTTTTAGCCCTTGCACAAGACATTTTGATTATAATATACTGTTCAGTAAAGGCACTTGTCACTCAAAGGGACAGAAAAACACACACAAGAAGATGGAGTAGGCACACAGAGATTACAGAGAAGTGAAAAGAAAACACCACCATTTCATCTCCCAGTATGGATCAGCACAGAAGCCAAGATGTGGAGCTTGGCAAAACAACTACAGTGCCATTAGAGAACAACAAGGTCTATTTGTTCAAATAAAACCCAAAGACACAAGAAGAAAACTGTGCAGGACTGTAGTGGTGACAAAGGTCCCCAGCCCTTTTTCTTTAAGTCTGGGGTTTTTTAATTAATGGCAGTTTAAATAAGCTGCAATATTCTATTAACTCTTAACTGTATAGACTTTATATAGTATAGATTATGTACAGTCTATACTACACGCACATACCATCCACATATTTGTCAATTTTATGTTTTGAGATAACTTCATATGATGATCTTGACTGAGATTTTCAAAAGCAGCTTGAAGATCACAGTTTTAATGTGCTGCTGCGATTTACTGTTTGGTTCTCTCAGGGCATTTTCTATATAAAAAGTCACAGAAAGCCTTACCAGCTCACATGTTGCAAGGTCAAGAAACACTTAAGCATGCAAGTGTGGGAAGCAGTACTGCCCTCAGTTCATTTCCCTGCAAGTAGTAATTAATAAAGAGGAATTTTTTTTTCTGGCAGGGAAGTTACAAGACCTTATTGAACAGATAAAAATTAAAAAATCAACAATTCTCACTCATGCAATCCATACCTGCATTATATTGTACTCTGGACTGAAGTGCCACAGCTCTACTCACTACATTCAAATTGCTAGCAGCCAATGACCCACTTTAAGAATTTTTACAGTATTACCTTTAGAATAACTCTCCCAAATCAAACCCATTCTGCTGCAGATAGGCTTTTGTGTTGAAAGGCATTTTCTGAAGTGGCATTTATCAAATCCGAAACAAATGATGGGACAATCTAATCAAAACACTGAAATGACTGCATGATTGTATTTTAAAAATCATAACCTAATTAGAACCGAATTGATTTTTCCGTTAGCATGAAATTAAAACTAATTTCCCCGCACAATATTTACTCTAATATTCCCCAGATGCAAATACAGACTCATAAAACATTTCATAAAAAAGGTTTTATAATTGTTTCCTGATTTTTTTCATTGCATCATCAATTGCATTTATCTTTCTAAACTATCCTTCTTGTTGTCTCTCTGAAAAATGCATTAATGAAGGGAGAGATGATGAAACACCACTGAAATTCTTTAACTGCTGAGATACCGTGGGCAGATAAAGAGTGGATACAGTCTTTCATTTCCTTTCCTAGCCAAACCTGCTGCTGAGATGACTTCTAAATTAATGTTACAGTCAGGCTGATAGACAGCAAAAGGTGGCAGACACTCCCTGTTCAATTTCTCTCAAAGAAATAGGCTAGAAAAGTAGATTTGTCACCAAAAGAAATTCCTCTGTCATCCTTCAACATATTCACAGTTTTCACACCCAGTGTCACCCCTGCTGCCCTGGGCTCTTCCTCTCTCATTGCCACAGAGAAAGTTCCTGAATTCCTGCAGCGTATGGCATCTTGTAGGCTGGGAAATTGAGCACTGAGACACTACCTCACTCTAGCCCAGACACAATCAGATTTATAGGACTCTAATTTCATTTGCTACGATGGCTGCCTTAATGAGGAACGTATGTTTCTGTGCAGCCAGGGCTACTCCTAATGCAATAGACTCTTGACCTTGAACGTTCATCGTGTCCCTCTCACCACTGCCCAATCCTGGGGAGTCCAACCTCTTTAAAGCCAAGGCAATCAACAAAGAGTGCTGTATAAATATCAAGGAATCTCCTAATTGCCTGAGGTAGAAAATTAATCATAGAATATCTACCTCTCAACTTTTTTTCAGATTTACATTCATATTTATGGAGCTCATCACCTTCTGCAAAAAGTGGCTCCCAAGCAAGTGACTGCTGCAACACTACTGCTGAACACCTCACATTTCACTGCAATGTGCAGCATTCAAAAGGAAAGTTAAACCCCAGACAACTCCAGCTTGCTCTCTCTTCAGGCGACACCTTTCCTTGCCATTGGAGAGAAGCAGATGCTCTCTTTTCTCTCTGTAAACCGTTGATTTGTAAAGGCAGGTTTCCTCACCCTAAAGCAGACCACATTGTGTCCTTGGCTCTAACACACAAAATAAAACCATCCCTTCAGATTAGGAGAGTTCACACACATCCTTATTATAAAGCTATGGCAGCAGCATCTCCCAAGGCAGGTTTGGTGAGATGCCCTTGTGGCAGAGACATTTTAATGTGCACGGAGCACAGAGTCTCTGGAGAGGAACTGGGAAGGTTTTTACTGGACAAGCACACGGTTTATCAAGAAGGGAAGGTCTTTGAGGGATATGTGTCTACTTGCTGCAATACTAATAAGTAATAAACTGAGTCAAGGGCTTGGGAACTTTGATTTCTGTTCACACCTCTGTCACAGACCTTAGAGAAATCATTTCTTTCCTCTTTGATTCAGCTGCCTGAATGTAAAATGAGGTTAATGGTATTTTTATCATCTCCTTTGTGTGATTCATCTACTCAGAATTCAGGTTGCAGGGGGAGGTATGTGGGGATCTCAGTATATAATTCTACAGTAGCCACTGTAACAAGGACAAAACTCTATTAGGGTGTCTGTTCTCCCCTGCCACCTATATAAATATGATAAATCATCTACTATTAATCATCAAGGCTAAGAAAATTAGCAACTCACAAAATGGTGATAACAGAGAACAATTCCAGCAATATCCCTGCCATTTATCAAAAGTTTTAAAAAAAACTACTACAAAACCACCAATCCAAGAAAAAGTCAGGGCTCTGTTGGTGGAGGACCACACAGCTGACTGATCCAAAAGAAACCTTCCATTAGCAAATTATGAATCTCACAGACAGGTAAGTTCCTCTTGTCATTCTCTGCTTTTATATTTTCTCTCTGTAATTTCTTGAAGGAATTAAAGAAAGATTAGAATTTACCATGGAAATTTATTATCCCAGGGATATTTTCATTATTATTTTCTCTTTTGAAGGGCATCCTGCAGTCTATAAGCACTAGGAGGCTTGTACAGAGAACTAAAGACAAACTTATTTTAAAAATAATGATCCCAGAATGAAGAAATTGGAATATGCATATCTCCCACTTAAGGAATTGCTGTTGTGAGGAGATAATCCCTCTTGAACCTAGGGTGAATAAATTCAGGGAGCAAGATCCTTCACCTCTCCTTCTCTTCAAAAGAGGTGGTAGATGCTACTGCCTTGACAAGCCAGTCTTTAAAAAAAAATAAAATTTCATAATGATAACAAGTACTCAAGCCTACTCACCTGCTTTGGGAACTCAGTGGCATGTGTACACTTCACTGCAAAATGCCACTTAGTTATGTGCTCCTGGCACTCAGCCAGCAAAGGGCTACACATTTTTTTATCTCATTGCACAAATTTTCTCATTGTGGTGGTACTGTTTGGCAGGCCATTAACAGAGCCTTGTTTATAATCTTTTTTTTTTTTTTTTTTGCATTTACAGCATGGTGCACAAAGCAAAGCTAGTGTGTATTTTCCCATGTCTTTGACATTAACACCAACTTACCACCCAGCACTGACACCTGCAGAAAATTCTCTTTGTGAGTTGGCTGAGCCAAATCTGTCACAGGTCCATGCAAAAAAACACTTCCAGCGAAAGTCATCTCCAAGAAAGAGATCATCTGTTTTAAAATTTGTGTTGCAATCCAACACCACAAAATAACAGTGCCATCCTGGATAAAAATACTGTTATTTAAAAATCCTTTGTCAATATTATCTGTTAATCACATGCTCTAGTCTTCCTTTGTACTACATTAAACCCATTACACTGTCCCTGTTTACTGACAATGACCATCACAAAGATAGCCCCTTTTTAATGAAATATATTATTAAAAGAAACACTGAAAAACAAGTATTTGAAATTCAGCTAAAGTCTAGAAACCACAGGCCAGAATAACATAGCAGAAAGTTATTACAAAAGCTTAGATCTTGAGCAATAAATGTATGTTGAAGAAGCAAATGCAGACCAGCAGCAAGCCCACAGGATGTCATGTCTGTGCACAAAGAAGGAGTACACTGATCCAGCAATGGGAAGAAAGAGAGACTTCAATTAATGGAAGCACAGTTAAGATGTAGATTCTGCATATTCTCTCAAAAATTAAAAAATGCTGGTGAGTGACATGGAGACAGAAGGCAGTTGACCTCCTTCTGTGTTTGCATGTTGCTCTTCTGGTTAGGTATTTAAAAGAAAAGAAAAAAAAAAGAATGAAAGAAAAAATAAGAGGTAGCTTCTGTCCCAGTGCTTCCAACTAAAAGTGTGTCCAATTAACTGCCACAAGGCATTCAAGACCATGGACCTGGTAGAACTGGTACATGTGAAAACTTAGATATCAAGCTTTGCCCTCTTTAGTAAACTTTTAAAAATCATAATACATGTGGTTCTGTCAGTGCCATCTCTCAACAGTTCTAAGTGTTTATTATACACCAGATGTCATGTGAAGGATTTGGGTTTCAAAGTGACACGAGAGACCTTGGAACAGTGTGAATTCTAGGACAACATATTGTGTGTGTCCATCTCTATCTGTCATGGTAATGATAAGAAAGGGCAGGAATGCAGGGGCACTCGCTCCTCTCCAAATATAATCACCATGCTCAGAAATTCCTGAATAACAGCCTCAACTCACTTGTTGGGGTGAGCAGAGAGGGTAATCCTTGACTGGCCTAAATTAGCTTGAGACCACCCCATAGGAAGCCTGTCAGGGAGGAAGCTGACAGCTCCAGACAGCGAGGCTGGGTGTCTCATCTCATATATTCATCACCCCAGGTGCCGCTCACATCCCACACAACAACTGCACACAGGGACGGCAGGAACGCAGGGAAACCACTGAGTGAGGAGGGGGATGTTCAGAGAAGGACAGGCAGTGTGAAATTAGGAAATTAAGGAACCCCATGAGCAGAAGAAGGAAAATACTTGAGACATTTTTAAGGAAGTCCAGGCGCGTTTTTTAATTTACTCAAGGTAATACTTTCATAGGGTAAGGATACCATAAAATAGATGTGTGCGCACTCCTTGGGGTCTCCCTCTTGGAAAATGGCAAAGATCAAAGGCTCCCTGCCTATTTTCTCTCTGAAAAATTGAAAATTAATTGCCTGAATTCACATACCAGTTTATTCAACTCCTTCCTTTTCCAGTCCAACAATTTGCATTGACTGACAGATACTTTTAAAATGCTAACATAAATAGCTGGCCTAATACTCCATGTCAGGGTATATTTTAATTGGTAAAAAGCAATCATCATCTTTGTTGCAGTAGGGTCATTTTCTGAATGTCAGATATCAAATTAACACAAAAGGATAAGGTCCCTATCAAAAAAGTTGTGTATGCACAGCCGGCAAGATACAAGGTAGAGAATAAAATCCACCAGGCTGAAGAGAAAACTCAATTCATAATGAGGACAATGGCATCCAGAGTGTTCCTTATCTGTGCTAAAAAGAAAAAAGAATAAAGAAAAAGAAAGATAAAAGGGTGGGATTAAATCTATGGCACTGAGGTTGTAACATGCATTCTGTAGGTATACAGATGTTCACAGCTCCACTGATGCTACCAAAGCTGAGCATTTGACAGTAGCCCCTAATTAGTCAGAGCTGTGGCTGTCAACAGTAGAGGCAAAGTCAAACAACTCTGGGTGGTCTCCAGGTTGGCTGCCCACCCCTCACACAACTCCTCTCAATTATTCACCCACCTGTATTACAATGCTCAATATTTTATTATGTTCTGTAGAGGTGAGTGCAAAATACGAAGCCTTGGGGTGTTGCCTTTTATTGCTTTCCAACAATAAAAAAATGGCCTGTGCAGAAGCTGTGCCTACCAATCCTCCAGCTGCCCAGTGATTAGCTAATTATGTTTCATGAATATGCAAATTCTAAACACTGCAGTGGGTCCTTTTACTTTCCTTTCAGTTCAATGCTGCACAAGTAGACCTGGGTTTCCATTCCACCTCTGTGTTTTTGGATGACAAACAATGTCTATGTAACACTTGTCAAGAGGGTGCACTTTGTGCCTGTCAGCATCCTGCCTTCATTACCATCCTTCACAGCTCACCTGCAGCAAAGTCGTGTCTAGGGCTCCAGAACAGAGTCCAACATTCCTGTGAAAATGAGAATTGTCTGAGGGAGCCACGGCCCCTGCCTTGTGGTACAGAGTCTGGTAACTACCTCAGAGCACAATTCAAAGCTTCAGAGTCAGAAATCACGTACTCCCTTCCCAGGAGAACTCCCTCTAACAGCTCCATTGCCAGAAGTTACAGAAGATGTCCTGGAGCCCGAGGGTTAAAACGCTGGATGTTCTTGTTACCCATAAATATCCAATCAGTTGAAAGTCTTGCTGCCACTGTGTGAATAATGGATTTTTGCTCAGTACAAGAACTTAAAAGGAAAAAAAGCCCAATGCTTGAAGGTGACCTTAAGCCTTTTATTTTGTTATCTCTTGGCTTATTTAAAAAAATATATATATAGCGATAAATTTGGCTTATTAGCCTTGAAGAATTCTGTGCAAGCACACCTTCAAAACAAAACCAAAATATTTCCTTTTGAAAATATTGAAACCAGCTTTTGTCATTCTCCCTTTTTTCCCTTGTAGCTGAAGCAATATATTTAGATTTGCCCTGTTTGAGCTGCCAAACCATTCTCAGTGAATTTGCTCTTCGAAATCTGTTTTGCCTATCTCTAATCCTAAAAGATTCTCAATTCCATGATACTTAATCTTCCAAGTTCACATGGTTACTATAAGCTCTTTTTTTTTTCTGTTTCAGCAAAATTAGCTTCTCAAAGTTCCCACTACCTACAAAACATTTTTTTTTCTTTTTGTCTGTCTATTTGTCTGTCTATCAAATCAACTTCTCATTATTCTGTTCCACTTAGGGCAGAGTGAACACTGCTGCCAGGAGACAAGATCGTTAAACAAATTACAGTGGATGTGTATAGATTATACCCATGTACATGGTCTTGTTTAAAAAATAATAATAATAGTAACAGATAATCCTGAGAAATGGAGAGTGTAATTCCTGACCAATTTCAAAATGCCATCTTTATCAAAATTCTACCTACAGCGAGTGAAATCAATATATGGATGTTGCTGTAAAATTAATGAGCTTTTCAATAGCCTGTGTTGAGCTCTTTTTTTTAATTGCAAATCATCTCTAATTTTTCTTTCCTAAATAGTATAGACATATGCAATGGTTGACTAATGCTGCACCATAGCACAAGAAAAATCTACTGGAGGATTTGTTCCCTGTAATGATCTCCACCAGGCACATATTCTTTTTTCTCTGCACAGATAGACATCAAAATTAAGTACATTGGCTTAATTCAGTTGCCATTGTAAGCTCAAATGGAATACAAAGTGAAATCAATATTAGTGAAAAAGATCAGACTAGAATTGGAAGGTAATATAATTAGGTTGGCTTTGCTATACTTTGTAATGCTTATCTGTAGTATTTTACCAAATAGAATATGGGTATCTATTTTCTGAAACCATAGGAGGTTTTCAATGCTGTATTGTCCTTATTTATTTCACTTTGAGGGAGCACTTCAGAAAGAGCTGTCTGTCCATCTCTGTGGGATTTAGGGCTGACTTATCTCCCTGAGTGATCTGAATTTTGTGCGTACAAGGGAGATCTACTTCTTAAGCAAAAGCATTAAGAGCCATTTTAACAGCACAACACAGAGAAAGCTTTATGTGTTCTGTTCATAGGAAATGTGCTCTTTACCTCTGAACACAAAGCATTTCACTGTACTGCAGTCTCAGAGCACAGAAATTAAAAACATGAGATCTTGCACCTCTGCTTCTCAAACTTCACTCCAGCCCCATCAAAACTCGCCCCATCAGCTGGACAGCTCTACTGTACACCCTTGAAATGAGGATGTAGGGCAGGATAACCTCTCTCCAGGGCTCTCAGGAGATTAGACAGCTCTCCTGCATGGTTTCTTTGCTCCATTCCTCTTGGGCTGAGCTGATGTGCAGGGCCGAGCCTCAGCTCCTGCACAGAGGTTGTCGCCAATTTAAAATCATTCCCCAATTCATTTCCGAGCAATCAAATGAAAGACGTGGCTTCCCTCCACACCTCTGATGTACAAATCTTCCCCCAAAGAAGATTTCCCAAAAATTCCCAAAGAATTCATTCCCAAAAACCAAAGTATATTTCAAGGATGACTAAAGATACTTAATGGTTTAATAAGCTTGGAACAGTAAAGATCTAGTGGAGGAAAAATTCTTTTGAAAGATGGTATTAAAAGGCTACATAAACTCTGTCTATACATTCTTCTTGGTTGATGTAAAATGTATTAAAGGTTTTAATAGGAGGAAACTAAAAAAATATTCAGATTTTTTCCAAACATGGAATTTGATGTCTCCCAAAAGACCTGCTGGATATGCAATGAGAGCTTCATCTTACCAAGACTGAGGTTATGTCACATCAGGACACAACTCCTGTAGCATGGTAGAGGAACATTCCATCCTTATGCCATCCCAGCAGTGAATCCCCACCATTCTCACGTCTTGCCCAAAAGTGTCACATTAAATGGTGACACAGCATTAAATGCAGCCTCACAAAGACATTGAGCTAGTTAGTCATTCTAGTGAAAAGCTGGCTGAGGGAGGAAGCATTCCTGCTTTCCCCAATTCTGACATTGATGATGAAGCCCCAAGCTTTTTAGTCAAAATTCACTTTCACTCTCTTAAATGCTGGGATTTTGTCCTCCCACTAGCTTCCTAATGGCACAACTGGTAGTACAAATGCAAAAAGAAATCCTTTTTTTTTAATCCCTATCACTAACAGAAGGAAGAAGAGGATAAGTTACTTTCTGGGCCACTCTCTCTTCAAGGATAGCTTTGATGATTTTATCTCTTTGGACCAAAACTTGTGATCCCAGAACTGTGTTTAGTGGCAGAGCACAAAGTAAGGTGCCATGTAAGAGCCAGGATAAAACCAAATACTTCCAGTATTCCCAAGGAATGGGAAAGTGAAGCAGGTTTCACTCAAGATATAAAACCACTGTAAAACAGATTAGAGGAAGCCCTCAAAAGGCTGGAATTTGTCATTAATAACAAGAAGCAGAAAAATTTGGAACTGTAAAAGCAAATCCAGCAGCAAACAACAAAGCCTGTTTTCCCTGTTCCTAACTCAGCCTCAGCGTGCCAAGTAGGAATCACCCTCTTCAGTGGGGGAAGCAGCACAGCAGCAATAATCAGCAAAGGAAGGGCAGAACTGCAGGGACACCAGTGCCATCACAAGGACAAAAGAACCAAGAGGAATGGGGAAATTATTATATGAAAATAAAATAAAGGAAATCACTTGTAATCAGATTTTTATCTCGTTTAGGAGTCCCTGTTCATTTTTCTGCTACCCGCTTTCACAGGTAAAATAAGCCAGAAATCAAAATTACAGTAATGCCTCATAGATTTATCATAATTCCAATGTTCCCATCTGATTGAGAGGATGCCACAAATTCCAGTGTATGTCAAGGATCTCGTTCGTAGCGATAGATCATAGACTATGAGGAAAAATAAGATTTCCTCCTTTTGAAGTAAATTAAATAGAGTAAATCAGATCAAGCGTAGCATCAATAAAATACATACTCTCATATTTTAATCAGTGGTAAACAGGCTCATGTGCAGAATATGTCACACCTGTCTTACATCCCACCATCCTGGACAGAGATGTGCATTGTATAACAACTACTCAGCTTGGCTTTAGTGACCTGCAGCTTTTGCTTTTAGGTGACATGAAGATAACACTGAAGGCTCTACCATCTCCCAACTCTACTTAAATGATCATCTACACAGACATGATCCAGGTGAGCAAAGAAGGGTGATTCAGTTGCTATCAACTACAACATATATTTCATTTGAGGTGGCTTGACTAGCCTGAGCTGAATTTCCTTCTGGATCACAAAAAAAAAAAAAAGAAATTTCATTGGAATAGGCAATTCTTAAGATTAAAAAAAAATTCTCCTAAAACCAGTCAATTGAAGTATCAACAAGAGAATAAATTCACAAAATATCATCACACTCTGTAGGAATGTGAAAGTATTAAGTTAAACAACACCGTTTAACATTTATAGCCTTTTTTTTAAAAATAAAGGATTGAAAAAATTAAACACCAAAATATTTTCAAATGTGGCTTCACATAATGAGAAACAATATTTAATCTGTTGTTGATTTATTATTTTAAAAATACTGCATGCCATGAGAGAAAAAGAAATCTAGAACTGCCTGCCCAGGCTCAAGCTGGCAAATCAGTTCATGAAAATACCTCATGCTTATTACTCTTTTGAAAGATTTTTCCATTTCTCTTCACATTAGGAGCCTGTCTAGACTCAAGAAACTATCCTGATGAAGCAAGTTCTCCCACAATCCAAAATAAATGCCTTATGAAGCTTCTGACATTACTGAGCAAGAGCCCTGGAAGAGACCCTCAGCCCCTTCCAGGCTGCAAGCAGGAGAGTACAACTCCACTGAGGGAAAATAGCTTATAAACATGGAAATAATCTCATTCTCCTCCATCATAAAAGGCTTTCCTTCCCCTTGATACTTTGCTCAGCAGATTGATCCAGAAGCACACTGTTTTGGTTGTTAGAGACCACTTCCCACCCTAAAAATCTTCTTCCTTCCAGGAGCTGTGTCCTGATGTTATCAGAGGTAGCACGGATCTACCAACCCAGATTCCTGTTGGCAGGTTAAATGATGCTCATTCAGTAAAATAAATGCATCTTTGCCCTTCAGACAACCTAGGGGCCCTTCCCCAACACCTGCTCCAGGTTGAGTTTATCTTCTTTGCCCCGATTTTATTCTCAAAATCGTTTACCCCAGCATGTACCCAAATGGCATTGTACTGAATGGCGCAGCAAAAAATATTGCACTGTTTTAACCCAGAAACTGTTTAGGCAAGAAACCATTATGTTAGTCTGGTAAAAATCTTTCAGAGCACCTGCCCTGAACACACATACCATTTCCATTTTTTGCAACCCTTGTCTCTGAGCCCATGGTCAGTACTGTCACCTTGCCTGAAATAACAATGTCAAGTATACATTTAATTCCAGGACCATCTCTAAATCTTTCCTCTCTTAACATTTCCACTGCATAGGTGCCTCCCCTACCTACACTTAGTGTTCTCTGTGAGTTAGAAGTTACCAGTTCTTGTTCCATAAATGTAGAGAACTTCCTTTCTTATTACCCAGGTGCATTGAAGGCCAGACCTTACCCTTTTCTAGTGTTAAGGAATCCAGTTGAGATATGTCACATTAACCCAGTTTCAGACCATTTCATGTATCAGGATTCTTTTGAGGCCAAGTGTTGCTTTGGCATCAAGTTTATCTGTACTGTTTTAATCTGACAGCCAAAACAAATTACTCAGTTTGTCTTTTGTACTAATTATTATTTTTCAATAAACTTGCCTTGCACAGAAGCTCTGTCTGAAGTTCTAGAAAAAAGCAGTTTAAATTACATTGCTGCACATTACAATTTCTTTATCATGTTAACATGCTACTCCAGTTCATATGTGAAAGATCTTTAATAACTATTGTTTATTGTTGGATCTGAACTGTAAAAAAAATTTCTCAATAAAAAAAATATTATTAAAGAATGGATATGAAGAAAAACACATCTTCAAAAGAAGTGGAAGTCAGACATTGATTTCTGTCTGCTTATTATGCAAACCCAGCGGGGCTTGAAGATAGTAAGAACTGGGAGAAAAAAAATCATGAATGAAATTTGACTCCCATCTTGAAGGACTCTCAGCTCAGCAAAAAATACATCTTCCAACCCCTGAGTATTGTTGTGTTTTTATAGCTCTTGCACCACCAGAACATAAGGGCACTGATCATACTCAAAAGTGAAGACGTTCTTTGTAATTATATTTGGTCAGAGCAGCTAACTTTAAATCCTACCCTTTGAAATTCTTTTCCCTATGACAGTAGTGAAAAATAATGCACAGCAATGTGCGTTAATCATGTATGCACAAGCCTGAGTCAAAAATCAGAGACCCATTGAGTGAAGCCTTGTGCAAACATTCTGAGACAGGTGATGGAATCTCAGCATTTTAGAAATCAGTGTGTGGTCTGTGTTTGATTTAACCTGGATCAGGCTGCTAAGGATTACACTCATTCCAGACCAAAATGGAAGAAGTCATTGCAAGATAAAGTCAGGATGCAGAAAAGGCAAAAAGGGTGAGAATAACAGTCCCATGGGCATTGGAATGAATTATGCTTTATTATCAATTCATTTGTTCCTCATGACTGATTGATTTATTTGTGGGGTTTTTTTAATTAATTTAACTAAAGTAACAAAATGAGATCCCCATGACTTCCATCTTACCACCAGAAGCTTATTTTAATTTAAATTTCCCCCTGGGCAAGAGGTGGTTTGAGCTGCAGTCTGCCCCAAGCTACACACACATTTCTGACCAGGAGTCTGAGCACTGTGTGCCTCCCCAGTGGTCAGCTGGAAACCAGCAATTAGGGAGTGGACTGAGCAAATCATTTACCATCTCTTACTTGGTGCAGGATCAGCTGATGATTTTGTAGGTCAAAAATCATACTTGATTTTCATGAGAATTCAGTACTTTGCGGCTTCCTGTTATCCTCTGGTATTTTGTTGAAATAACACAACAGGTTCAAACATTTATGAGAGAATTGGGGAACGTGCATTTATATTAACAGGGTGATATCCCACACCTTGTTTCCACAGTTAAACTGAATAAATATTGGTTTACTTTCCCCAAGTGGCCAAACAGAAATTTTTAGAGAAATACCTATTCACTGGAGTGTGCAGCCTTGCTCAGGCTCTGAACAGATATGCACATAAAAAAATCCAGGTCATTTTTTGAACATGGAAGCATGAGCAATAAAGAATACTAGTAACACCTATGCCACCTCTTTATGAGTTTGCATAAATGTCACACAAAACCTTAGCAAGAAGCAACTTAAACAACGCTTAATCTGAATTAAGACACAAGGATCTCAAAGGAAAGGGTTGGACTTTGTAATTCCCCTGCACAGCACAAAGGGTGAGGATCAGCACCATTTTAGGTGCAAGTCTGACAAAAAATAGGAGTAAATAAGACATATTTCTGAGTATATAATGTGCACATTAAAAACTGTCTAAAGATACCAACTGTACAGAGTATGAATAATACACTGACAAGCTTGTGAAAGAGTGATGTTCTTTGAGCTCATCATTGCATACTTGAATAGGATATGAATATTTTATATTCATGCTAACTGTCATAAAGCAAGTTGAGCAGTTTGTACTAAAAAGGTGTTCACATAGCAGCACTATTCATGTTTACGGTTATCCTGCAAATGTCAGCAAAATGTTTCCTTCTTGTAAGCATCCCCCTCTCCCTCCCTCACTCTTTTTAATTCATACATAAAGTTATTCAAAAAGACCACACAGCAGCAGGGTGAAAAAAGATAAAAAGGGTTTCTTAGTATCCAGACTAGGGAGAAGAGAAACAGAACCTTATAATCCAATAATCCAACGCCCACATCAGGCAGTAAATTACCTACCACAAAAAACTGCAAGAAAAGGCCCTTGATAGATGTGGATTAGAGACAGGGCAGGAGGGAAGGAGGATAAACAACACAGAGACCCAGACAGGGTCCGTCAGAATCTGCAGAAACTAATAGGCAATGTGGAAATGACCCCAGAGAAAGCAGTCCTATTAGCTTTAATCCCAGATGATCACAGCACTATTTGATAAAAACATCTACAAGAGCTGACACATCAAGATTGCTAATGTTCTTTCTTCAGCAACTCTCTTATCACTTGCTATCAAGAGGAAAAACAGAGAGGATTCAAAAGCAAGTAGCGTTCAGCTATAAATTAGCTTCTATAAATTAGCAGGTACCTAATTTATAAATGCTAAATGTTTTCCCTGAAGAGCACTGAAAACTTCAAACCTAGAACTAAGAGCTTGCTACTGCCATGGTTTGCTTTCAGGACATGCTGAAGCCTCTCAAGGAATAGCTGGATCTTTAGGACACCCCAGAGGACTGAGGGGTTCCTGGTAAAATGCCAGACCTGAGCCTGTTGTCCTTCCATCAGCTCATTTAACATGAAGGGAAGGACAGAGGATTTTCTTCTTCTTGGGGTGAGTCATTTGGTAACAGCCTGTGCAGGACCCCACTCTGCACAAAGATCACATGATGGTTACCAGAACACTCAGAGGATGGTTTTTATGAGGAACTCCTGCATGGATTTGCCACTGATGGGCTTCCCTTGCCAGCCCAAGGGACCAAGAACACTCCCACATCCAGATTTCCACAGAATGGCTCTACACATTGCAAGCTTGCATGTCCCTATCTCCTTACAGAATCTCCTTACATTTGCTGCATTCAGGATCTCCAAACAATTATTTTGAGGGTTTGTTTCTCTAGGACCACATCTGGGCAGAGTGTGACTTGCAGAGACGAAACAGAACTGGTAACAATTCTTCTGGTCCTGAGCAAGCATAAAAGCATAAGATGTAAAGTGTACCAGTCTTTCAAATCCTACCAAAAGGCTGTGGCTGGGCTCCTGCTGACATCTGCATAGAAATCAGTCTCCAGCCTTCTGATGTAGTCATCACTTCACATTTCAGAGGTAGCACTGAAGAGCTGCCATCCAGGAATATTTTTGAACCTAATTCGTAATGACTGACATTTTAAAACCATATTACTGCAGAGGAAAGGTATAATGGTTCAGAAGAGGTCAAGACACCAGAAAAAGGAAGAACTATCAAACCTCAGTGCCAGTATGGCTTACAGTGAAATATGAAAAGCTAAATTTAGCCCCTGTATTGATGGCAGATTATTAAGGGTTTTCTTACTTGTACATTCCTATACATAGTGACATGTACTACTAAGGCTTAATTTCAGTGCTCAGATTTATTTTACTCCCCTTAAAAGAAAAAAAAAAAAAAGAAAGAAACAAAGAAAGAATTTTTCCCTTTATTCTTCAAATATTTGCTCATACAGTATAAGAATAAGTCAAGTTATTACAAACATATAGCATTTTGAACTGCACCATCAGACTTCTCTATCCCTCTCATGCCACATCTGTGAAAGAATGAAAGTGAATTTACTCACTTTTACAGTGAATTTACACAGGTGCTCTGGTCCATAAGAACTACTCAGTGAGCTGACATTCCTTTGGACCAAGGTGTTTCCAAATGATTAAAAAAGAACCATGATCATTTTTTTTTCCCAAAGACTGTAAAATTGGAAAACTGTAAAGGTTACTACCAGTTTCACCAGAAGAATTCCTTTTCACAAAAATATTGGCATAATCTGCCATCATTTATTTTTCTTAATCACGCAACCAGTCATGAAGATGCTGCTGCATTTTTACTGCAATTCATCCTCATTGTATTGCTTACAGACTAGCTCAGCAAAGTAAAACCTTAAGGAATCACACAACATTTTCTTTCTTTGCTTTCTTTCTCTTCCTCTCTGTGGTATTGCCGGTGGTATTTTGAGAAATAAAAATAGATAATAAATTCCTTCAAGATTACTAAGCCAGTAAAGGTATCTAGGAGACTCAATGGTTTCTTTTTTCTTCCTCCTGTGGTCTCTGCAGTAATTAAAAGGGTGGGCTATAGTCTCAGGTCCCCTAATCATGCTACAAGTTGTTACATCTCCATTTATGCAAGAGCCATTGGTAATTTCTGTGAGTTATTGAGATGCAGCTGAATGTAATGCAGTCTTGTCAAGATAAGGTAAGCCTTGGCACCACTTCTGTGACATCAATGATAAGTCCCTGATGTGGAGTATCAGAGGCTGCCAATGAGTCACAAGACCCTTGAGTTCCACCAGAAAAGTTGGGCATGCACCCAAAAGGGCTTCTAGATTACAAGTCTATAATGTGCCTCTTTCATGCTGATACACATAAACTTCTTTCATGTCAACATGCATGAGCTTTCTTTTAAAATAATTATCCAGAGGGGTTGGTGAATCGTATCTCACTCAGCCTTCACCAGCCTACAGACTTGGATTCCTCCCCTGCATCCAGATGAGCACTAACAAGGAACAGATATGAGGAATAACCATCTCCCAGGTACCAATGCAGGGCCTGCAGATCCACAGGGCTCACAGGGACAGGCTGGCACCACTGTCCCCAGTGACTCCACAACAAACAGCTCAGACCTCTCTCCATGGCACATCCTCTGCTCCTCTTTGCACAGCCCCCAGAAAGTCAACAAGAGACTCTGTTTTCAGGGGTGACAAACCATACACTGTGCTCAAACACACACAGGAACTTGCAACAAGCCATGAATCCATAGGCTTTTCCAGTGAGACACTCAAAAAGGGAGGAGGGGAGGAAGGAGGGCCTCTCACTGGTACCAGTTACACCCTTCTCCATGTCACAATAATGTACCACTAATATTATCCAGAGGGAGTCCCTTTGGCTCTATTCTTACCTGGTGTTTCTAACCCTCCTTTACAGAAGGATACTGAATAAATGAGGGATTTCTGTGACCTACAGCAAGCCTGCACACAACTGTTTGTATTATATATGGTTTCATTTTGCTCCCTGGCACTGCTCTTTGGTGGCTGTTACAGCCCATAAAGCCATCTGTTAGGAACACTCAGTCATAAAATTATTAATGCCTATAGCCTAAAACCAGCCCTAAGTAAATAAACAGTACCAGAAGGCCCAGTGCAAAATTCTGGGATGTTAAATACACAGAACCATAAATCTTCTTAATGGCTCTATGTGCTATTATGTATTCACTTGAAATTCTAACACACAGAAAGACTAGACAGAAGTTGCTTCTAAGACAGTGCGCTGCAGATTAGCCTCAGAATGTAACCCCACATGAAAAATTCTGGGAAACTACTGTGAATCCTTGTGACATTTAGAGTTATGCAATTAGGAAAGTTCTTAAGAAACTCAGGGCACACATAATCCTCAATGTTCAAAATGCACAGAACAAAAGAAGAATGTCCCAAGTTTGCATCACTCAGATTCTAAAGCGGATAAAGGAAATGTATTTGTATGGGATACGTGGCACTTACAAACACAAAGAAAGTATTAAGAAATTAAGGACAGATGGATCTTTAGCACTGCAATGGCAAAAAGTAAAAGAGTAAAAGACATGACAGCCACCTTAGACACTGGCTCCTATTTAAATATAAAGACAACCATTTACCTTCCATCGTGCTCCCTTGGACTGTGCTGGCCAAGGGGTCTCCAGCAGGCTGGCATGGAGCCTGGCCTCTTGAGTCTCACATACAGGAAGCAATTCAGACAGCCAGGTCCCCTTCCCACCCCTCCTGGCAGCCTGGGCCATGTCCCATGAGTGCCCTGCACAGAAGAGCAGCCTGTCACCCCAGTCTGGAAGCCACAGATATCAAGAAATGACATCAGCTGGAGTTCCCAGGATCTGAGCATCTGCCAGAGCAGGAGAGAGGCTGCAGTGCTGCCGGCTCTCTGCGTATCTTCAAAAAAGGTCTGGTCTTAATGAGGTTCATCCTCTCCCCAGGGGCAGTTTAGCCTCAACAGCAACAAGACCAAGTGTTTGCAGGCTGGGTTTACAAAGGGGTATCTGGTTTAGAAATGCCAGTCCTGCAAAGACAACCAAGGCCTGGCAAAAGATGCAGAAAGATGCTCTCTGCCTGGAAACCAGCAGGCCCCCAGGGAACCTGGTACAGCCAACAGTCAATCAGAGCATGGCATAATACTCAGTATTACATGGAATAACACCACTCCTACTGAAGATGTGGTTACTCTAAAGAACCCACCAGCCTTAAGCCCCCACCCCAGCAGTCACCACCTCAGGAATTCATTGGAACGTAAGGCAGCATTGCTCAGTTTAGCTGGCTTGACAGGAGAAATCAAGCAAAAAGTTACTTTATATTTTATTGTCTTAAATAAAGGCTTCAAACCTTTCAAATCCAAATATGTCAATGCATTGGAGACAGGAAGCTTTTGTTCCAAAGTGTTCGTGTATTTAGCTACAGTTTGAAACTGCAGTGACCTTTCCACCTCAACTCACTTAGTTTGTGTCCCCAGCTTGTGCACCTTTCACTTTTTAACCTAAGGTTTCACTTCATAATCATAGAGAAAAGAAGTTGGATTATGAGAGTCACAGACACAGGGGTCTTTATTTAGAGTATGTTGCACATCTGGGTTTTCTCTCAAACTGCCAACTTCTGTAAACTGGGTTGTGATTTTTACCATGAACCATGGTAAAAAGACATTTTACATTTGTCTATCAAGGTTCTTTGAGACCTTGAATATACTGGAAAGAAATATATTTTATATATGTTAGAGCTCTGTAAAGTAGGAATCAGAGGGAAAAAACCCAGACTGGATCTAGTAATGCAGAAAGTTACACAGGAAAATGAAAATGGATTACAAAAATTATAAATCACCCACTACATGCAGGCTGGGACAGCAGTTCAGTTTCCAAATTGAGACTTAAAAAAATCTGAATTCTATTTCTAGCTCAATGCAAATTTCCATTGCAATTTTTCATAAATTATTTGATTTCTCTGTGCTTCACATCTGCCAAACAAAAATTAAGCCTTTCTTTTATCTGTCCAGCCTATTTACATGCTACGATTTTGTGGAAAGGAAGCTGAGAAGTAACAACACAAGTGGAAACTGTTTCTCAGCTGGGTTCTTAAGTGCCCAGTCTCATCTTGGCTTGGACTTCTGAATTGCACTCTAATACTGATGAATTTTCCCAAGGGCACAAAAAAAAAAGAGATCATACTGCTACCAGAATATATTGATAATAGAAGAAAACCTTTAAGCCAACAGCAAACATGATCTCCAGTGACATCATTTGATGTTTCACATCACATTGTACTTGCGAACACAATAATTTGTTATATTTTCTACTTTACTGACTAGGACATTATCACAGTGCTCTTTTACAGACCAGATGGATGCAGCAATAATTCTTATCCATCAAGTGTCCTACAGTGCTCCTCCACAACCACAGTGCTTTATACAAAGCAATAATTTTACACATCAACCACTAATTTAATATGATGTCCTCTGCATCCAGCCCATCTGACCCCAGAGATTTCCTCAGTGAATCCAGGTCAAACCCTGCCTCCTCCCAGATGAGCATTTTCCAGGTTTTTGCTATGCAACAGGTTTTCTTTGAGAGCAGGAGGACTCAATAGATCTGTATTTTCTAAATTACATATGTCAAAAGATATTCTAGGCACTCTATAATTAGCCAGCGAGGAAAAGCATTTCTGATTCATTAGGTCAACTTTAATGGTTTCCTCATTAAAAGTTTTCACTGTTAAGCTGACAGAAGCTAGAATTTAATAGTAGCTTCCAGCACTTTCTTTATTAGCCCATCTCTATTGAATCAGTCTTTATCACCTGAAGAGATATTTTAAATGGAAATTCCTCAGCCCCAAGCAACCTAGATTGACCAAAGGCCTAGAGATTGCTCTGTCCCTGCTTTAATAAACTGACTGTATATATTGCTGCAAAGGTCAGTCCTCATTAGTCAGTGATGGCTACACAAGATTTAACATGTTATATTCTAGTACTAATTTGTCATTTGTTGATCCTGACCTATTCTTGCTGATATAGAGTATCTTTTAGAGGGAATTTATCAATATGAATCTCTGGAGACCTCTTACAAGGATTGTTCCCCTCCCACCTGATTCACAGCAGTTGGGTAATTCTGGGGTCTGGACATGCTAACTGCTGTTAATGCAGCAAATACAGAATTAAGCTCTTTTACCCCTTTGAGCACAAATCAGTCAAAGAAAAGTGACAGGCTCATATTCTATGTGTCTGGGAACAAGTACTTTGGCAGGTAGCTCATGGAAGTTTAGATTCCCCTTTGTCATGTTTCAGCCAAATGAAATCACATCTTATGCTAATATTCTTGTGTTTGCAGGGAAAAGGATTCTTTCTGTAAAAGGGCAAAATTGTATTTCTTGCATTTTTTATTCGTGTCCCAGCTGCTAGACATTGGAATTTCATGGAGAGCAAGTCTATCCAGCTCTAGACAGCAATAATCTTGTAAAAACTAGTTTTATCTCAGAATGCACAAACTGCAAATACAGTAAAGAATTGGGCCCACTGAAATGAATCAAGACTTCCCCATGTTGAGTAAAAACTATCCTCCTCAGGAGACTAACTTCATTGTCTTAACAGCTCTTTAATAGGTCTCTTGCTCTTAGTTTGCAAGCCACTCAAAAAAAAAAAAAAAAGTCAACTCCTCTTCAAACTTCTATTTGCTGTGAGGAATTTGAGCAACTCAGGGTGTTTTAAGAGAGTTGCTTGTCTAATGAATTAGGTATTGTCCCAGCACTCAGGAAATGGGGATTCAACCCATGCAGCTCCCACTGAGGCTGCATCTGACCTTGAAGAAACTCTCTCTCGGGGTTTCAATTTCCACAGACCAAAAGTAAAGGTGACTTTTACCTTCTCCTGTGTTTGGTTTGTCTTGTCTGTCTGGGTCATAAACTTTGTTGGCAGGGACTCCCTTTTGCAATTTGTAAAATGCCTAGCATGGCACTTTAAAAGCTGTAACAGCTCATTTAATACAAATTTAAAATAGTAATTCATATGTCAACAAATGGATTTTTTCCCATCATAAGTACAGAGGTGCCTTAGGTAGAGGTGTTTCTTTTAAACAGCATCAGGTGAAAGAACTAAGATCACGTAAGAGGGAAAGACATTACTAGAGACAGTTCAGCTCCCCACTTCTCCCATCTTATCAAGCTACACGTAACTCTAGTTGCATTAATACGGAATTTAGCAGCCTGTTAGCTAGAGAAACATTTTGGGTTGGAAAATGGCACAGAAGGGACAGGACTTTAGTCTTGGCCAGGGTGTTTGGCTTTACAGAATTTTCTCATTTCAGCAGCAATTCATAGGGATTCCAGGAACTGAGCTGGCAATGATTTGATTTTTTTCATGGTAATCTCCTCTTAAGGAAAACCAAAACTGGCATCTCAGTTAACATTAAAATGTAGCTATCCATAGCTGCAAAAGCTTACTGGCACAGGAGTGACCTTGGCATCCTTCATCAGTGCCTTACGATGCTAATGGAGGATTAATATAGGGAGGAGGAGGCAGCAGCAAAATAGGGAATAGATGGGGAAATGTGTGGGCAGTAAAGTAGCAATGAGCTTTCAAAGCTTTTCCATGCCCATAAACCATAAAAAGTGGCTGAGAGGAGTATTTACAGAACCATTCTCTGGAACCAGGGTGAAATAATTCAGTATGACAGCAGTTCCTCTGTGTAAGGAAAAAAAAATTAATTATAGATGAGGAAAATCATAAGCAGTACAGTAGCACCAGCAAGTAGGCACCTTGAACCTCTCGTACTGTCTCTGTTACTGTGGCTACTTTTGACTGCCAAAACACCTCAAACTCCCTTGTTTGCATTAGCATATGTGTCTTAAACAGACTCTGTGTTGCCATCAGCAGCATCAGAACAAGGGTCAAGGGTAGCTGTGAAGAATGTCTGTAAGCATGGCATCCAACCGTAGGCCCACTTCCAGTTTTTGTTTGGGTTTTTAAAAAAAAAAACCCACCCTTAGACAAGATGCAGAGTGGCAGACTTCTTGCTGAACAGAGCAATCCTTGAAGTAGGAAATAACAGGAAGGCTTAGAGGCATATGGAACCCATTAGAAATGGCGTATTTGCAGGGACAGATTATAAATTGGATCAACTAGAAAAACATCTGAAAAAAAGGCCTGCCTCCAATTCCATCTTGTGTGAACTGTCACAATCCAGACAAAGTGGGTTTCTAACCAGAGACTTTAATTTTCCATTGTTTCTTCATTTTACCACATTTGGAAAAGGCCCAGAAGTGATGACAGCAGAAGTGCTGTACACTGTAAGACCCATCCTGGAGCAGAGAGAAAGCGGGGAGGAATGACTGGACACCATAATATACAATCATTATATCTCCAGTGTTCACCCAGAACAGAAAGGAACCATCTCAAAGGTTTAATGAGGCCGTAATCCACATTTGGGCAAATCTTCAGAGCTGGATGCAGCAGACACACAGCTCTGTCCTATCCCAAAGTGACACTCACTGGGGGGCTCCCTGGCAGCCCCAACACTCTGAGGGCAGATTTCAAATCTTTGCTCCTCCTCTACCTCACAACTTCTGGAGTCAGGCTGCTAACTTCCCTAATTATGCAGATGCAGGGGATTTCAACCTAAAAGAATAGCAACCAGACATTCATTAAGGTCGGACATGCAAAACAAATTTAGCTAAGCTGATTACTGAAATGGAGTAGCCAAGAGCACTGTTCAAATTGACAGGGGAGTAGAAACACCTTTGATACTCTCAGTACAACGAGCTGTCTATTTTTGTGAAGTCTCATGTTTCCTAATTACCTTAATACTGTAAGAATTAGGTAATACCAATGTACAATCCCTCACACCGGGCTGGGTTCACAGCCTCCCATTCCGTGGTGCTTACAGGGAATGTTAATCTGATACAGCAGCAGTGTCAGACAGCTTCTGTGGAATAATCTTTTCCACCCCAGGATAAGGAAAACCCTGAAATTCCACAGGGCTGAATTCATGGTGGAGTAAAGGATACGCTACAGGCACAAAGGCAGCTGTAAATACGTGCTCCTGAGCTGTGCCTTGTGCCCTTGCCTTGCTAAAACCTGCTGCAGCACAGCAGATTGTCCCCTTAGAAAGTCCCTTCCCCTCTCTAGCACAGACCAAAATGAGTATGCAGCCATCTATGAAAGCAACTCTACTTTCCCAGCTGTGTGTGTGCCAGAAGATGCACGACTCAAGCTCTCATCCCACACATCACCTGTAATCCATGCACAACCCACACACATCTCAGTATGAACCTGGCACAGCAAAGGAGTGCGCCAAGAAATGCCCTGACACAACGTGAGAGGAAGTTACTGAAGCAGTTTTCTTCAGCAGTTACTGGAAAAGGTTCATTTTCCATTCACCCAGCCTGTTCCTGTAACACTCAAATTCAGGCCTGGAGGAGCTGCACAGGTGATGTTGGATGTCAGGTATGATATCTGCTGCAGCAGCTGAGCATGTCAGTGCTGGTAGACACGAAGCAGGACCTTCTGTGCTAACCTCATGGTGTGGGCTTCACACCCCAGTATTTTTCTCTGTGTGTTTATTTATGGGCAGATTTTGAAAAAGAAAGCAAAGCATCCTAAAATGGGAACAGATGGGGTCTGCCTATTATCCCAAATCATTCTATGACAGAATAAAAACAAGCAAAGGCTCATGTGTGGCAACCTGCAGTGCAAGACACAGAGCAGACCCCGCTGACAGGCAGTATCTTGTTGCTGAAGAGACCCAAGCTGGCTCCCCTTTCCTGTTCTTCAGCTGAGTTACTTCTAGTTTGCAATAGTAAAAGTAAGGAAAGGAATCAGGCTTTGTGTGCCACAAACACAGCTGAGACTCAAACTTTGGCTCTTGAGTGCAAAGAAAACAGAAAGCCGAGTAGCTAGGAGCAGTGTTAAACTTTCCACAGCTACAAATTGCTCTTTCATGCATGATACATACAATTACAGCATGCTTAAATCCTGGATTATTGGGACAATAGGTTGTAGCAGCTTAAATCCAAGTGAGTCATTAAGCTGTGCCATTTCAGTAGGAATCTGCATGCTTAAAAAGTGCCTGTGTATCATGCAGTCCATCTGTGTAACACACAGTCCACACAGCCTAGCTCCAGTAATTAACCTAACTACAATTCCTAATGAACATATTGCTACCATGTGTATACATTAGCATCTTGGCAATATTTTCTTTTTGTAAAAAAAGATTGAAAGCATTAGTGCCAATGTGGTAAATCTGTCTATGTCTGTCTGTATGTCTAAGCCTTATGGCTGTTCACAGGGATTGTCTCTCCTTCTCCCCCTGGCTTGTGTTAGACTACCAACTGCTTTGGAAACTTCTTTTTTTTTTCCATTTCAAATAGATTTTGTGTTTCCATATTGAGATAAACCCCCCCAGGAGATGACTAGCAGGCCTCTAGCATCTGAGGCAAGGCTAACAAAGGAGGTCTGTTCCTGCTGATGACGGTGAGCTGAGTTGGAAAGCTTACAGGGAAATGAGGCAGTTGTCATCCAGTGCACCAGGATGCTGGACTGCACTTCATGGTGAGGAAACAATGCAGGACTGCTGGGAATCTGGAGTGGCTTATCATCCTCAGCACTTAACTCAAGAAAGGAAAAAGGAATGTGTAAAAGGGAAGCTGCTAGTTGATTTGGATTCACAGTTCAGGGACAGACTCCAAAACTTGAAGAAACCTTGCAAAACCAGACTGTTGCAGAGACCCTGACACAAACCCCAGTAGACTGAATAACAAAAAATACCAAAATTTCAGGCAGGAAAATTTACTCAGCTTGTTCCTCTGATCTCTGCAAGAACATCTATACTGCAGGACCTCTGAAGATGAAGACCTCTTGATGCTGCAACTACACGTCACAGCACACCAGGATGGAGATTGACCATCTCAGCCCAGTCCTGCCCTGCAGTGCTGCCCGATCAAATATCTCCAGCACATTGCCACGTGCTTCTGGGGGCAAATACAGAAACAGCTGAATTGGGCAACCAAAATATGGACAGGGTGTTTCTTGTGCTGTACAGAAAGATTGCTATCAGCGCTCTGTGAAGCTTGTAGATGACTTGTCTCAGTATTTATCAGTGTCTCAGCTGCAGCCCAAATTCCCATCTAGCAAATGTGCTTTCTCTGCTGGAGCATCCAGAGAGAGCAAGGCAACCCAAGCTGTGGAAGGCACAGTCTCAGTCACAGGTGGAAGTCCTGAACAGAGGACCTGCACCCCTGGATTGCAGCCACAAAGGCAAGATGCAGCTGCCTGGAGTCTGCTTCACCTCAGGCAGCCTGTGAGAGGAGAGCATGTGGGAGCCAGACACAGCAGTGTGGTGTGGAACCAGCAGCCCAGGCTTTACCAACATTGTAACATTACTATCCTATAATCTGATCAAAATTAAAATAAATAAATAAATATATGTATGACTTACCCACAAATGTTTTGCCATAGAACTGCCAGAAAGCTTCTAAAAGCCCAAAGGCAGCAGTAGGCATGCTGTTTAGTCATCTAGCTGTAAAGGTTCACAAAAAAATCCAAACAATATCTGGTACATCATTGCTCCCAAGCTGCAACTATACATGCCAAGCGTTACCACCAGGAAATAAATGGGGGAAAAAAAAAAGCATAGGGAAAATTCAAATAGACCCCTGATTCCAGTTGTAGTAAATCGTGCCAGAATTATGATTTGACATTACCTGCTAATCAGTGCTTTGAGAATTCTCTTCCTCATTCCTTCTTTACAATATCTCTACACGGAAAGATATACCTTAGGAAAAATATTTTAATAAGTGGAATGCTAATTAAAATCAAGTTTGTGACCTGAAGCAGTAATCTCAGATTTTTACATATTAACTAGGATTACTAGTGGGTAACAGATTAAAATTTTTTATTGTTTTATTTTAGAACAAAATGAAACAAAAAAAACACAAAATATAAGAGTTTACAGAGTGAAAATAATACACTCCTTCACTCCCAAAATAAATTAAATATTGCTATATATTTATTTTTTGGAAGTTTATCTGGAGCCATATCCACCTAAATGCCTTCTGGGAGTTGCAATATCAGAGCCTCAGGATTAATCCTGCCAAGAGAGTGCCCTGCCCATCTCCAACCCCCACCTTTTACAGTAATCATGGCATTCCTACAAAGTTACAGCTGGCAAACATTCCTCATGCTGTACATTGTGATTGTATTTCACAGGAGATATTATCCAGCTAAGGAAAGGACCTGGGGAAAGAACAGCAAAATTAGATGCAAAAGCTCAATTCCTACATGGGAGCTGAGCAGATGCAAATGTGCTTTGAACTGACCTGCCACATCCTGATGGGGCCAGCTACAGCAAAATATCTTAATTCTATTCAACTCAACATGAAATAGATTTTATTCTGCAATTTTACTGGGGAAAAAATCTATTTTTTTTCTGCTTTTAGTCTTACAGTTTTCCTGCTGATAAATATTTTGGTTTTGCTTTGATTTGATGTTTCGGGAGAAAAGGAAAAAAAAAAACCACGCTACCACTTAGCAGTAAATCAGTAAAAGAATTCAGAAGGAAGAAATTAAAAGGGTGGGTGGCACCACTGCTTTTTAAGACTAAAGCTAAGGACTGAACACTGCTTCCATCCCTGCCTCAGCACTCACTGTCCCCTGCTAGGAAGAAAACTGAGAAAACAAGGCACTGCATGCAGTACATCCATTTTCTCAGGAAAAGAAGCAGATTCTGTCCTTAACAGAACAGCAGGGACTGCCTGAGGTTTCATCAGCTCTTCTCCCATGCCCAGGGTCAGGTCATGGCCCCATCATTCCCTCACACACTAGACTTGGAGAGGAGCATCCCAAACATAACTTTATTGTTCCCATCCCCATCCCTGGGTACCTGTGGAGGCTGAGAGGTGGAGAGGAAGAGGCAGCAGTTGACTCCCAAGCCCAGACACACAGAGGAGGATGGAGTTGAAGTAAAAATAGAACTTTTTGAATTCCAGGGCCAGAAGATTCGAGATGTCTCACTGAAAAGTCAAAAAGTTGTAAAGGAGAACCTGCACTGTCAGGGTGGAGAACACAAGGCAGATGTGGGCTCAGCAGCTGCCACATGACTGGGCCTTGGGACAGGCATGAGATTGTGCTATCCTGTAATTGAATTTAGAGCTTTTGCATCATTTTGGTTTGGATAGTTTCATACCCCTTGACTAATTTTTGATGTTGGCAAGTTTGCTGGAATATTTTGGGGGGTTGCATGAAAAAAACATTAGGGAATTTGGATCCCCTATAGAAGCAAGCCCATTTTTTATTTTAGAGCTGACATTTGCTCTAAAACAGGCTTTAGGAGCAAAACCTCTTACTGATCTCACAGGTCTGCAGCTCACATTGTTGTGTGCATTTCATTTCAGCTGCTCCCTTGTATTCTGACCTGTTCTGCTGTGAGCAACAATGTCATGCACTTTCCAAATCTGGATTCCCCTGAAGTAAGGCAATCCTGACTACATTCACAAGAGACAGGATATATATTAGTACATGGAACCACAAGGCTTTTTTTTATCTTTCAAGTGTGTTATCAGTAGTTTCTGGGGTCATCAGCAGCCTTTACTCCTTAATCAACTGCACAGCACCCATCACGTTGAAGCATGCCTGTGTTTCCAGAAAGCAGCAATTGGGACATCAGTCACTCTGCACTCCAGGTTTGTAAGCAAAGGTGAGCCAGCAACACTGAGGCCTCAGCTGGAATCCATTCTTAAACAAATTAGTGACAGTCACTTTAATCATTGTGCAAATAATAATTTCTGAAATTAAACCAATCTAGTGTTTAATATTCGCAAGAACTTGCTGACCTTGGCACAAAACAATGAACATAAGAGGGTTTCCTTAATTTTCGTATCTTAGAGTGAGCATAAGGCTTCAGCTCATAAAATAATCTGGAGTTCCTTTGTAAACCAACGTAGCTTCATCCTCTCTACAGCTTTAAACAACACAGGGCAGATGGGTTTAGAAACAACACAGATCTGCTCAAAGTCCGTTTTCTCACGAAGCCAGACCTTGAAGATCAGAATAGCACTTTTTCTCTGCACACTCCAGGCCAACCACAAAAAAAGTTTCAAAACAGTGACTGAGAGAGAGCACATGCCATTGCTCACCTTTCCAGAGGTTTGTTTCCATCTCATCACTCTAATTTATGGTATTTTGTGGCTTTCAGGTAGAGCACGTTTATACCTGTATGTCACTGCCCCACAGGTCACAATCCTCATCGCTGCTGTGGATCCATCAACCCTGAGTCACCTGTTGGACCTTCAATATCTGCACCATCCCTCTCCACTGGGCCAATATCTGGGTGCAGTTACATTCTCCAGGTTTATGGAAGTGAGGCAGAAGTTTTGCACAGCCTGCCATCTTTGACAGTGAACACTTAGCCTAGCAGACAGAGCTAGAAAACTGTTCTGGAACTAAACTACAGAGGAGTCATACTGCAAACATGCAAACAACTCTGGAATCCTGGCAGGAAGAGAAATAAACAGTGAAGAACGAAGGGGACACGGTTAGACAAAGTCAGCATCTTGGGAAGCATTTGGTAAAGTGAGAGACAGATTTCAGCTTAGTAAACAAGCTCTAAAGTTCTCCAAGGGAAGAGCAGACATACCACCCTGGATTACTGCAATGTCTAAGCCATTTCTCCTTTGTGATGACTGTCTTAGAAAAATCCTGGTTTTCTGCCTATTTGTTTACAGAAAACATAGAAGTGGCTGTCTCTTTTGGAATGACAACTTGAAGTCAAATCTGTGTCTTGGCCTAGACACACTCTCTCACAATGAACACACTACACTTGCAGAAATAAAACAAAGCAAAAAAGCATCTGGATGTGCTTTTTTGTTGTTTTTTGTTTTTTTTTTTCCAGATACGTTTTTCTGTTTTGAGAATACTTAAGCTCTATCACTCACAATTCCAAATTGCAGAAGAACTTCATAACAATTGTGGGTTAGAGCAACAGGAAGGTTAAATCAATAAAAACCTTACTTTGTCAGTGCGTTGCAAAAATGACAGGCACACATCCCAAAGCTGTACTTTCTGCTCTGTGTTAATGGGATAGCAGCTGGCTTTGTTACCTTGTGCCCTGGCTTCCTCACAAACAGCATGTGAGCTGCTCATCCCCTCAACCCTCACAGACACGGCATCTCTGGGAAGTGCATAAAAGTGGAATTCCTGTGGAGATTACAGTGAAGAAAGGCATCTGTACCCCATCCCAGCAGCTGCAGGGGGTCTGTGACAGCCGTGCTGGAGTGCCTCTGTTGTGCAAAGGGCAATATTGACACTCACAGAGCTAGACAAAAATAAGGTGGTTCTCAGGAGCGGCATCTTTAAACTGATTCCACACTCCTCTTTCTGCCCAGCCTTTCCACTCACCACAGACACATGATTTGGGCACGAAACAGGCAGGCAAACATCCAGAGAGTCAGTGGGGAGCAACTAAGAAAATCAACTCTGCAACCAAAGGAGAAAGATACCTTCTCATAAACCTCCCTGGCAGAAACAAGGCAACAACCTGTAACTCAGCCCGGCCCCTAAATCCTTTTTGGATCATTCGAATAGCACAAAGTCTGCCAGAACCCAAGAGGTGTTTGTTCAATGCTCTAAGGCACATTATATGATTCTTGGGGCTGTCCAGTGCAGGGCCAGGAGCTGGATTCAATAATCCCTGTGGGTCTCTTCCAGCCCAGGATATTCTGACTCTCGGTGTGTGCTCACGTCCACCTTCATCTCAGCACTGTAATTGTCCATACAGATCCAGAGCACTCAGGGGAGAGAGAAACATCTCTCATGTTTTCCTGACAGCCCTCTTACACCTCAAAATGAATAGTTTTAAGAGTTGTTCACATATCTCACCTACATCTCAACCCACTCCAGCTTCACAGGTAGAAGAGAGCTTCTTATAACAACATAATTTCAGTCCCTAGGTGGAGGGAATTTCACAAACTCAATACTCATGTAAAGTATCTGCAGGCTGCATGGATGTGCCAAAACCCTCACCTGTCTTCACAAAAACCAAAGGGTTTTTGCTTAACAGGAAAAATACTATCCCTGAAGTTTAGTTTTATAGGAGTTACATCATTCACAGAGGTATTGCAGGACCAGAAGAAACAGTGAAGAGGAGAAAAAGAGGCTCTTTCTCTGTCTCAGCACAGTTGCTTTGCAACTTCAATTTAAGGAGTAATGTCCTAGCACTAAAATAAACCATTCTTTACACCACCACAGAAACTATTGTTTACACCTTAGCATTGACACCAAACACAGAGAAGTTTCCTCCAAGGGAGTTTGAAAATCATTGATAAACTTAGTTCATTAGCAAATAACTTGCTCTTTTTCATTTCATTATTTATTCATGTGGAGACACAAATATAATAATGTGTTGGCTCAGACATAAAAATGCCAATTGATAAAAGAAAAAGAAATCTTTCAATGTAAAGTTTGCTAAAATGCTCTTAACAAGAAGTACGAATGTGTGATTATAAATATCCACTGAACAGACTAAAATAAATTTGATATGCCTAAAAAGGGCCATATATTTCCAGCCAATTTTATTCTTTCTGGAAAGGTTTATAATGCATTTATGAAGATATGCTTACAGGCAGGACTAAATCTCTCCTGTTTGCACAACTGTAATGCAAAATATGCAAATACTGTGGTAAATTAGAGCAGTTGTTGGCTTTTCTCTTCCGAGAAAACTTGACTGTGAAGGGTTTTTTTTCCCTTCTCCTGCTTAGCTTATTAAACTAAAAACAAAACAAAACATAAAAACCCCAAACAACAACAACAAAAAGAAGAAAAAAAAACACACATATCCCATAATTTCTATACTCTAAAATCATCTTTTCTCATGCAACATCTTCCAGAGAAGCTACTGTGTGTTTTCTCTGGGAAAAATATGCAAGACTTGTCACTCTTTGTCACTTTAGAGTAGGACAAGTATACTCTGTGAGCAAGTCAAGGCTTGTACTGAGACAGTAAAAAATTAAACAACTTACATTTAGACATATGACACAGATACTGATCACCAGAAAGAGCATTTACTGAATTAGATTGAAAGCCAAGAATAATTCATCAGTTTCAGTTGATGACAAACACAGAAGTGGCAGAATATTTGATGATCAATAATTATTTTTGAGATTTTAGGAAGTGTGGCACCTTGTAACTGAACAATTTAATTAAACACTAGACGTGACTCTAATTGCACATGCTGTATCAGTCTTCTTTTCCTTTTGAATTTAGTGCAGATGCTAAAAATTGTTCATCGCTGCTCAAGCAAATTCATTTCTCACCATGAATTACAAAACTGGTTCTCTAATAAAGATTTTCAATATTACATTTTGTGCTACACTCCTGCTCTCATTAAACAGCTAATAGCCTTCAAATTATAAGTTTATTGGAAACTGTAGCTGTAGGTTCGCTGACATCACATTTGAATCTCATCTGTGCTGAGGTTTACAGGTGACAATGCTCAGACTGATGACCTCGTGTCCAGCACATTACTCCAACAGTAGATAAAATTTCCAGCAGTCACAGCCACAATACATGTCCAAATTGTCAGTCTTGAAAACATTCTTCAGAAATGAAGCAGACACATCTATCTATTTACAGAATTTTCTATGACATCTCCTTTAAAAATGTGATATCACTGAACGAATCACACAAAGTCACTGACTTTTTTAGCAGGTCTGCTGGTTCTGTGCCATCAGCTTGGGATGCAAAAATGCAGCTTGTTTTTTCCAAACAGATTAAACAAAAGGGATTCATTCAGCTCTGCATCAGAACCACAACCTTCTGCACTGTGATTCCAAGAGCTTTTGGGTTTTAAATATCATGCAGGATGAGGATACTTGTATTTCTCCTGAAACTCTGTGGGATGGTTTCTGATCTCTCTCACTTTCAAGTCTTTTTCTTGCTATTTGTTCCAGTTTTGTTTATTGGAGTTTTTTTCACTATTACTCCAAGTTAGAGAAAACCCCTTCATGCTGCTGTGAGGCATTGTTTTTCCTCCTGAAAACACTCCATAAAATGAGTCTCCATAAACAAGTATATGATTTTCCAGACTATCTTCACAGCTTTTATCAACCCCCTGATCAGATATCAGCAGACTGGATCTTTAAACCTCTCCTAAAGTGATTAACCCAGAATCTTTGGTTGCATCCTCTTTGAACTTACATTTTCTATACCAGGATTCAGAAGGAAGCACCAAAAGTGCAGTTTCCTGTGTCTCTACATCCCTAGACAAAACCAGCTGAAGTTAGAAAAAACCAACCAACCAACCAACCAAAAAAAAATCCCAAGAAAAAAAGAAAAAAGAAAGAAAAAAACACCTTCAGCAGGCTTCCATTAAAGCTCTTGGCCTGCAAGTACCAATTCCATCTCCATGATCCAGTGGTTTTGAACACATATAACCCTGGAATATGAGGACCATTTCAAAGAAATTTTTCATAAGTATCTTGCCATTCACTGACATTTCCATTCATGACTGTGTTAGTTTCTAATAATTTTCAGTCAAGAACTGACATTAGCCTGTGACTGAGTCTTGCTGCAAACTTCTCAACCAGATCCATGGTGTTTTCTGAAACAGGCAGAAATAAAAACTCAGTTCACACTTCTACAAGCATCTAATTCCATCACATCTCTGTGCATGGTAGCTGAGGTTTTGGGACCACATGAGACCTTTCTAACTTACTATGAACTTACTCTAACTGCCCTTGGAGTTACCACAAATCAAATTTTTATAGGACTGAGACACCTTTTTTTAATTAATCAAACAATCCAGTTAGTTGGCATTTTAAAGTGAATGATGCCAACTCTAAGCTGCAAAGAAAAGCCCACAAATCACAGAAGCTTTTTAACAGAGTCTTTTGACACTAAAAAGATATTCCTCTGGTCTCAGCTTCCATGAGTACAACAGCACCTACAGTTCATTTTCTATTTGTCAGGAGAGCTCATGCACATTATGTCTTGTGTGCTCCTGAAACTAAGTTGAGATACTGTAGACCATGAGTTGTGTCCTGGTGGAAATAATTCCTTATAGCTACAGTGCCACATGCTACCCCCACTGGCAGAGAGCTGTGGTGATTGATATGAAACCCAGCACTAGACATCCTGATGTTGAAACAGCAGACTAAAGAGAGAAAAAACAGCATTCAGAGGGGTGTTTTCCACGTGTATTCCACACTGCCATTCCAACTCTAACAAATTTTTATGATATTTTAATTTTTCTCAGTTTTGCTCTAACCTTGCCCACAGCCCTTTTTTGCCTCCTCTCCTAAAGCGTTCTGCCTGCACAACCTTCACTGACAGAACTGTTCTCCAAAGCACAGGCTGTTACAGAGCAGTCATGGAACAAGGATTATAAATGCAAACATTTTGCCCCAAGATCCTCCTGTACTCCAGGCTGGGAACAGCCCCAGTCTGAAAGGCAAAGACTGCAGAGCCATGTGGTGAATATCACTTTGTACAGCCCAGAGTGGGCAGGCTCTGCCAATTAGCAGTAGTTGGGGTGTTTCATCCAATTTGCTCTCAAGGTAAATCCTGCCTGCAGTCAGCATTATGCTCATTTGGTCTCAGCAGACATTTGATCTGCTTAATCAAAAGAATCCATTTTCTGCTAGCCAAAGAAGGAATAATGCAGTACACTCCAGGAAGAAAAAAAAAAAGGAAGCAACAGTTTTACACAAACATACTGCCAAATCATACTTGAATAATTATGGCTCTTGTGGCACTTGTGTCTGGAAAAGAAAAAGAGGAGTTCAATCAGTTAACATGCAACTCCTTACAGATAGGAGAATAAAGGAGCTGGAAACCATGAATTTTGAATAATTTTGTTGGGTTCATTGTTCAGTACAGAACATAACATCGGAATATCTTTTCAGAAGTTTTGCCTTTAACTGCTAGACATCACTTGAATTTATCTGGACATCACAAGCTAATCTGGGCATAATGCCTCTGCTCTCTGGCTCATGTATTTCAAACCAACATTTGAAATAGTCTTCAGTGTTTTGCAGGATTAGGATTTGCAAGACACCTTTGTGTAATTTTTAGATATGATTCAGTTACCCTTGAAATTTGGAGGTTTCATCAGCAATGCGTGACACAGTGGAGAATTAAAATTAGGAATTGGAGTACACTGCAATTAATAACTGAATCCATCCTCAGCTTCAGAATAACACCACACAAAAGCAATCATTAAAACTGCTCAGCAAACACCTGAGAAGCAGCCTATCATTCTGGAGGAGGTTTCAGAGGCATTGCTCCATATCCTTGTGTCATGCCACCAAATATTACTGTAAATCCTTCTTGGCAGACCTTCCAAAGAGTATGGTATGCAATACATGACCAGACAGATAAATACCATCTCACAAACCTTAAGCAAAGCCACAAGAACACTCCCTTTCGGACTGAGTTTTACACAAAACAAGATTTTAAAAGTCCTGTGATATTTTCTTTCAGTTGTTGCTCATTTTTTTCACACTGCAGTATATACCAAGCAACTAAACTCATAACCTGGTGATGCTTCCATGCCAAAAACAGCCACAGACAGTCCTGCAAGCATTGTGAAAAACAGGCTCTGACCTCTGTCAGGACAAGGCAGAGAATCTTTAGAACATATCACCAATCACCAGAGAATTAATCATGTTTTCACAAACTTAGGTTATTATATTTAGCAAGTATTATATTTAGCAAGTGTCTCCATGGCCTAAAACATAACATCAAAATCATGTTAGTCTTTGCTTTTTTAGCTACTTTCTTAAAAAACTATTATAATGACATTTCTTCAGCTGAAGGCACTTGCCTGTCAATATTCCAGCAGAAACTTCCCTTGCTGGAGTCACTGTTCAGGTCCCAACAATTGTTAGGATAAAAGGTGATTTCTTTGGGAAAGTGACCTGACTGCCACCTAACAGGCTGAACAAAGTTACACCAGCAGAGCTAACAAAAACCACACAATTTCTAATCAAACCTCAACAACAGCTCCTGCAATAAGGGCAAGCAACCTCTACAGCTAAAAGGTTTTTCTTCTGCTGCATTTCAAAGCTGTGAAGAGTCATCAAAAAGAAAAAGGGGGCAGAAGTCATTCCCTATGGCATGTCTCAGGAAAACCTGGATATGGAGATCACCATCTTTGACTCTGTAGGAAGAACTTTTAACTTTTCAGCACTGACTCACAGTTCCTCGTAGTCTCAGCCTATCCAAAACACCTTTCTAGCACCACTCTCTAAGCATGTTCTGGATGCTCTACAGAATTAAAATGCTGTTATTCAATCAAATCTCAAGACATACACATTCTTGAGCAAATATAGTTAATCCCATGGAGCAATTTGATTCTTTTAATCTGTTTGTACTCTAACTCATCTGCTCTTTTTTTCTTTTGTATATACTTTGTGCTTTTGTGTTGCCTTTGTTAGTATTATAATAATAAATTATTAAAGTTAATTTAACCCAGTGATTATTTTTCTTTTATAACTAGTTTGTAGCTACTGTTTTCTGCTTTGGATGATGCATAATTCTTACCTTTTGGAATTACTGCTACTTATTCAGCACCTCTGTGTGAGCCAGCTGTTCCCATGTTCACTCATGCAGAGTTCTCCATAATTAATCCTACTCTAATCTACATCACAGAAAACAGGGTGTTCCTCTCAGGATCACCCAGAAAGAGTGAGGAGATTTTACCTGAAGATCTTACCTGAATGGGCTGAATCCAGAAGGATTAAAAAATTACCTAAAGAGACCTTGTAAAAACAAAAGGTATATTTAAATTTATTTTTTTCCCTCCATGGCTTCTCTATAAGAGGAAAACTTTTTCTCTGGGACTTAGAATTTGCTTTTTGTCTCCACTGAAAAATTTGTAAGCATCCCTTAAATGCTCACTGTGGTTATATTGGTCTTGGGGGGAAAAAAAAAAAACCCAACCAAACAAACAAAAAAAAACCCAGAAAAACCCAAAAAACCACATTACTGAGGTCAGTGTGTCCAATTCTGCTATAAAACAGTGTGGAAGAGTACTTTGTACACCAAGGATGGATGTGACAAGTAATTTTGAATATTTGGCATGCTGCAAGTGGAGACTCAGCTGTCTTCCTCTGTTCAATACACAGTTAAATGCAACATATTTTAGAAGGTTTATTTTGCTTTTTATCAGAAACTCCAGAATTTCTACTCATAAAACAAGTTTCTCAGAATTCTAGGTTTCAGCCAATACAAGGATATTATGAATAACATACCCTCTCTGTTGAGCTGGGATTTTTATGGCATCCATTAAGGGGCTTCATCTAAATACTGCCTATAAAGCTGAGACAATCAGCAGCAGCTCTCCACTTGGCTGTGATGGTGCACCAAGACAGGGGGAGAGAGTTCTGCCTTCCCATGGGGCAGCTGAGAGCCACTCTGTCTCAGAAAAAAACCAGCCTCCTGTTCTTCAGGGAATAAATCTATTATCACAGTCTGCTTCCATCTTCACGACAAGAGTCTGGAGAAAACATTCACATTAAGCATGATTTTTTTTTTTTTTAAGACTGATAATAAACAGAAAGCTTCACATTCCAAGGCTTAACATATCAACTGACAGAAGCTGGGCATGTTGTATTTTGAGATTTCTCATGTCTTTTCAATCCATCTGGTACTGCCCAGAATATTGGACTAAATGGGCAATTAATCTAATCCAGTACAGCAATTCCTAAATGTTTCTTTCCCTCTAAACATACACAAATATAGAAATATAAACAGTGCTGTAAGCATTTGAATTTGATGTACTGAAGGTCACTGAACAGCACACAATACTGCCTCCCTCTCCAATCCACAGAAAAGTGTGCTTTGTTTTCTCATAATTAATTTCTATTTCATAACTAAGCTTCTAGATAGCTTATTACTCAGAAAATAATTAAATACTCACAACTATGAGGTTTAAATTGGTCTTTTCAATAGATAAAACTATTGAAATAGGACAGTAAAATATCCTGATTTCCAGAACACCACACATAACTCAGAGTTCAAGTAGTAAAGTAATTAATCGTCAACAGAAGAGCACATGGTAGCTCTGAAAACAAAGCTCTAAATTCTGACAATCATCCTAAAATATTTAACACTGAATCTCTTCTGAGACTTCTGTTAGAACTCAATAGAAAAGCCCCATCATCTGCTCACAAAATAAATGCAAATCCTTACAAGGCTGAGTAACCGTAATATGGCTCCAGGCATACCTTTGGTTCATTCCCACCATCAGCTCCTGTGAGGATCACCATATTCCCTGATGATCAGGGAAAGCTCTTTAAATGCCTGTTTTTCCCATTCTCTTCCAACACGGTAATTTTTAAACATCACCTCATTTTCCTCTCACATTGAACACTTCCACTAATGACTAAGAGCAAGAGTTCACATTTCAGTGCATTAGTCCAGTCAGCTCTCATCTCGTGATTTTCACGTTGTTTTATAATTCATAAAAACTAAGCACCAAGCTAAATAAAAAAAATAAAGAGTGTACCCTGCCAAGGTAAATTCAGAAAGAATTATTTACAGTCAATTCTTAAAAGGGATTAGATCACTTATGACTGATGCCTACACCAGTGCTGCCAAGAGCAGACCCCGTGGCAGCACTTTTGCTTCCCCAGTTTAAAACACACAGTTGGGTGACAAATTAACCTCCAGCTTGAAAATTGCTATGATCTCCAAAAGGCCAAAATGAGGAACCCCAAATTTAGCTGCCTCCTCTCACTGAGCCAGTACAACACTCAGTCTTCTTGTGTGCCCTCAATTTCTTTTTTATGTTTTTGGAATCACCTTTGGGACTTGTCTTTCCTCATAGAAGTACAATGACCAGCACAATGGCTTTATCCCAGTGGTGACCTCCAAGTAGGAGTTCAAAATGAAGTTTTAGGACAAAACACTGAAGATGTAAAGGGCATTTCTCAGCTCAAACTCAGAAACAAATCCTCAGCCCAAAGTAAAAGCAAATTATTTTTATGGATTATGCTAATTCACACCAGGAAAGAGGCCAGCTATTTTTTTCTTAAAGGTGTGAGGCATCATATACACAATATTTGACTCCTAGTATTTCTTACATGAACTCACATCAACCAGTTACATAACTTTTATGTAACACAAAAATTTTTACATATTTTTTTGGGACCAGCTAGAGGTCCTAAAAAGTGCACAATGCTATATTAAAGTTCATCTCAGTCTCATCCTTAGAGAAATGGAGTAAAATTATTCAGCTCTCCTTCATTAACCATTCTTTCTCTCTGTGTGGATTTCCATGAACTCTTCTCAGCTCCTGTTTTGTCACCTCTTTCTTAAGGCCCAAAAGGAATATTCCACACTCTGCTGCATCACATCATAACACATCATATGCTCCTTCAGTTGATGACTCAGATTTCTACCCAACAAAAATATATTACATATTGGACTCATCAGATGGCATTCCTGAGAAATCAGATTTGCAAATACTTCTTCAATTGTGATTAAACAGGCAACAAATCTAACACTAAACCATAGGGCACTGTTGCAGCAGTGAAGCTTAAATCAGACATTTCAGTTTCTTTTGTATGCCTAAAGGTGCTGCTTCTTGGCTTGTATGCTTTTGTATATGCTTGTGAGAGAGCTGCTCATCTCTGCAGTGATAAAGCAGCATGTCCAGTCAATCACACATTACTGCTGTAAATCAAATAAAAAATGGTTTCTTGTTTAAAACAGAAAAAAGGGTTAGAACCCAACAGAAGAGGACAAAAATTGAGAGGTGATAGAGGAATCACTCAGGAATGAGTATGCTTTTATAAAACTGCTCTTGCTTTTCTGTGAGGCTGTACTCTCAAGTCATTTGTGAAGGTTCAAATGGCCAATTACTATTAAGAAAAAAGAATCTTGAAACATTGAAGAGCCAAACAATTTTAGTAGGTAGATTATTTCTCTGAAATCTTCAGAAATATACTTTTTATTATATACTACCCATTTTGAGTTCAGTTTAATGTTTTCCAGCCATCCAATGGTGAGAAAACTACATGGTTCCTGATACCCTTGAATCCCATTTAAGTGAATATCTGGCAGTTGGGGAAGTTTGGTCATCACCAGCTAAGAGCTGCCCTGGAAGAAGCCAGAGTTGGAAGTGTGTTTATCAAAAATTGTCTTTTCTTCCCACTGTCTTATAATTATTCATATTCTTCTCGTCACGCCTGCAGAAGATCTCTGAAATAAAACTATGTCTCAAATGGTCTCCTTTCATTGACTGTCTCCAGACAAATCAATATATTGTGTGAGAGATGTGGGCAGCATCTTTCAAGAGAAACAAATTGCCTTTGTAACTTATAACATGCAATTAGTCATGCAAAAATGAAATGCTCTGGAAATAGGGTCTGCTCTATAAATGCTTCACTGTGAAGAGTAGATGGTACTTCAAAATGCTGGTGGAGTAATAAGTTCTTGTTTGTCAACATAATATTCCCATATGTAATTAGAAAATTGTGTGCAAGCTGACCACTTTATTTTGCTCTATTAAGGAAATGGACCACTAGCATTAAAAATACCACGACAAAACATCCACTTTCAGCTATGGAATGAAGAATAATTCCAGTCACTAAGCTGTTCTCACTGCTTGTCTGTGACACATTTCAGCTGTGCCCTTTAACTGAAGTGAATTTTTTTCCCAAATATTACAGAAAAAAAAAAGTAATTTAAAAATAATTAAGAAATTATTCAAACATTTCCTGTGTTTATAGGGTAAACACAAAGAATCAGCTTAATTGCATCTAAAAAAGCTTGGAATGAGGACTAGGAAAACTTTGTCACTAAAACTAGAGTAAGGCTGCCAAGAGAGGTCATATAATCTCCTACACTGTCCTTACACAAGATTTTTGATAGCTCCAGAGGAGACCCACAATGTGTCAGTGCAGAGCAGAGGATTCAGCTCCTTCTCCAAGTCCTTTCCAGCCTGACATTTCCATTATTCTCTGTTCATGTGCACCCTGGCTCTATAAGGACACTGCTGGGCTGTTGCATTCATACAGATGAAGCTGACAGGGTTTGGCACAAGTATAGGGTGTTGTCAAAATATTAATACATGCTGAACTGGAGCTTTTCTTTAACACTTCATGGGTTTTCATTATTGACCACACTTCAGTTTCCTGAGGTCATCACAGCATCGTTTTTATTAACTGGCCAGCACTGCTTGGGTTTTTTGCAGTTGCAAAAAAAAGACCTTCCTGAGTAATATGAAATGCAGCTTTTGTTCCTGGTGAGCACAGCTGCATAGGAAGAGGGGTGTAAAAGAAGTTATTTATTTGTCTAGAACAAGGAAAAAATAGGTACTTCTGGTAGCTGTCATTTAAACAGCAAATTGCAGCAAATGTTATGCTATGAGAGATTAAAAGAACAAGAGATATAGTGCAATCTACCTTCAAAAGATAGTCAAAACTAAGTATCATGCTGGTTACTCTTTTGTCATCCTCTCTCAAATCAAAAATCTTTCCACAACTAACATGACTCAATTTAAAGATACATAAAAACATAGAAAAACCATACTTGGAACAGAAGTGTTCACGTTTTTAGCCATATTTGCAGCCCCCACAAATTGATGTGGGTATCCAGTTCCCCTGTTATTTTATTTTTAACTACATTCATAAACTAGACTGATGCCCTCAGGGAGATCTCTATAGCTGGCCCACGTATTCCTAGTCAGTATAGCATGACTGTTCCCTTCAATACATACTCCCTAGTTTGCTCCATTACCCAAGAAATCACATTTTTCCACTAGCCTGAGATAAAAATCAGGTAGCAGTCATGAGATCTGATGGAAAAATATATTTTCCATAACCAGTCTTTTATGCTCAAGAAATAAAAGATATTGCTTCTTTATTGTGTACACAAAACATAAAGGGCCAGGGCAGGCAAATTAAAGTGTTTCCAAGAGACACTAAAATGGAAAAACTTTCAAGCATTTCAGAGTCTGCAGGCTGAGTACCAGGAGCATAATTTCCCATCTGAAATAAAAGCATTTCAAGTTTGATGTTTCAATGTGTTTGTTTCTTCTTTTTTTTTTTTCTCCTCTGAATAATGTCTGCCAACAACAGACATGATTAGCAGGGCCATCAGGGAAACTTATTTTCAAGTAGCCAATCTTTTATCTCTCATCGGTACTGAAACATGGTTTGGTAGTGAACATGTCACACAACTGTTCTGGGCTCGTTTTGTTTCCCTCTACTGACAGCTCATAAGAGCAGGATTTCACTTAACTAGAAATCCTGCCAATTTTAATCACGCAAAAAGACCTAGGCAAGCATGACAGGCATTAAAAAGAAAACAATTTCTTCAAAGATGTTACAATCAGATTAGTTTTCATAGAGCAAGACATAAAAAATCCATGAAACTCATGGCTTATTAAAGTCTAAACACAAGATTGATACTTGTTGTCGAGATGGCCACTGCACCCAGAGTGCCTCTTTAAAAACTTCAGGGGGCTTCAAGTATCAGGACTCTGTTATCTAAGAGGTCTTTCATACCTTTTCTATGTATCCTTCTATGTGCAGCTCCACCAGCTCCGGCTCTTTATCTCCTTCTTCTCTCTTCCTTCTTTAGTTCTGGCTCGCTACTTCCTGTCCCTTGACCGACCTCCTGTCCCTTTGTCCTCGCAGCACAGACAGCAAACCTCAACTGACTCCAGCTCTTTATCACACCCTCAGTCTTGAGGACACAGCTGTTCCCACTCTTTGGTGATTAACACAGCTGCAAGGTATCAGCCCCAAGATTGTCTTTAGCACTATCTCTATCCACAGGTGATTAACACAGCTGCAAGGTATCAGCCCCAAGATTGTCTTTAGCACTATCTCTACCCACAGATACACCTGAACTCAATTTCAGACGATCCACGACCCACTACTACAGGTTCCTTTTCTTCCCTCTCCCCACAGCACACGGTATCTCTTTCACTTATCGCAAAACATATGTTAAACAACCTCTGATGGTCGCTGTTTCTGTACATTCACACAAAGGATTACAAATATTCTTAGACCAAAATCAGGCTGCTTGTCCCACAGGTTTACACGTATAAGATAAGCATCATCACACTCTGTATTATTTTCTTAATCACATGAGAGGAAAGCAAGATTGGACAAAGCTTTATCCCTAAAATAAATAGAGACGCACATAGATTCCTTTGCCAATATGAGCAAAGGCTCAGAAAATTTCCAAGAGAAAGATACGAAATTCTTTCCTCAAAAAGTGGTGTAATATGCTCTGCTCCTCACTCGGGATTAAAAAAAAATTCTGTGTGACATTTAAAATTGGCGGGGTTTATTGCTTCTCTAATTTCAGAAAATAGAAACATGTTAATCTTCATGTGATGCCTTTTCTTCCTTTAATACTGAGAGTGTTCTTCTCTCTCCCTCTAAATTGTGTCTAATTTTTGATGTCCCTGCTACTCATTCTTGGTTTGGTTTGCTGCCTCAAATTTTAACAAATTTACCCCTTTTTTTTGACAGAGGCACATTTCACCTCTTCTGTCTCTCTGAAGACCAAAAGAATCCAACAATAAATAAGCAAGCTTTATTTTGCTTTTTCAAATTAAACAAGTATTAGCTGTTTCCTCATTCTCCATTCCCAGCTCTGTCCCAGCTCACCAGGGAACCAGCCCTCTGCATATCTACACACCACTGTCAGCATATTTGGAAAACCCTTGACCTCAGGTTAGAATGTGCTGCACAGCCCTCCATGCTCAGTATTCATGTTTACTCTCAATTTTCTTTCAAACAGATTTGTTTATACAGCCAGCTGTATGTTGGAAGCTGCACAGTTGTTGCTTGCATCCTGCCTTGGGATGTTTTCCCACCAAAGTTTCTGCTGCTCCTTTGCCCACACACTTATTCCCTGCAACTGGGATCAACCTCAGCTGCAATCCCCCTGACCACCACCCCACCCTTGTGCTGAAAACTGATGAATTCTAATCAAGATATCTCAGGGCATTTTACAGTCTCTCAAAGTCACTTTGGTGTTGCTTCATCTACTGCCCTCTCTTAACAAGTATTTCAAATTGGATGATAGCTCTAGAAGGTTTGACTCAGATACAAGTAGTATCCATTTTCCAGCCTTATTAAATCATAAAGCACTTGATTCATTTCCAGGGATTAGGTCCAAAATATCCTCTGGCTATATCGACCATTCAACAAATTGCATTATGAAAGCAGCACCACACCAGGGTAGCTCTAAAAGCCTGCTTTCCCTTGGATTTTGCATGGTTATTATTGCAATCAATATTGGAGCAATTCAAATCCCTCCTGATCAATCCCCAAGGCTTCTTTAAGGTACTTTTCTTATAGGTACAAACATCACACCAATATTTTTTTGAACCACCCTCAGGGTCTGTAACAACAACCTGCCTTTTCATCAGCTTCTTTCCCTACTGCCTCTGGTTTATGGGACATATCACACATCTCTCGGGAAATTCTTTGCCATCTTTCAGTATTAATTCTTGCATGAGTCATTTTTATTTTCTAAATCTCAAAGCTCTAGAGCTTTCCTGGCTGTTTGGCTTGATATCACACCCTTGAAAATGATAATTCATTCAGAAGTGTGTGGGAGAAAAGTTCCTTTTAAACATCAAAAGCAACAAACAAAATTCAGTGCTGTATTAAATATTTCAGAACACTTTAATTCTGAAAATAAAAGGCCTTTTCCCCACCAAAAATGTATGTAAGTCTGACTCTAATCTGTAGTCTGGTATTTCATTCCCTTACAGTTCTAACAGGAAGAAAATGTCTGGTCTCTAAGCCCCTAACTTAGGAGAAAATTCCATCTCCTCACTCGGAGAAATGCTGCTTTTAGGATGTGTTTCTACAACCCATACCACAAAAATATATCCTGTCATTCAATTCTGTACCTTGATGTAGGTCTACACCATGACCTCCACCACATCCCCCAAACTGAGGTTAATTTTAACCTGTCTGCTGCAGGGGTTAAATCAGTTTAAATCCAATGGAATTTCTATTTGATGCACTCAACAGTGTGACAAATCGAGGGAAAAGGCCGGGGCACATGAAGGGTGCACTAATTTTAATCAAGGTTTTCAAAGTGTGTGAATGCCAGAGAATGATTGGATCTCAGATTTCATCCTATGTGTGAGTATTGCTTTATTGTGAACATTTACATTAGTAGTTTAATCCCTTCAGGAAAAGAAGACTGGAAATTGGTTTCAAAATGCTCCCTTCATTAAATCTGTTGCAATTTCTTTTGAAATAAAAAGGCACAGTCTGAGGTAGTGAGAACCTCACAGATGAACTGCTAGAAACATTAGGTGAGGACCTCTCAACCCCTAAAAGGAATGAAATTGTGCTGCACATTTCCCAGCTGAATAGTTTGCAACGTATTAACATCATTTGGGGGAATAGAATTTTAAGTAAAGGCTGTCAATGTGTATCACACATTTGAAAGAAATCAGAGACAAAAATGAGGAGTTTAAAACGTGTGAGGAAGCCACGTCCACACAGCTGCTCACATTTTTTCTAAGCTCTCTTTTCTGCCCATTGTGATAGTTTATTCACAGTATTTCCCTGTGCTGGGAGACAGGATGATACCACCAGGAGAAACCTCAGCTTTGTGCTTCAACAAGGTCCCAGCTCAGATAAAATCCCATAAGATTGTCGTAAATCTTGATTTCCTGTGTCTCATCCACTCAGGATGTCCCACATTGGCAAAAGAACTGTGTAAAAATCAGCAGCCAGCAGGAACCTGCCCTGGGTGCAAGGTCAGATGTCAAGGGCAGAGTTCTCTTCTGGAAAAAGTGCTTTTGAGAAACCTCCTTTGGAAATCAGAACTTGGTCCAGCAGCATTTGTTTTAAATTCTTTCAGGCTTTTCTGAGTCCTGTGATGTGTTGGAAGCAGTTAATGTGGCCTGGTGAATGCTGAGTAACCTGCTTTTGTCTCTGTCCTCAATCCTCCCCAAACCACATGAACAGCCAACTATCAGATTATTAGAAATATCTGTGGTTTCAACTTTAAATTCAGATTTTCTCAGATCTGTTGTACACAGCAGACAGGTAGGGACTGCTCTAAATTAATCACAATTTATGATAATGATGATACAGCTCTAGTCCCTTCCCTGAAACTGCTGAACTTGATTCTCCTGGATGCCAGGACATTTGGAGGTGGCTCACACTTTTTCCAGTTCTCACAAAAAATAAAAAGTTTGCCTGAAGTTGGTCTGCTCTGTGAACACATACACACATTATTTTAATGGATTCACACTTTTAAAACATAGAACACTTTACCTAAAATTTCTAAACACACCTAAAGGCAAATTGTTTCAGACACTTAAAGTTTCTTCTGTAACTACAAATTAAGGATAACATCTTAGAGAAACACTTAGCTTTCCTATTCAGCAGTGTAGCACACTGAATTAAAAGCATGATGATACTGAAGAAATTACATAAGTAAGGCATATTTTTTTTTAGATTAAATGTTCTTTTGTTCTCTCTTTGAAACTTTCAAATACTCTTTTCTTTCTGTGCAAAGTACTTATGCATTACTAGAATATCAGAATTAACTTTAAAAAGACATTTGACAAAAATGCATATCTGACCCACACAGAAAAGCTGCAGAAAAAACTCAGGTATTAATTTATGAATGAGATGAAACAGGGCAGTAGAAGATTGATGTACAAAGAAGAGTATTTGGTAGAGTCTTCCAAAAAATGGATATTACAGAAGAAACACTGAAATCAAGAGCACAGAGGCAGCCTTAAAATCCTCCAGTTTCACTGCTGTGGGAATACTTTGGAAATAGGAAAGTAGGAGTATACTGAGATTAGAAACTGCCACCACACTGGTGGCCTGATACCCCTCAAATGAGAGGGAATAAATAATCCATTGGAAGATTCCCATATCACACACCTCTGCTGCCTTTTACTGAGACTAAACAGGGCATTTGTTCTGCTCAGAACAAGTATCAATGACTTTAAAACCAGAAAAATCAAAAACCTTCTGCTGACCCATTTTACTGTATGACACTTACAATCAGAATTATATTGATAACAAAACCAGAAATTATACCATCAAAACTCAGTGAGGTTTCCCTGAGCGTACTGTTGATCGACCCTCTGGTATCAATTGTTTAAAAAGAAAAAAGAGAATCACGGAGAAAAAGTTCATTTTCTGTGGGTGGAACCAACACAAACAAGAAACACATGCTATATATTCTTTTTGGTGGGTGATTTTTCCACATTTCAGTTCAGAAAAGGAAATTTATAGATTAGTCTTCACCTGCAAAGATGCAATGGCTGAGAGAAAGAGCAGGAAACATTTGGACCAAGCTCTCATTAGGAGGGGAATGCACAAAGCAATATTCAGAAAGCTCATTTAGGCTGGCAAAGCATAACTTCAAGGCAACCTAAATGGAGAAGTGCACAGGAAAACATTTGAGCACTTTCTCATGTTCCAGCAGAACATGTGGTTGAAGTTAAGCATTTGCTTTTGTTCTTTCCCAAACTACAAGGCACTGGACAGACACTCTTCAGTCTTCATGTGTTCTAACTAAGCAACAGCAAACTCTTCCATTTATGACAACTGACTTTATATATCAAATACCTCTAAGGAGGTACCCCAAAGTAGGGCTGCAGCTCTTTAAAACACTAATCCTAAAATCGGCAACATACCATTAGCTGAGTAACCATGCTGGCTGCAACTAACAAGAAACCAATCAAACAAGAACTCGCCCAGAAAATCCACAGCAAAGAAGGCATTATTTCAAAAGTGCTTCATATAAATTGATTGTATTTTGTCTATTCAGTATTGCTTTTTAGTGCCAGAAGTCCAGCATTAACTCAAGAATGTCTGGGTCTGTGCTTACAAAGACACCCAGTCAAACAATTAGGAACCTAATCATTAAAGAGTTTTAGACAGAAAACAGATGTTCCAGCCAATTTTGTCAGAGCTGGGAGCCTCTGAAGAGAGAAGTCTGGATTGTTTAGCTTGCTTATTTCTGCAGAGCCAGAGATCATTCTCACTACTGTGTTTTGAAGCGGTAATTTCTGAATTATGATGCTGGCAGAACTACAAACAAAGAATTACACTAATCCAATCTGGATGTCACTAACACATGTAAGACTGTCTTCAGATTTTCACAGGTCAAGCAGGATTTAAACTCCACTCCATTAATAAGACAGAAAGACACCATTCTTGGGCTTTAAAAAGTGTCTTTGCCTAAAATGGCATGGGAATCAAGAGTGGATAACAATATTTTGTCCTGCAACAGGAGCTCACAGAAATTATTTATGTACATTGTACTGCCAACCATCAAATTGCTTTAAACAGACGAAGCTTATCTAACATCAAACATTTGCAAATCAATAACCTTGCTAACTCAGAACTACCTCTCCAGGGCCTGTCCATGTACATAAACTTTCATTGTAACTGATAGCCCACTCTCAAAGAACAATAAGCAGTATGTTAGTAATGAACTATAAGTTCAAACAATCTCCTCCAAGATATTGGACAAGAGGATTGAGGGTTGATTCAAACCTCTGGATCCATAGCACAGGTATTTGCAGTTTGGTTATAGATCCATGCTGGAAATCCAATTAAAATAATTATACCTTTAATTTTGATATGACCTAGAGCAGCTTCAGGAACTGCTGAATTCTCAAAAAAGTTCTCTCTAGTTACAGAAAAGCTCAGAAGACAGCTGAGAACAACCAGCTTCCTATTTCTCCATCCCAGATATAAAGCTCACGTGTGCTCCAGCCTTACTGGAAGAGGCAATAAGTATATTAAAAAAAAAAAAAGGCAAGACAAAAATAACAAACGAGAAACAAGAAGACAAAGTCCTCCACCGCTCAGGCCAGGGAAGCAATGGCCCATGGAGTACACTACATATCATGCCTGCATGACTAGAGGAAAAATTCACATGCACACATTCTGAGTGCTTTCAAGTCAAGCTGTCCAGATGTTTCTGCACAGCTGCATGTTAGTAATGTTCTGTGGGCAGCCTGCAACAGACCCAACAAGCGTGTCTTGCTGTGCAGAACACCTGCAGGGAAATGAAAAGCACAACCATAACTCACAAAAGCTAAAATTAACATCTCTTGTTCATGCTTTACAACTAAAGCTCAGACAACATGCATGAAAGAAAAGGGAAGGGTAACCCAGATCAAGACAGCTTAAAAAAGAGAAAAATATATCCTTGCATTGGTTTTCAATTTGGATTGTAATTATGATGGGGTTTTTTTTTTTCCATTTCTCTCAGCAACCCATTTTCACATTCTCTTTCCCTCCTCTTTTTGTTCTGCATATTTCTAATTTATGCTCCTGCACAGAGGAATGTAATCATTTTGAAAACTTCGAACCACAAAAACTCTAAAAACTGAGGTACACAGGCTGAAATAGTAATGAATGCTCAAAGAAGCTCTGACCATGCAATTTCTGTTAAAAGCTGTTGCACAGAATGTTGCACTGATTTTAATGACATTTTTGATAATAGCATTGGCAAGGTCCACGACGAAATTTTCTCTCATTTTCAGTCTCCGAATGAAAGCAGGGCTTTTTCTGGAAAATAACACTTCAATCCAGCTTCAATTCACACAAGAAAAAGATACATTTTGCCCTGCTATAAAGAAAAATAAAGTTTAAAATGTCAGAATATGTTGTCTGATCAAAATCTGTCTCTATCTAATCAAAAATCATCTTTTTGAAATGCAGGCTCTTGAGTACTTGAGCATGACAGGAATTCAGTGAAATGCAGAAGAAAATTCAGAAACCTTTAATACTTGAAAAATTGCTCAGATATCACTAACATAAATGCCTACAACTTGAGCTAAAAGCATCAGAGATTACATATTCTACCATTTGAAGTAGTTAAATGAACAAAGTTGAATCCTTGCTTGATATTCCAAGAAATTGAACAAATATGTATTGCTGCATCTCTCATAAAGGTTTATTGAGATGATTTTCTGCTCCTCATATGTTCAGATAATCCCCAATTTTAGCCTTTTTCAACTAAAACCTCCCCAGTCTGCTATAATCTTCAGAGCTCAAATAGTGATAGAGACAGAGAAAATCCAAACATGTGCAACAAGAGCATTAACTCAGTTTTTCCAGGCATATTTTCTGTAGAAAGAAGCTCTGTGGCCAAAGGAATTGAAAGAAATTTACTGTAGGAAAAAAAATATTACTTATTCCAGCATATCAGAGGGGGCATAAGTGAAGGTCAGGGTTAGTGCTGCACCCGTCCTTTGGATAAACAGAACCCTCACAGCTGTCAGTCACTACAAGGATTAAAATGAGATTCTCCTTTAACAACACAGGATTTACCTTGTAAAAGGCTTAGAAACAAGGATCTGATTTTCCTCAGTAGGGAATTTGTAAAGGGAGCTTCAAGCCTGAGAGACCAACCCAAACCATACCTCATCTTTGCTTAATCTAGACCATAAATGTGATCAGGAAAGAAAGCAAGAGCTTCACTTGAACTCAGTCTATGCACTTGAGGCACCACAGGTTATTAAAGAAATTCAAGGATGCTCATGCAAGCTGGACACCCCAATGAGGATATATGGTACAAGAAGTGCAACAACAACATGGCAGCAACAGCAAGGAAATTAACCACTTAAATACCATTAAAAGTAACTGATGACAAGAGTAACTGCATTGCCTTTCAATAAATAAATAATCAGTCTGGTTTAGATGAAACATCAGAAGCCTAAAGTCTTGAGACAGAGCCTGTGTGAAAATTCACATTATGATGACCTTTGCATCAAGTGTTTAGGCTGACAAACAGTCAAGTTTGGATTGACAGGTCTTCAAAGCAGGCATCTCTTTGGCTGTGCCTCTCCTCCTCCCTCCATCACATCTCCTTTCTCACAGGATCTTGTTGACATCTGTCCCACCTGCAAACTCACCTTCCCCTTCTCTCATCACACAGATCTCTACTGGCTTCCTAAATTTCAGTCCTTTATTTCCTCAGTAAACTCTAATCTCCCTCATGTCTATTTTCACCTCATTTTTCCCCTTCTTATGTTTCTCCCTATAAGGCTCTTCTTTTCCAAGTTACAAGTATTTTAAGATCTTGGCCTTTATAAAATCCACCCTTCAGTCCAGTTTATTATCCAGCTACCAACTCTTTTCACGGTATTGTTTTAATCTCAAAACATGAACTGTGCTGTCTAGTCTGAAGTAGAACTGGATGTGAATCAGTTTTCCCATGCCATGAAAGATCCTGAGCTTTAATTGCCTTTTTTTGCTGTTTCACAATGAGATAAAACCGACATCGTTTGATATTTTTATTAAAACCAGAGACAGAGATATCTATCTCAGACTAGACAATAAGCCTTGCAAAGGTGCTCATGTGGGAAAATCTCAGTCTACCTAATTAGCATGAGAATTTTTCAAAGGATCACCCAGATTAATGATTTTCATACTGTGCTCAGGGCTAAAATAGGAACCCAGCATCACCTTACTTCCTTTCTCCCAAAAAGTAATACTGAGCTGGGGAAAAGCCTTCCATAAATGCTTCATTCAGACAAATATGTCCTCAGACAGGTAGGGTTTCAACAGAAAACTGGTTTAAAAACCATTTATCTGCTTTAACCTGAATTGTCCCCTCCACCCAAAAGGGTCTCCAGTAATTCTCAGCTAAAGCTTTCCTGCAGATAACCGTAAAGCCTAACATTTTCACCATTTATCTGGTTTTCACAAAGCATCTTTGACCAAATTATTCTTGCATTCTCCTTTCCAGTCATAGCCCATACTAGCTCCTGGAATTTCCTCACTGTGTGGGAGCCATGGGATTGGCTTTGGTGGGCTCTGTATGAGTGAGAGGATGTAGATCAAGACAGAAAACTCCTGATGAGTTCCCCTTTTAGCCATTAAAACTGTCAGCTTCAACCCTGTCCCAGTCTTCTGGGCACAAAAAATGGAAAAGTCTGACATCAGCCCTTGGTCCAGCATCTTGAACAGACTTTACCTACATATAAATATAAAATCAAGATTATTCTGAAACAAACCAAGCCAAGTAAATCTCTCTCAGGTGATGGCTAGCAGTGGATATCACAGGAAGCATACTAGAACTGAGTAAATCTGTAGTCAAATTTCTCCAGGTTTACTGTTGTGTTTCCTGAACCAGAGGTTTCTTTTCTCATTTAAGAGCTCCTATGAGCTCTTATATAAATTAATAAGCTCCTTTATGTAAATTAATTTTCCCATTAATTTATATAAATGTTATTTTTCTGAAGCTCTAACATGCCATTTCTCACCTGGGTTCTACCTGCAATCAGCCCAAAAGCCAATCTAACACTCATTACCAAGCTCTCAGATATATCCTTATGTTTGCCCTTATGAGGCTCCCCATGGCAGACATGCACATCCTTTAATTTTTGTAAGCATGACTGTGTGTGGTGCTTGACAACAGCCTGCAGCCAGAGCTGGGTCTGCCCAGAGCTGCATCATCATGTTGTTTGCCAGTCTGTTGACCTCTTGTACTCACCAGACACATCAGGACCAGCACACCCTGGATCTGTGTTTGACAAACAGGAGAATACGGTCCCATGACTACACAGTACAGCAACAAAAAAAAATTACAGCTTGGGTAGCCAAGCTGTAGGGTTTCGGGAATGGGAAACATCATTTGTAAAGTGGTTTGCACATATCCTGGCATGAGGGTATCTTTTAAACCAATTTGTCTCTGAGGAAGAAAACTCTGGGTCCTTCCGAGGAAAGGTCAGCCAAATTTATCTGCCCAAAGTCATTCTCTCAGTGTCAACAAAATGGCAACTAACCACACAACAACAGGAAAATGTAGTTTGAAGGAGGAGGAGTTCCACAAGTAATACTGACAGCTGGAGTTGAATGAGAGAAAATGACCTCAAGGCTGCCCTTCAGGCCATTTGAGGATGGCAGGTGATTTAACAATGAAAATCTGATCACTTTAACACAGGAGAGGGAGGGGATATCAAAATAAATGTACTAATCCAAAATGGGCATCACTGCTTCTACAAGATTTTTGCCTTCGACTATTATAAAAATAATGCCAAACCTTGTTATTTTAGTATGTTTCATTATTTGGGTGATTGTTTAAGTAATACCTCCTAGAGAAATGTTATTGGCATTAGTGCCTTAGCTTTTACATAGAAAAAAGAATTTCAGAAAAAGCTGAAAGACATGAAAATCAAACCACATAAATCAGAAAATAAATGGAATATACCTTTATTTACTTGGAGGAGGAAGACATCAGGCAAAATGATTCAGAACAGTTCAAACTTCTAACTTTTCCTGATGAAACCTTATCCAGAACTCTTTATTAAATCTAATATTACCATTATCCTTTTCCTGTAAAAAGCTTTTATTAAAACAGACCTGAAAATTAAAGCTTGAATAAAACAGACTTTGTGCAGCATTTGGGAATGAGGAGGATCAGGGCAGGGCTGATCAAATATGTAAACAACACTTACTGTCAGAATTATCCTGAAGGATGCTGAACTCCCACAATTCCTGTCTCATCCATAGCCTCTGCTTCTTCTCCAAGAAATTTTGTAATTTCCCCCTGGCATAATTATCCCTTTAACTAAACTAGTTTGTCAGTATGCAGAGGACACAAATAAACAAGTCATGGGCAATAAAGCCTTGCAAATCTCCTATTGTACTGCTCCAGCTCCCCACCATCCCTCCAATTTTTAATTGAATGTTGCCATTAAATGGTTCACTTTAATATGCAGCCAGTGAGGTTCCTTTAACATGCAAACTACTGTACTCCCAGAATAAGCATTACTTGCATGACATTTCTAATTCTAATTATTTTAGATTATTTTCTAACAGTCATTAAAAATAGAGGTGTTTTCTATATTCAATTAAGAAATAGCCCAACAGCCTAAGAAAGAGCCTTAGCAAATGCACTTAAGGTATTCTCAAATATTAAAAAACTGCTGCCAGAGGAAACGAGCATGATTTCCAAAGCTGCTTTCCAAGATTGCTGCTAGAGATAGCAGGATAAGCTGTTGTAATCCTAGGTCTGGAAGCAGGGATACCACATCTTTCAAACTGCTGTAGGCAGCAACCAGGAGACCTTTCCCCCTCCTTCCCCACACTTTAAACCTGTTTCCAGCCCACTGGAGTGGGAAATACATGCAGTGATACCACAGCCAGTTTCTGCCACCAAACAGATGGTGACTGCTGGAAGCCAGCAGCACAGATCCTAGCCACTGAAACTTTATTGGGAGAGCCCACCAGTGTGAATAAATGTCTTTAGATGGACTAATTAAAATGGCTCTTTTCATTAGCTAGGACCATCTGTTGGGCCGCAGACCTGGTGGAATTGCACACAGGTGGACATTCCTAGGTGGGAATTGGCAAAAGAGCTCCCCATGTTTCAGGAAGCTGTTGTGCCCTAAGAACAGGCTACTGGACTTTCACACAGCGTGTTCCCTCAGTCTGTGGCCACAGCAGGACTTGTACCCATCTCTCCAACTCACCTGGATAGGCACTGACTGGTGTTGAGCTCCAACCTCAAAAGCCACTTAGTCTTTCTGGCTAAGTGTACCAAACACGTCTTTGTTTTATAACTGTCTGTTCCACCCCATAATTACCCTGTACTTGCATGCAGCAGCAAAAGGGGAGGGGAAAAAAAAAAAATCTTTTTACCCCCCTCAAAATTACAAAATACTAGGTTGTAAAAACTCAGAAAAAAATCCACAAAAATAGATGTGGAATCCACAACATTAAGCTTTGGGGCAGAAACTATAGTGATACATAACACTTCCAAGCTTTTGCTTGAAATCAAATTCCCCACACAGTACAAGGTCATCCATATAAGACCCAGCAGTAAAGCCCTACACACTCTTGTTCAACCTTCCTGTGAAATCCACACAGACATTACAGATACAGTGCAATGGGCCTGACCTGCAGTTCTACATTTATTCTTTCTTTTCCCTCACCCTGAAACACCCAGCATTGCTCAGTGCTCACATAATCTCGTATTCAAAGCTGTTGATAGCAGAACTCCTGCTGACTCCATACCTTCTGACTGCTCAGGGCTTTATAAAAGCCAGGCCAGCTCACCCTTGTGAAGCACAAAGCTCACATGCAAACACGGAGTCACGGCTGTGCATCACTGCTGGAAATTGCTCACTTTTCCTGGCACAGCAGCCTCTGACAAGCTACACTGTTCTTTCATGTTTGCTTTCCTGTAATTCTCAGAAAAACTAGAAATTGAACAAAATTAGGTTGAAAGTTGCAGTCTAAACATGTTAATAGAAGAACTGGTGAGTGCAATTCATCTGTACTGCCCTATACACTACCAAGATTTCTAGGCTTGAGAGATGTACAGAGGAGGCATCATTGCCAAAGTAAGACAGAGGTCTGAAAGGAAATTATTTCAAGAAAACAGTTGCTTCAAGCCTTAATTTACACAAAAGGTCACCAACAGTTTATTTCCCCCCCTTATCTATCACCTTTAGACAACCAAAGAGTTAATGCAAGGCAGACATCCAGGAAGCTGGCTGGCCAACACGCAAAGTGCTTCGAAAAGAGCAGAGAGGCCAATATGCTTCTATTTACAATATTTTGTGACCCTAACCTACTCATCATGTTTTATTATTTCCTCATTTTATAGCTCTGCTCTTTCACAAGAGCCAGCAGCCAACATTCCTTCTCCACTGGCCAAAGGAGCAGCCAAGTGTCTCCTTCGCAGCCAATATCAGTTACTGAGCCATAAGCAGCCAACACGAGGCTGTGAATGCTCAAGGCAGCAGCTGATGCCCTTCTACTGGAAAATTAGACTTGGGTTTTAAGCACCTCAGGATTTTTTTTTTCCTATCAACTTAATTCATTCTGTGAGCCTATTTGAAACGATTTGATAAAATTTGGATTTAAATTAGGGCAACCAGTGGAACTACGCTGATTTATGCCAGCTGAGGAACTGGCTTTATTTTATCACTACATTCTCTTTGTTTTGTGTGAGAATAAACAGAAAAGAATTCTTGCCCGAAGAAAGCAAAATAGCATTGTGTAGTTTCAAGGCCAAATAGAAGGATGTGTGCAGAAATCAGAAGCTCTAATTTAAAAAGCCTTGGCAAAACAGGGAAGATTTTCCCCAGTGTGGGAATCTGCAAATCTCAATAAAAAGTGTTCAAAGCCCAGGAAGAATCATCACTTAAATGTAAAACTAATCAAGAGTTTTCACATGATGCATCTACCTACAACCCTGTGTAAACAGCAGTCACAGTTCTTGCATTCCTTTACTTGATGCTTCTACAAGCAACCAAACCTTTGGTAGCCAAAATGTACAGATGGTTATGGTCCATTCCCATGATCTGAGATTGGTACATTGCTTCACCCTTTACAAGATTTCCAGCCCCAGCAATGACTGACTCTTCTCCTTGTGACATTGTTCCCAAAAACAGCTGTCATGGAAAGGGGAAAACAGCATGTTAACCCTGTTAGAGTCCATCTTACCTGAAGACATGGTCAAATGTCTAGAGAGCCACATTTAAAGACCATCTCACCCCAAAGTTTTATGGGCACACCTCTGAAAAGAATTACTGTAAATTTAGGGCATGAATGCCCAGAGGATTCATAGGTTTTGTTCTGAGAGGAATTTGGGGAGCTGGACCCTTAGGGAGGCTATTGGTAACTCAGTTCTAGTTTACCCAATAAAATGCACCTTCATGCAGATTTATGTGTTTTTAACAGCTTCTGACTACACTGCAGCAGCAACCAGTGAAATTTCAGGCAGGCATCTGTGTTTGCCCATCACAGCCCAAAGCCAAAATCAAAAGCTCTTTATTCAATCTGGTAAATATAAAAATGGGATGAGTGGCTGTCTACACTATCTACCTTTTTTACATATTCATAAAAATTAATTCGGTATTGAATACCAGCAACAGCAGCTTTATCCTTGAACTGTAAGGGACACAAGTCCCTTGCATCTAAGAGTAGAGATCAAAACCTACACTACAACATACTGAGATCACATTTTACCTCTTGTGCTTTTAACTGATCTCCTTTTTCATTACTTTTCACTCTTTAGTCAAAAAGCAGACCTGTTAACAGTTGATTCACAACCAGCACTGAATATGTAAAAGCAGTAGTAGACCAGCTTTACCCTAAAGTTTGAACATGCCACTGTTGTGATATCTAAACTCACCACTGGCCCAAAACCGAGAAGCACAATTTGATTTTTCAGCTTGGAAATCCTTGAGTACAAACAGCACAGAGTCTGGAGCATTTCAGGGGGGTTATAGTTGATCATTTACAAAGATCATAAATTAAGAGTAAGGGATTAAGGTATACCACAAAGGGGGTGCAAAAAATTGAGGAAAAGACCATTCTAGAGTAGACATTAAATAGGAATGAAAACTATTTAGAGTAACTAATCACACAGAAAGAACGAGAACTTGTCACCCCAGTCCCACGTAGTCCAGCAGTAGGGATGAGGGCCTGGGAACAGACAGGATTCACATACACTGTAATAGCATCTTGAAACTACTGGCAACAGCAGAAGCACAACAAAACAAGCAACAGCACTCAGCTAAATGTGCCATTACAATGCATGCACAGTTGTTTTATTATGCACAGGCCAGTAGATTAGTACACATCACCTAATAATGTACAATTAGGTTCACTTCAGAAACAAAAACAGCCGGGCGATGTGGATGTTCACAGAAACTGCACAGGCAATGAAAATCTGCGTGCATGGGAAAACTGGACAAACCCTGCCCTAGGACAGATGAAGCACATGGGTGAAAAGAGACTCGTGTTTTCCCTCACCACATGTCAGGGGATAAAAGGTGTTATAAAATCCTCCACTTCTTGATTACACATAACCATGAATGCCAGCTTGTTGTAATTAAAAGGATGGAACATCAGCATTCAGCAACATTTAGAAAAAGTGCTTAGGAGAGATGTTCCATTTACTCTTCTGTAACAAGCCACTTACAATAGCACAAGAACCCTGTACCACACAGGAAGATCATGTTTTTCAGCACTGCTGGTTGGGGGACCCAGCATTTCTACATAATTGCTGCACAAAGTAAAATGGTGTGATAAAATGCAGTGTCTGCATCAGCTACCTGACCATGGACTGACTGCACTCCAACAGCTTCCATGGTGCTGTAGTCACTGTCCCCAAGTGCTTCTGTCTAAAATGGTTCCTTCTAGAGCACAATAAAAGATGAATTCTCTAATTCCTGCAGGAGGCTATAATCAGCCACCAGCCTGGCCATAAATATTTGTTGTGCATTGTGTAGCATCATTTATCATCACTTCCTACACTTCAGGCCTTCAGTCCACCATTAAAGTTTCCCTTTACCTCAGATTTGACCAATTTTTTCCCCATGCTATCTTCCTCTCTCCCCAAATAATGATTTCAGAGGTGTGATGGTGTTGGGACCTGTAAAGAGCTTAATTTAATATATAATTTTGTGCTTACACTATTCAAAAGGAACTTTGATAAATAATAGAAGCACACCCAGACCACATACATATTCTAAATATTTTTATAAAGAAAAACAGATTTAAGACAATCTTCACAGATTAACCACAGGCTGAAAGCCAGGTCTTCTAGAGCTGGTACAGTTGGTGTCATCCACCTTCAAAAAGACCAGACCCTAATGAGCCATGTTCACAACACTCAGGAGCAGTCAGAAATGCCATCATTGCTCACGTGAGTTTGGAGACATTATTAGAGTAATTGAACCATTTTTTTCAAACTTTTTACCAAAAAGCTTAACCAAGGATCTCAAATAGTAGATTGAAATAAGGCTGACAGCTTTAAGATTAACATCAGGTATTAAGATCCACGATGAAAGCTGAAAAACTGAAAACGGCAGTGCTCCCTTGTAAGAGCAAGAGAGCTGACTCCACTGAAACATAACCCATGTTACCATACCTGCAGTCAAAAAGTAATGTTTGCAACCCAGTGCTCTGAAGATGGGATTAGGAAGCAAACCTTTGAGTATGAATTGCCTCCCTACCCCCCATTTCAGGCAATTCACCCAGGTGCCAGTGGCAAGTACAAAACAGAGTAACCAAGGTCCCAGGCTGGCAGCCAGGAAGCAGATCCTCACTATTAACTGGGCAAAGTCCTGCTTCTCTCCAACCTCAGCCCACACACAGCTGAGATTTAGCCATGGCAGTGTCATTGTTTCAGGAATGTGTAAGCCCTCAGCCTCAGTCCTTATGGCAATGGGTTCTGCAGATTAATGAGTGAGGTAAATCAATTATCTACCACAGTTAGTCAGGCTTACATGTACATAAAGATGTTCATGTGTATGTACAGAAATACAACAGCACACCCTCCATCATAAGAAAAAAAATCCAAGCACTCAGTGCAAGGAAAGGAGAGTGGGCACAATTCTGCTGCACGTCAGAGCAGCCCCAGGGTTCCTGCAGCACATCCAAGACCATGGCCAAAAACACTCCCTTCAGACCCTGAGATCCAACTGCTTCCATGCACAGCCCAAAGGGCAGCTGCAATTACTCTCTCTGACTTATCCACCTGCTGAGTTTATTTCTCCAGCACATTTCTTGGACAGAAAAACAAGAACAAAGAAATTTAAAAGCAGGCATACATTTGAATAATGTTAAAGACAAACACTAAAGAAAAAGCAGACAGACAATTACAGACTGAAACTGCTACACGTTTCTTTCTGCAACTCATAGCAGCAGCAGCATTCTTTCCTTCCTCTTCCAGAACTCCTCTACATCAGATGGATGATTATTTATACTCATTTATTTTATTGCTCCTTCCTCTTGCAAAGGAGACAAAATTCAAGCAGACAGTGATCAAAGACTTTAAAAGATCAGCAGCCAGAAGAACATGTCTATTTTATCCTCCTTTCTCTCCACCCATTCCAGAATAAATTGCAGAAGGCTTACTGAGAATGAAAAGGAACTGGGACTCTCTGGTCGCTTCTGACCCTTTAATTAGAGCAGCAAGGTAGAAATAAATAAAGCCTGCCTTCTACCTTCATGACTTTTGATTTCTGACACTGAAAGACACTCTGAAGAAACACTTTAATAATAAAATTCCTCTTCTTAGAGAAGAAGAAAGAGTCTAATCTTCCCCTTCTGGTACAGCAGGATTTTTAGAGGTGAGACTCTGGTATATATTTATTCAGTAAACAGCTCTACTTTATATTACACTACTGCTCTTTAGTTAATAGGGGTGTTTCAGAGTCTGAAAGAAACTGCATCTGAAAGTTACTCTGACAGATGTGCTAAATGTAGTGAGCAACTGGTTGTCACTTTCATAATGAAAAAATCAAAGCAGATTCTCAAATTAACACAAACTATCCCATAACATTAGAGGAAGAACAAGATTTAAAAGTACTTCTCATTCAATTTCAGAGTGAACACTTCGACTTAAATTTGGATTTAACCCTGTGAAGCTTCTCTTTGTTATTGTTGTTAATTTTTAAACCAGTAACACCAATTTTAGATGAATTGGAAAAATTCCTAAATGTAAAAATTCTCAGCTAGATGAAATCACCAGCTATAATCCAAAATTTTGACAGTTCTGGTTAATTTGGTTAGCTTTTCAGTAGATTTGATGTTTTTTAAAGCAAATCAGTTCACTTAATGTAACTTTACATAAAAATTTTTGTAGACTTTGTTTTAAACTGCAGCCAGTTGTACTGGCCTCTCTTTTCAGATAAAATCTCTATCAGGACAATAAAAATTGAGACAGATCCTCAAGCTGGTATAATCTAAACTAACTTCTCTGGCTGGTAGACTTGCACTAGACAGATTCTGGTGCTTCATTTGAGCACCAAACTGCTTTTATGATTAGTTCAGAAAACATATTTTGCAGAAGAGTATACAATACTTATTTTAAAACAAGCAGCTATGATCATCTGGTGTAGTTCTTCCACGTGTACTAATCCAATTCATTTTGATCAGCAATTGTGTGGGGTTTCTTCACACGCTAGAGGCTCAAGCATAAACAGTGATGAATGCACCTGACCCATGGCCAGCAGCAAAACTGGTGATTTCAGGAGATCACTCCCCATCAGTTTGGATCAGACAATGATTTGGTCCAATAATCTTATTCTTCCCTCTCTGCCTCCCTACAAATCCTGATCTATGATACATTTTAAGAGTCTATAATTTAGGAATTTTTTTAAATTATTTGGGTATCTTTATTTTCAACATAATGCGGGAATAAGAGTAAAGCTTCACTTCTCTCACAGCCATCCAAGAAAGGGCCTTTTCCAAAGGAAATAGTCCTCCATTTCTCTCAGCAACCCAAGAAAGTCTCCCCAAAAAGCTTCCTGTTATTCTGCAGGGTGTCTGAAAAGAAGGGGAATTGCTGCTTTAAACATGTCTCTCAGGCTCCATTGTTATCAGCAGCCAAGTTCTTTCCTTGCCCATTTTCTTCTCACCTTTTGCTGCTTACATTTTCTCAGGCATAGATTTCTTGCTTTTTTGAAAACAGATATCTGCCTACTTCATGAGAGAGGCTATTTAGAAGTAGAAAAAAAAAATACAGAGAAAAGTCACCACAAGTTTTACATGTGTTAGGGTAACTTGAAGATATGATGGGTTCACTTCTCTTCTGCATATCCACACCTTCATTTTACAATAGACAGACTCATGATAAGGAAGTGAGGCTCCATGTAATTCCCTTTCCTGCTGGTAGCCCCCCAGGAAACCTTGAGAGACATTTAGTCTGTTTCAAACATACCATATCCTCCCAAGGTGCCAGAAAACTTAACCTTGGTTGTTATTAAAATCCCTTATTCTCAAATGTTCAATTGCTTGTTCTCAAACACTAAAATGAAGAGGGATAAAAGTGGAGGTAAATACTACAGGCTTTAGTTTTCACTGGTTGAAACTGAGGTTTGTACCCCTCTCATAATCCTTTAGACACATGTTAATTATTTGCACTTAAAAGTCATAGATGTGTTGATGTTGCTTTCATATGAAACAGTAAAATAAAACAAGTCACAAATCCTTTAATTTGCTGAAAATATGAAATTGACATTCAGGTATAATTGGACATAATGTAGATTTAATATCTCCACTCTATTTCCAATATCACCCAATTTAACTGAGTTCCTGGCTGCTGCAAAGCAACTTCACAGTCTGAATAACTACAAATGTTCACAGGACTGATAGGTACCATAAAGAAGTTCTCCTCCATGAAATAAATGCTTTTGCTATCTGAATGACCAGTTTCTCTGCAAGTCCCACCCAAGAATAGCCTAAATGTAGTTTGTAGCTACCATCTGACTCACACTACATTTTCACCTTGGTAAAAACACAAGATCAAAAGAGCAAAGCCAAGGGGTATAATTTTCTCCTCCTTTGTCACATCCCAAAATGTTAAGTACACGTTCTTTTCCAGCAAGCCCCATACAAAAGGATAAAATGAAGAGCAGTGAACTTCAGTCTACTAAATGTCACTCCAAAATAGGTAATTACCATGTGAACATTAAACTAATGCACTCCTCTCCTTACAAGGTTCCTTTTTACAAGCTGAAGATATTACCAGATGTTAATTGATGTAACAATGAAATCTCTTGGAGCTGCAATTCAAAGACCTCCAAAATTTCACCTACCAGCTCATTCCAAACAGAGTTGATAAACCTGGGTCAAAATCAACCTTTGAAACATTCACTAAGCCCACGGACAGGGAACATGTGCTTGAGCCAGAATTGCATGCAGAACTTTGAATTCATGTCTATGCACACAACCTACACAGGTCACTTCTCAGCCAGTGGAAAGGTTTACTGTGGAAAGGTTTACTGCATCCATCTGTGTCCTTGCCCCTGAGCTTCATGATGAAGCACAGATACCTGATATCAGTGTGTTACAGGCTAGAGGCAAATCAAATGTCAGCAATGGGCATCAGCTGAGTAGTTCAAATCACAAGCTACAGGCAAACTTAGGCTGCACATTAATTTAGCACTTGGTTCATTCACTGAGGGATAGCAGCCATTATTCCAGGTTCTCTAGAAGATTTACCTCTGAAAGTCAGAGTTATGTGGAGACAATCTGATTTAGCATCTCCCAAGAAGTGCTTAACAGGGAATCTCTTTTCTGTGATAGCTCCTTCATCAGCACTTTCCTAAAATACAGGAAAAGGAGAGAAAGCCTGAGGAGCTGACAGGGATCACAAGAACTGTTGCATTCATGGTACATCAGGACAGCCATGAGAGAAGTCTTAAAATTAGGAATCAAAGGAGAAAGATTAGAAAACACTCCAGTCCAGACAGGCTAAAGCACGGTACATCACATTATTTTAGTTCAGGATGTCCTGGACAGTTTTATTCCTATACGAACTAACACAAAGTTCATTTTTCCACTTATGAAGCACTTAAAGTAGAGTTTATATAAAAATACACTGATGTTGAAAGTCTGAACAAACCCTGGCATGTCTGAGACAATGATCTACATTCATTTTCAAATATTCATCTACACCCTTCCACACCAAGGCAGCTAAGGTGACCTATGAATGAAGAGCTACCTTTTTTTTTTTTTTTTTTTTTTTTTTTTAACCTAGAGGAGTTGAAGAGTCTGAGAAGTTACTTCAAAAGGAAGCAAACATTTCAAAAGCTATACAAGCACCATGATTTTAAGGTAATGTCATATTGTTGATCAGTCCAGGTAATCTCCACATGAACATGGAGTGGTCAAATATGAACATATTCTACCATCTCCCTAAAAGATCTCTGATAAAACCAGATCCTTCCCCAGGAGTTTCTTTGATGCTCAATACTCAAAGGCCATAGCCTGTAAAATATTTTCCCAAGCCACAGCTTTCCACTTAGCTACAAATTTTCCTTAACGAGCAGCAGTGAACACCTCTGTGCTCACAGTGATAAATGTGTTTCCTTGTTTCCTCATTGCAGATTCCATGTAGGAAACATCACCAACGCGGCACAAAGCTCTGAAGGAGGCATGTCACAAAGCTGCAGCTTCCAAAAGCTTTCAACACAAATGAGCTTCCATACTTCTATCCATGAGCTTCCACGCTTCTACTCAAATTTGATGGCTCTTTCCTCAGTTTGTGTCAAAAGACAAGCCTCATCCCACCTCTCAGCAGCCCAGTCCAAATGGCACAGCTAAGCTCACAAAGCTACCAAGTCTGACATGAGTTACTGTCCCTGTTCCACAGAGTTCCTCTCTGCCAGAGCAGCCAGGGGAAAAAAATAACAGGGCTTCAATTTGCTTGGAAGGGTTTGATTTTTCACTCCTCAGTATTCATCACTTCAGCATTTATTTGGTACAATCACAGTCATCATGCTAAATTGACAGAAAGCTGGTATTGCTGATTTATTCCCGTAGCAGGAAGATTCCAAAGCAGCAAGCAGCACAACATACAATTCAACAGCAGCATGTAACTTCTGCCCCCAAAATTTTATGGAGAGAGTTGTCTCATGTTACCTCCCCCCCAGCTGCTGCAGTCCTCCCCTCTCCAAGCTGTCTGTGGGCTCCTGGGGCTCCATTCCCTTCCATCTGCTCAAGCTTGGAAGTCAACCCTGGAGCAGCACAGCTCTTGTTCTGGCCAGTTCCATACAGACTAAGTTTTACTGCTGCTTCTCAGCATCTGAGCCTCAGCTCATGGACTGATTCATCTGAAAATACCTTGCCAGCTCCTCACTGGATTCTGCATGAGGAGAACAGCAGCAGCAAGGGTCACAAGTGCCACTGTTCAGCATGCACATTTTATATGCTGAAATAGTTTTTGCAAGAGGGAGTAGAGATGGAAAACAAAAAATCGTTGCTCCAGGATGCTGGCAAGGAAAATTGTTCCCTCTACTGACATGCTGGCAAGGAAACATTTTTCTTTTTTCGCCCCTTCTCACACCAGCACTTTCATATTGGAAATTCTTCCTACAACAGGATGCTGGCCAGACTAACACAGGCCACAAGCATCCTAAAGATCCTAAAGCTTCCTTTGTTTTTATTGGCCTGACAATAGCACTGAAATCTTTCAATGTCAACTTCATTGACTGCATTAAATAACAGTAAGAATTACTTTAAATACACAATTTTTTACCTCTCACTATCACCTCTATAGAGAGAGATTTTTAGGTATATGAACTGTTCTACCATGAGGTTAGGAGATAGCTAGATTTTGGGTTGTGCTTGTGTAGAGAGATTAATTGTGTACAGGGGGTGTCACTGACACATCCTGTCTGTTCAGATTAACTTTCCTCCTTAATCCAGATCCCAAACTCAATTTTGAAGCAAGAACATGCTGAGTTTGGCTGCTAACATGCTGCATGTCACTAGATCAAGGAGAAACAACCTCTATTCTACAATGTACTTGAAATAACAGAGGATTTGAAAGAGCTTAATCTCACACTACTCAGACATCACCTGACACAGCTTCTAGTTTATAGTCCATGCTTCCTGTAGCATTAGAAAAGCTGCAGTGGAAGAGGGGACTACGAGTCTCATTTTTTTTCTCCTGTTAGACCCAGAAGCTGCAACAATTGGAGCCTGCCCACAGCTTCAAAATCTCTACATCCACATTATCACATCCCTTAGCATGCTGTACAGTCCTTCACAGCAGGGTTTACTGGGTTAGGTTCACCAATAACTGCATGACTCTCGGGCACAACTGGGCTTGAGACACGGGTCCAGAGCCTTCTGCCTCTGCCAATACCAAGGCCTCTTTTGACTTCAGACACGAGCCATGGTGGTTTTAGCAGCAGCATTTCACAATCAAGGTCCTGCACAAACAGTTATTCCTGCAAGATGAAAGCAGCCTCCCTGGACAGCGAGGAACTGGCTCCCTGTGAAGTTAGTGCTCCATGCCCTTCAGATTAGGGGAACTGCAGATTTGTTTTCATTATGGGAAATAAACTGATTAGCAGATGGCTATTCATTTTTCCCCCTCTGTCAACTCTAATAAAATAGAAATGGAAAATATAAATAGAAATCTTACTTCAATTAACATTCAAAGAGCTCTCAAAAAAAAAAAAAAAAATCAAAATTCCTGAACATTAAGTGTATGGTTTTTGCAAATGAAGTAAATTAATCTTTTAAAAAGCAAGTTTGTTTTTACACTTGACTGATAGCATGCAATATGATTAAAACACATTGATCTCAAGCTTGAAAAAGATGACTGAAGATTCACTTAGATATTGGACCCACTTAGCTATGCTTTACCAACTGAGTGGATATTCTTCAGGCTACACCAGTGCCATTTATTTCACCTTCATATCTTCATCAACATGGCAAACCACAATAGGGTGTTAAATGTTAAACAACAAAGTCCCACTTTCACTTACCACACTCTCTTCAGGGCCAGCAAGTCAGAAGCTTTTGCCTAGACTTTGGTTTCACATTTATGCAGCAGGCAGTGGAATATGCTTTTGAAATAGGCAGGAAAGACCTTCTGCAGGAGGCACTCAAGTGTGTGCTGCAAGAGTTAGAGATGGTTTGCCAATCTGAATTTGTTTTTTCATGTCTTTCATCTCCCACCATTTCTCTACCTGATCTACTTTGATTATAAACTCTTTTTTTGGGGCTCCTCATGACAGGCCAGGGAGGTGTCAGCTACAAGAGCTTTCCCAAGGGCAGCATAATGTGAAAACAAACAGCTCTGCAGGGGATTTACAAGACTAGAAAAATACACAGAAAGTATTTTCTCTGTAAGCTGTTGGTCAGAAATCACTACAAAGGACAAAAATCACCATGACACTGGTGCCCTCCCCTCCAGATTCAGCAGATGCTACTTTAATGACAATGTGATCCAGCCTTGCTATAAAATTGTACAAAATATACCACAGCATTTCAGTGCATTGCTGTTGTGTTCTCATAAAATGTATGTCTTCTTGATCCCCAGCTATCACCTGCCCAAACTACCATCAGCAAATGCATTCTCCCAGACTCAGAGAGATTAGGGAAAGTGTAGGCTATAATAATTTCCTTCTCTTCCCAAACCCAGCAGTCAGAGCAGCAGCCCATCAGGCTCCAACCGACCAATGAAAAACAGTATGAAAAATAACTGTATTGTAGTAGCAAATACAAATTCAGACCAAATAGGAGGCCTGTGGAGAAGGCACATAGTCCATGAGTGCTTACCTCTCACTGGGAATATGCCTCTAGTCAAGAAAACACTTTACCACATGTGTAAGACACATTGCAGTCACTGAACCTTAAAATTATTAAATGCCTTCCTGAACAATAGCCTAAAGAAGAAATAAAATATTCTCCTCTGCTTTCATAGTTTATTTCAGAAGAGACCTCCTTGATTAGAACAATGCTGTTTGTGTTATAACTGTTTGACTCATGGTTTGAACTCTCTGCCATATTGAGTTTTCCCAAAGAACACCTGGAAATTATGAAATAAGAATTTGTCTTAATGGCCATTTCCATTCTTGCAGTAAGGCAAGTTTCTCCTAGAAAACACATGATAAATTGGTATCTTAAAAAAATCCAGTCAGCTATTACAAACACATTCTGTATATAAGAATAAAACCTAGACATTTCATTCCAACCTCGGGGTCTGGAAAGGAACTGGACATCAGCAGCAGCTCCCAATCCTTCCCAAGGAAATCTCAGAGCCTGGATCACTCAGCCTCAGGAGGAAGTGCCTGGTTGTGGGACCTGGCTCAAAGTCCATACTGCCAAGTATTTTCCTGGTCATATAACGCAATTTTTCCTCCAGGGTTGGTTTATCACTACACGAAACCCTGCAGTTTGCATGGCTTCTAAACTTTTAGAACTTCTTTTTTTTCACCCCAAAAGAAAGAGTTAAAGAATTTTAAAGCCAAGAGATTGGAGTTTTAGTGTGTGAAATGAATTCAACCAAACACTGCAACCCAGTGGAAGCTCCAGACGTCTTTAAATGAGCCCCTGCAGCAGATAATGTCTTTTTAATCAGTTTGATGCTCTGATAAATCGACTTATTTCCTAGCAGGGAGAAAAAAGGAGCAACTGAGTTGATGCTCGCTTGAAACAAAAGTATTTTGAGATAGAAGCTATTTGTGTTCATAAATGCCAGAAAGCCTCTAATTTAGAAACACAGGCAATTCCATTCTATTTCAACTCCATAAATCTGTTTGTCTAATCCTGGGATATTTTGAGGGATTTTATGATAGCCCATGTGCATATCATTCCACTTGCCTGCACAGCAAAATTTGCTTGAGTACACAAAACATATAGCAACTTGTTGGGCTGAGTAATAGTAATAATCCATCTAATCACAGCCAATTCAGCTGCTGGTTGCTTATGGGCATCCTTTACACATTAATTTAAAGACTGAATAAGCAAGATCAGAGCAGCTATTTAACAAAAGCATGCTCATAAAGCTCCTCTAAGAACCCAACACTCATTTTCAGAGGCTTGTGATCTGGGAGCATGCTTTTAAAACAAGTTTACCAGCTTTAACCGTTCTGCCTGTCATCAGAAACACTCACAAGTCAGGAGAATTTTATCTCATTTCTTACTAAATGATACACATTTCTGAACACTAATTTTGGCATCAAGAAAAAGGACACGTACACATGAACAATGTCATGAGGTTTTTTGGTTTGTGGTTTGACTTTTTTCTTAAACAAAGCACACATTGTGTCCACTCTCCAGTCTCAACTTGCCTTATTTTTGGTCAAAATTACCCCAGTGAGGTGATGGGTAGCACAGAAGGTCTAGGGGGCACCATCAGTCTTTCATTTAGAAATATTTCTTGTTTAGATGCATTTGAGCAGGAAAACCACACACATTAAATGGGGGAGGTTTTGGTCCATAATGAGTGCCCACCTTTCCAGCTGCCACAGAGGTGAATGGCAGCAAAGGTCACCATCACAGAACAATTCATGACCCACTCAAACAGGTCACCACTGCAAAGCCTCACTGCTTAAACCTGGTGACTTGTGTGCCTTCCATTGTCACAACAGGGGAAAAAACAATGCACTTTAAGGGTGGATGTGCAGGAACTAAGGGTCCAGTTCTGCCAAACGGGGTGGACATTCCCTGTATGGTGTGTCAGGAGGTGCTATTGCAAAGCACACAGTTACTAAACATGACTCCAGATTTATGTCCAAACTTTTTTCCACAGGAAAGCTGTTGAGAAGATCAATTGATTTGTCCCCCAAGCCAACAGAACAGCAGTTTGGCTCCAGGAGAAGGTGCACTCATTTCTTCAACTCTAAAGGGATTAGAAATCAAGCATCAAAGTCCCCTCAGCCTTTCCAGGAGGAGCATCAACAATAAATCAGAAGTGGGTTCTGTGGGCACTTGAGTGGATATATAGGGCCTAAAAAACACCATCCACTGAGAAAGAAATCCCAGCATGTGAGAGAAAAGAGCAACTCTTCCCAAGTTTTTCCTGGCTTTTTGCTTTAAAGGCTGAAACAGTGAATGCAGACAAAAATTACAAGAATGAAAACCGGATACAGTGCAAAAACTGAGTGGAAGTGTCAGTGAGCACAGATGCCTCTGCATGACAGCAGCTCTTCTGCAGAGTGCCTGTAACAACCCCAGCAAAAGGCCATCCAAGAATCAGGCCTTTTTGTGATAGAACTGAAATGATCAGCAAATTGTTTCCCTACTGACCACAATCCCATCCCAGCAGGTAGCTCAGGAAAGCAGAGATCAGTGGAAGCCATGGTTTTAAATCACTGATGGAAGCAGGGTAGGGTGTTTTACTGGAACATTTGTCATGAGAGGTAGGTATACTCAAAAGGTCACTTGCAGAACCTAAATTTCAAAATTTCAGTTGGAAGTTGCAGTTGTATGCATTACTTTCTCCTTCCTCTAACTGGAAGAGAGATACTACAAAAATTCCTAGCTCTTCATAGAATGCTACCTTCTTTTAAAAACGCTTCTTTACACATGACTAGTGATGTGTTAAATCCTTGACTATACTCTTAGTTAATATAAATTTGGCTTGTCACTGTAGCATCCAAATTGTTGATTTATAGAGCAGGAAAGTCTCTGGGCAGTGAACTCTGCTGGCACTGGCTACAAAAATTTAGAGTCTACTTATAATACATTAAAATTTATCACATTTTGATCAGTAGAGATACCATGATTACATCATTGCTATGCTACATTGCAGCTGGGTTTCTCAAGGACGCTTATTAATCACCACAAGCTTCATAATATTCCAGTTACTATTACTGTACCACTGCAGGAGTAAACAGAGATTGAGCAACCAAGTGTCTTGCCCTCAGATCCTTAAATAGTCTGTGGCAGGTTCAAAGTGTTCTTTATAGTAAAGAAAAGGAAGGCAGCTTAATAGCTGAGCACCAGATTGATACTTGGGAGATCTGAAGTCACTTCTTTCCCATACACCTTTTGTTTTGTGTCTGGCATGCTTCCAAATATCTCCGGGTTCATCTTTAGTACAAGCGGGTGAAACTAATTAAACAGGAGTTAGGAAAACACAGAAAGCAAAGTAACCCAGCCACGCACAGCCCAAGCCAGGGCTGCTTGTGCAGTAATGTTGTTTTTCATTCATAAGAAGGGGGAAATAACTCCATTTTTAATTGCCAACTGCTTAGTCCTAAACAATAGGAACTAAAGCACAGGTTAAGGAGATTAAGGGGATTACATACCACCCTTACTGCAGGTACATAAAGCATCTTGTTCCACCTAGCCTTTCCAGGCAGAAAAAGACCTCACATCAAAGCAGTTTGGGAGCCCCAAGAATGTGGGCAAGTTTGTGCTGGTGCACTGTAATTCCACATCGTGACTTGCTGCTTGTGCCTATCAGTGCCATGTGGACAGTCCTACAGCCCTTGGTGAGTGGGCAGCTGCTTCTTGGCAGCAGAGGACACACAAGGAAATACACTGAAGACTCTGCAGGAAGACTTGTAAACGCTGCTGGGACTCAGCTAACCTCTTCTAGCAGAGAGAAGCTTTAGGATAAATATTCATTCTTGTGTGCTTCAGCAGCAGTGCCACCACCCAACCTCACACTAATGGGGGAAACAATCCAGTATTGCTGGGGAAAGCAGCAATATGGATCTTAGTCTTACTCAACTAAAGATGTGAAAGCAGAGATGTAACAGAGGAATCTTGGCTTGGACTCCACAATTCCTTCAGTTCTGTGGTATCAATTGACTTATTCAAAAATTTGCTTAATAAGAGAACACACCTCATGCATGTGGGCTCCTAATACACTCTTTTGTTTTAAGCCTGAATTTGATACCTTCCCAGGGCTGCTGCAGTACATATCACACATCAGCTTCAACCTTTTCATTCAATCAGCTGTCAAATACATACTGTACTGTACATTGAAACACCTTTCCTTCTCCATGAGAAAGAAAAATTTACGATTAACAGAAAAGACCCCTGAGCCAGGCTTAGAAAAAAAAACGTACAGGAAAGATTTTGCTTTCCAAGTTTTCCTATATGTTCTTCTGCAGCTCTCCCAGTATCACTGTCTGTTCATCTCAGGGGAATTACATTTGATAGCATATTTAGTTCACAGGACTAGCACAGTCACATTAAACAGAGGCTGCTGATAAAACATTACATCTCCCTCCCCCCGGCACTCCACTTGCTGTGATGTAAAAGGCAGACACCCCATAGAGAAATTAATCAGAAAGAAGGGGAATGAATCTAAAGAGTGAAAATTAAAGACCCCATGACATCTAGATCCATCTACTACATCCAGATGAAACAGTGTCCCAAAACTCAAGGATGCAATAAGATCCTTCCAAGAGATGGAAGGGGTTACAGAATTCAGCATATTCTCATCAATATAAATTATAGTTATTTAAATGGAAAGACTTCTCTTTGCTCAGCACTGAAGCTCCACAGAGAACACAATGTTTTTTAGAAGAAAGCACACTTTCTTTTGCTCTGCAAACTGATGAAAAATACTTCAAGCTAAAGGACAGCTTATATAGAGGCAGTATCAGTCTAACTTTGGTAAAACCCCACTGCTTTACCTTCAATAAGGATATAGCCTAAGTACCGGCATTTCTCACATAAAGCAAAATCTAAGGAAGTGTCTGTGTTCAAAAAAACCCACAAACCAACAAAACAACCATAATTATATGTCCTCACATCCCAGTTCTTCCCCATTTGGTCTAATGCTCTCAAAGCTTTTCAACACCAGAACTATTCCAACATAAGGAATCCCTAAAACTCTTTTAAAGGTATCTTGATTTCCCTTTATCCCTTAACCAAATACTCATCTATCAGAATCCCTACAAACACATTTGCAGAATAAAATGGTGCTCTATAAAGGAAGGATTCTAAACACCTTAGCTAACAAGTTTGGCTGAAATAGATTAACCTGGATAGAATGTGAAAGAAGCAATCTTGGCTTTCAGCACACAAGAACTACTCTAGACTTCGTAGACTTGAACTGCTAGCACAGAGAATGGATTTAACCAGCAAGGAAAATTGCAAGACATGGACAAAATTGACTGGACTATGCAGCCTCTTTTAATCACCATGCAGGTATCCAGGTTCTGTTTTAACACCCTAACTAAATGCCAGGATTTAAATTTATGATCCATGAGCAAAAGCCTATGCAAGAAGAACCTCATGAACTCTTATAGAGAGTGCCACATTTATGAAACAATGCTCAGATTACAGCTTCCTCAAAATGTTATTTAGTAAAGCAAGGGTTTGAAATGCTACCTTCAAATCTGTTAGGCTTGATTCAGGTAGACCTGAATGAGAAGTGTGGAGCAGGGAGAGAAAGACCCTTAAATTAACCACATCTCTCCACAACACAGGATACGGAGTAAATATATAATCTTTACAGGAAAGTTATATCACTTCAGGTGTTTGCAGATGAATTAGTCTGGATCAACCATGCAAGCCTACTTATTTTACCAAAATCAAAACTTAACTTCATTTTAAATGGAAGCTCACTTATTATAGAGATGCATAGCAACCTTAAATCACTTTAAGGGAGATGGCAAAAATCCCTACAAGAGAATTATCAGTATAAAACTGCTTCTATTCTCAAAACACCAGCATTACTCCAATCTTGGCAGTTCTAGGTGAGAAATCAGAACTGGGCCATAAAAGGCTATTTAAAAAGTATTAAAGTAGAAGAGGACTTATATTGTATGTTCTTGCTAGGAAGTCTAATACCTTCTGTCTCTCAAATGCTGTTTCTTTGCAGCAAGTGGCTGTACACCAGAAGACAGAATATTGTAAGTTCAGTCAGAGCTGACTTTCAAACCACATCATCATTTATTCAGAGTGAAAATATTTTACCTCCTGCTCAGATGAGGAGAATACAATGATCTCCTCTTCAGAAAGGATGGTAACATCAGACTGAGGGTGGGAAGGGTCTTCTCACATATTAAAGAATCCTGTTCATAGCCACAACTCAGCAAAAAAAAATAAAATTATATCATAATAGAGATTGCAACCAGATAGCAAGATAGACAGTGCTCCCATTAATTGTTATCCATGCAACCCCACTACCTGACAGTAACAGCTTTGGTACAGTCCTGCCTGGTTCACCTTTCTCACTTTATCTCTCCAAATTCTCCATCTCCTTCACTTTCACAACAGTTTCCTTACCTTTCTGCCACTGCATATGCAGAAGAAAGAACAGCTCACTGGCTGTCCAGGCCCTGTGTTTTTCAGAAAAGCCCCTCTGAGCCTCTCAGCTCCTAAGGAGCCCCATGCCTAAAACAGCCCCTAGAATCATAGAATAGTTCTAATTTGAAGAGACCCATCTGTATCACTGGTTCCAGCTCCAGCCCGGTGCCCAAGCAGTCTCTGGTAACAACACTGCAAACATTTGATTTAACAAATTTCTCTAGATCATAGAAACACTCAGGTTGGAAAAGACTTTTAAGATCATTCAGTGCAAGCCTTACCCAGCATTGCCAGGCCATGTCCTTAAGCATGACATCCACACATCTTCTAAAAACCTCTAGGGGTGGTTACTCCACCATTTCCCTCAGCAGGCTGTTCTAATGCTTGACAGCCCCTTCTGTGAAGAAATTTTTCCTGCTATCTAGTCTAAACCTTCCCTGGCATAACTTGTGGCATTCTCCTCTCATCTCATTGCTTGTTGGCTGGGAGAAGAGGCCACCTTGCTACACTCTCTTTTTGGGCCAGTTTTTGAGGGTGAGAAGGTCACCCCTGAGCTGCCTTTTCTCCAGGCTAAACACCCGAAGCTCTTCCTCACAACAATGGCACTCCAGATCCTTCTCCAGCTCCATTGCCTTTTTCTGGATATGTTCCATTACCTCATTGTCTTTGTTGAAATAAGGGGCCCAGAACTGGACACAGCACTTGGGGTGTGGCCTCACCAGTGCTGAGTGCAAGGGGACAGACCCTGTCCTGGTCCTGTGGCCACCCTGTTCCTGATAGAGGCCAGGATGCCATTGGCCGTTTTGGCCACTTGCACACACTGCCGGCTCATGCCAACAGCTCCCCAGGCCCTTTGCCATTGTGCCATTTTCCAGCCACTCTGTCCCCAGCCTGTAGCACTGCAGGGGTTGTTGTGACCCTGGCACCTCGCCTTGTTGAGCCCCACACATCTGCCCTTGAGCCCATCGATCCAGCCTGCCCAGAACCCTCTGCAGAGCCTCCCTACCTTCCAGCAGATCAAGACTCCCACCCAACTCAGTGCCATCAGCAAGCTGGCTGAGGATCCCTCAATCCCCACATCCTGAACATTGGTAAGATGTTAAATAGAACTGGATCATTACTTACTAATACATGAGACACTTGAGAATAAAAATTCCTTCCAGCATGACAATGTAATAGACTTCCAACCACACCACCAATAGAACAGCAAACCACATGAAAGCACCACGACTATGACAAAGACTGTCCCAGGACTTAATTTGTCAAAGTGACGAAATGCATCTTGGGCTGTGGCAACCCCTGTGAGATCAAGGTATCGCTTTCTACCTCTGCAGAGATAGCAATGTGCTTCCTGGCTACATCAAACAAAAGAACAGGTCAAAAATAGTGTTCAAATAACATAATTTAGTAAAAATATTTATGCCACAACTTCTGGGAGTTAAGAAACATTTCTGATGCATCCTAAAAATGTTATTAGGCTGTTTTTGTAAAAAGATAGGAGGGGAAAGGATGAGAACACTTGTAACAAATGTTCATGACATATTAAGCCAAGATGATTATCTATGCTTAAATATTCTTTGGAGAATGTTGGTTTATTTAGCTTATGAAAAGCTTACATGGACTAGATCTTAGTTCAGATCAGCAACACACATGCAAACACTCTGCAAAACATTAACTAAGGGAAATACAGCAAGCTGGAAGCTTTCATATGTTTCTGACTTTGTACAATGCCAGGTTTTTCTAAGTTAACTCTCACTGGCTTATTCTTGCCATTTCCCTTGATTATTTTCCACTACAGCCTTACAAACCAATAGGCATTATTTCACTGCTATGTGCAATAATATGGTTTCCTCTCTTTTTATGTTGCCGTCACAAGGACAGTGGAAGGAGAGCTATTCTCTCTACCTTTAAAAAGAAGTTCTAGTGCCATGGGCACTTGCTGAATTGAAATGCAGAGAGCTTTTTGCCCTTGGCACATTAAGCCATTCCCTAATACAGTAGGCAAACAATAATTAAGATAAAGACTTAGGTATATGAATAACTTTCACTGTGCATTAGACTTCACTCAAGGGTTAATAATCTGCCCAGGGTTGAGGTCTGTGTAAAATGTCAGGATTTATCTGAAGCTATAAGGGGAGGAGGTCTGTCCTAGCTTTCAACACCAGCAAATAAAACACCTTATTTTAACAAGATCACAAAGCACGGCAATGAATGTTGTTGCTGCCACAATTTTCTGCCTGAATGTGTGTCTATGTGCATAAAAAAATTAATCATTTCAGCCACATCAACTTTCTTCAGGAATGTGACAATATCCAATTGTAAAAATATCAGTGAATTCCTACCTGAGGCAAGTTGAGGAGAATTCGTGTTTGTTAGTGTTACAGTGATAAGCACTCTTTTCTCAGAAGCACATTTTTGTCCAGTAAATAACATTTCTATATTTGATTCAAAAACTTTTGGGCAGGTCTAGGCAATATTATACTGGGAGCTGTGGGATTTGGTGTATCTTCCAACAGCCAGAGTGAGGAACAAGGAGCCAAGACATCCTTGTCTCATTAGCTCCTGTGCCTTTGCTTTTCCTCAGTTTACCTCAGTAATTCGTCTTCTAATAATAGCTTGCTTTAATATTTGCAAAACATCCTGAATGCATGTCCTGTGCACATAAATACACATACAAATGGTTTCACAGCAGGGTGCTCAGCTCTCCAAAGTATTTTGGCATAGCATGAAAACATGAGAAAAGGCTCAACTGAAAACTTCTCCTCAGACTAAGTACTTCAGTTCAAATCAGCAATTTGCATTGGAGTACTTCACACCCACTTCAGGCTAAGTTGTATTTCAAACTAACATAACTTTTTGCACTATGATGAGAATAAGAGGACTCCAGTAGGAAGTACAAACATCAGCACTTTCTTCTCCCTTTAAGCACAGTGCAGGCTTTGAAGTAGCAGCAAATACGAACAGGTGTATTTTGTAAACAAATTTCTATATCAACTTTCGAGACTACCCCGCAAAGTAATTAAAATATTCATCTCCATTATCATAAAGAGCAACATAAATAAACAATTCTCTTGCCTTTTTTTTTTTTCAAAGATATTAGGTTGATCAATTACGCCTGTTGCAGAAAGACTTGAATTAGTCTGATTAGTCTCAGCTACATAAATTCAGAAGCAGATGCCTCACTTTGCAAGAGTGGTGATTAAAGGCTGCATTCACAAAAAAAAATTGGATTACGCACACTTAAGACAATACCTACCATTTTTCAGCTCTCCCCCTCACAGCAGATGGCCCATACAATTACTGACTTCAAAAAATTCTCACTAAAACTCCTCCAAAGCTCCCCTCACTTTTTGAGACAAAGGTATGTGCAAGTCAAGACTATTTTCAAACGTTCTCCTCATATTAAGACTTATCATGCAGGTCAAGAAAACCATTCACACAGGACTGTAAGTTAAAATACAGTGCCTGCACAGTCCCAGAAGAGTCACCCATATGGCTATGAGCAGCAAGGGAGAGGCAGAATAATAACATAAGAGACTTGGCAGCAAATAAAATGCACATCTCACCCTCACAGCACTCCAGCCAGCACAAGCAAGTGAGAAAGCCAGGACTGAGAGATACAAAATGGCTCATTATCTACCCCAGAAGGCACAGCACTGCCAAGCCGCTCTTTATCAAGTCCTTAACAGGTGTAAAATTAGCACTTGTTATTAAAGACAATGGAGTTACATGTATTGCCAGCAGCTGAAGAAATGTGCTAGAATTGTTTTCACCTCCAGTTAATTCGGTACCATTCAATAACGTGCACGAAGCCCGTAAATTAGAGAAGTGCCTCCTGAAGCGTGGCAGGGAATTAAGGCGGCGTGTGAGCATCCTTTCTAAAACACAGGTGATTTCCTGAACGAAGGACTGAGGACCAAGTCCTCTTTTCATCAATACTGCATTTACCTGAGTGTGCTCCCAGGTAAACCTGTGCCAGTGTAATCTGTAACCAGAACCTGGAGTTGTCAGAAATGCTCGTAAGCAAATGCCAGGACAGTGCTGTTATCAGCTTTTCTAAGCCCACGGAGCACAGATCGACTGGCTGCACTGACATTCTCTCTTCTCAGCTGCTTACAATTCATTCCTGGGAATAAAGCAGACAAAGGTGTTAGTTACTGAAAAAGCAAAACCCTATTTCAGAGTATCTCATTATAGGTAGATCTCATTATAGGCAGATGACCTCAGGTTTAGGACAAGAAGTCACTGAATCACTCAGGACTGTGTACCTTCATTGTGTATTTTTTTGTTCTCACACCATGCTCAGCTCTGAAAGCAAATTATTTGGATACATGCTGCACATAGAATGCATCTAACTGCTGAGCTGTATTATTCAATAGCACTGTACATCTCACCACTCTCCTCCTTTCAGTAACTGGGAGAAGGGTTGGCCAACATCAAACAAATCTGATCAGGGACAGAAATCTCAGTGATAATTACATTCCCACAGGGTTTCATGAAAACTGGCAGTGAGATAGAGGAGGAAATTAACTCCTCCACCAAGGGGAGGCAAGTCAGATATCTCTGTGCTATCCCTGTGGCAGCAATTGGCCAGGCAGCCAGCACACAATTTGCTCTGCACTAGCCAAGGCACACACTGCCTTTTGTCTGCTGAGACTGTCACTGAGAGCATGTCAGGAGGTCAGCTTTAGTGGAAGGGGTTTTTAAGTCCATAAGAAACTGTGCTACTCTGCTCCTCCTGTCAGATACCATGCACAGCCTGAAGTGCAAACCATGGGACAAAGCTGTCTTGCTTTAATATTAATATTGAGTCTATTGCTGGTGTGTGTGGGAATGGTGCTGGTCTAGTGCAGAACAATCAACTCAGAGAGAGTTACTAATAGCTGCAGGTTCTCTTCTGGTTTAGTGTTCTGCAGCTTTCCTGCTGTCATTTTATGAGGCAGTCAGAACATGTTTGAAACACCCAAGATAAAAAGCAAACCATGTTTCTATTCAAAGGCCGCTGGACAAGTTCAGGTTTGGACAAATTGAGTGCCTGTTTGCTAAGGTATGAAACATCTCACCACTGTCCTTGGTTCATTATGCATCTTGGAAGAGGGAAAAACCAACATAAAGCAAATAAAAATAGCAGTTTCTTTTTATACAGAGCAAATATCCAGCTCTTGTTGGATTGATAGGTGTGGTGAGTCACCAGCACACTGCCAGGGCTGTCAAGTTGTCACTTTAGCTGGCTGCAGTACAGAGCTGAGTCCTTCCACATGGTCACCACTCCCCTCTCTGCGTGCAAATAAAGACTACAGCCTTTTCACTCCTTTTTCCAAATGCACAGGGAAATCTGTTATTTCTTCATCAGTCTCGCATCGCCCTGGGCAATGGGAGTGCTCATCCTCTGATGCATGTAAATGCTAACAAAACTCCCATCTTGACATCAAATGGCTTAAAAACCTATAAAACAGCAAATACAGCATAGTAATGACAACAACTGGCAGGTTTAAGGCAGCCTACAGGGTTCTGCCATGCTGGCACTGATATCTGTGACATTGCCAAACTAGACCCAGGACATCCCAAAGACTGGGAACTGGCAGGAGAACTTGAGTTATAGTCTGGTTGCCACAGATATCTCTGTCAACCAGTGGAGCTGCCCAGTCATGCACTGTCTCTCCCCAGTCCATGTGGATGCACTTCAGAAAGGAAAAGGAGCAGCAGGTTCCTTAGAGGAGTTCGTGAGAGCATGCTGCAGACTGGCAAAACTCATCACTCATGCACGCTGATAAGGTGATAGCACAACAAAGGCACGGCTGATGCAACACCTTTGTAAACACACAGCCACAATATTTTGTTGAAGTATTGCCACATTTTCAACCTACATACAAACAGCAGAACTACTGCAGCATGTTGCTGGGGTGGGCTGCAGCTAAATCACCCCCTGCAAAGCATCGGGGGCTCTTTGAAAGCATGCAACAACTTGTATGGGTCCTTGACTGCTGCCAGCAGCCTTGCATCTCAGTTACCATCAGCTGGAAAACTATTAACCAGCTGCATCCATGCAAAGGGCAGAGAGAGGTTTTTGCCAGGGAGAGGGAGGCAGGGCACTGGTGTTTCCAAAGGTTCTCAGTTAGTTTGCACACGGTGCAGTCAGACTGCTGTGCTCCTTTCCCGCCTGGTTATTAACACTGCTAATGGGGAGAGGACTGCAGAGCTGCATGCCTGGTGCACACAGAGCCAAGGTTCCTGGCCATATTCCCAACACATACAGACCTATCTACCACATTAATGGATTTTATAACTTCAACGATTCAAGCAGCACGTCCATTCCTTGAAGGGGTTAATTTTACAAAAACTTTCAATCTTTTATTTACAATTTACACATCTGAAAAGGGATCTTTAGTTGCTATGGTAAACTAGTCAATGTGTTGTCAGTATATTGGAAGACCTTCCTTACCTAGACCTAGATAGATTTCCTAGTTCTGATTCTGGAGGAAAAATAAGTGAGGCACGTCATTGAAGTTTAATGGTTTGATGCTATTTCAGAGCTTGGTTTGTGTTGGGTCACCTGTCTATCAAGGAAAACCCCATCACATAACTTCATTAGCATTGCACAACACCTAACAGTAAACTGCATTTACAACAGGATTATTAGTAAAGAGCAGGAAGAAAAGAGATAGAGAGTTTAGATACTAAACCCTGGAGCAGATCAGAGACCAAGTGAGGAATCCAAAGAGACAACAGCAAGAACTGACAATGTCCCACCAAACACTTGAAAACTGGGAAAAGGAGAAAACAGAGAAACTTTGTGTTTGCAAAAGTGTTTTAGAAAATTTATACATCAAAGCTATACGTAGGGGGGTTGTGAATGATTTGGTTGGTATGAGGCTGAGCAGAAATGTGACCAAGGATATAAACAGGGGAGCAACACAAAGCTGCCCTCAATCTTCTCCACTTCCTTGTGCTTGCCCAGAATGCACAGCTTTGCAAAGAAGTGCACAATCCAGGTACTGGCATTTTCTTCCATTATGCCTGTATTTGTATACATTATTACATTTTTCCCCCTTCTGTTTCTCTCCCCAAAAGCCAAATCAAAGCTCTCCCTCATTTCCTATTGCATAAGTAAATAACATTATCTTCACTTTGAAAACTGAGCAGTTTGTAAATGGCATCCCATTGGAGCCTGTCTGCAGGGTTTCAGCTGCCACAGCTGAATGTTTTGCTCTGTATTCAGCCAAGGACATTGGAAAAGACATATTTTTAAGAACTTTTATGTGCTCAATTTGAAGGCAAACACAGTAGCCCACTTTGTCCTTCCCTCTCGTTCCCTGTCTATTTAGGCTAAAAAATTGTGTTTGTACAGCACTTTGCCCCATGAGACTGAAACCTTTAGGTACAAATGTAACTCATTTAAATGGTAATGTACAACAAAATGAGTGGCACTCTTCAAAACAAGCAGCATTTGTAAGTGTATCTCTGCCAGGCACTGACAAATGGAGGGTCACAGTTGCAGGCAAAAGGAAAGGTCTCGGTGAGACAATATTTAAAAGTCAGTTTTTCCAGTCAAAGGCCAAACTCTAAAATGTCTGCGTATTTCTCTGCTGCCTATGCCCTGGAGCACTGTGCCTGCTTCCCAGAGAGCAGCACACTAGGACTCCAAAGGTATTTCCTATACAAGGTCAGATCAATTAAAATGTGCTTTAAATAGAGTCACGGGAGCCTTGTGCAGGAACTCCAGAGTCTGATTAGATCCCTGACACACTGAAGGGCAGAGCCTGGGACAGTCTGCTGACCTCGGGTAGAAAAGCCAGATAACAAGGAGGCGGGACCAGCTTTTCCCCTACCCTGGGACTGAAAGCTTTGCTCTTTCTGGTCATCTAATATTGCTTCAATACCAGAGATGTCAGGAGTTAACTAGTGACCTGATTCTTTTCCTACTGAAGTCAACAGCAGAACTCCAAAGCCTGGTCTTTCAAAAGTCAGGGCAAGCTCTTTTAGCTGTCCCAGCGAGGCCAAGCAGGAAAGGAGCTGCTGCCATCCTTTTCCAGATCTGGTAGGAAGCTCCCAAAGAAATGTTTATATTAAAGAAATAAATGAAGCAAAACCTCAAGTGAAATAAAGCAGAAATGAAAAAAAAAATTAAGCAGAGTGAAGTTTAATTGGCTCATGCCAGGAGCTGGGCTGTCCACTTGGAAGACAAAGCAAACAAAAAAACCCCTGTATCAGAGAGACCTCCTTACAACCAAGACTTGAAAGGTCCTAGTCTCAAGAGAGAATATTAAAATAGAAATGCAGCAAGTGAATTACATACAACTACATTATACTACTGAATAAGTGTTGATGCAGTGGAGAGATAGCAGAAATGTTATTGTGTCTGCTGTAAGAGCATCCCTTTACCCTCCACCCCCAGCAAGATGCAGTCTAGTGATACCTGCCCTTCTATCTCTTGTGGGTGTCCCAGGAAAATACTAAAACCAGGAATGACCGATCTTAAGGTAAATTCAGAAGCAAAACACGTATAAACCAGGTTAAAAACAGGCTGCTGAGGGAGTGCATCATCTGGAGTCCCAATGTGGGTTGCTCTGAAACACTTCCCTCCCCTTGGCTCCATGCTGTCCCACCCACCTTCTGCCTGTGGGGAGGCTCTTGGGAAGGGGAAGCAAGGAGAGAAGCCATTGGCTTCCCTGTGAGCTGCTCTAAGGTCACCGTCATGCCAAACACACCCCGTCATCCTGCAGTTCCCCTCAGGTCTGACAATAAATCTCTGAGCATTTACACTGTCAAGGGTTGTGTCTTACTCTGTGTATTCCACAAGCATATTTCTGCAAGTCAAATTCTGCATGAAGCCATGAGATGCTTCACACAGGAGCAGCCTGGAAGGCAGTTTCTACTTTCTAATTTGCACTTGCGATATCATTGCACATCAACAATACCATTCTGTCCTTTCTCCTAAATGCCACTGATAAATGAAATGTTTTTAGTAGGATTTTCATCTGGTGAAATTCAGGGTAGCTCTGCTGAACCACTGCTAACAGAATTTACACCATCTGAAGCCCTGGAGAGAAAAAAAAAAAATCCAAGTAAATGGGATATAAGCCAAAATCGGAGTGTTTTGCTGGATACAAACCAGATTTACTTGCTTGCTTAAACAGGTGCCTAAGTGCTGTAGTGAACTGGGTCCCAAATACGTAAGCATTTTTTATTTATGTCCACTTCTGCCAGCTTGGACATCTGATACAGAAGTCATCTTATAGCTAACATTTTTGTCTTAAACCCTGCCTATAGCCACACTATAGAACAGCTGCCTGTGGAGTTATGTTCCACACATAACTTTAAAAATAAAATGCAAGTGACTGGAAAACATGGGTTTATAACTAGAAAGAGAATACAAGGGTACCTCAAAATAGAAATAAACGAAACATTTTCTGCATGCTGAGAAAATAACCCACAATCTTATATTTCTACTGCATTCTCTTTTTGTACTAATGTTTCAATATTGCAGTTACAGTGTCCTAGTACTGCCTTAGCTGGAACTGGTTAGACCAGAAGCACTGTATGGGAAAAGGGTTTGCACACACATTAAACAAGACTTTGTGTACAGAGCATCTTCTTTCTCTATAGGGAATCTATGTTTGTATTGACTGCAATTCCAAACACTTGAAGCAATGTCCCCAGCTGAAATCCCATCTCCCAGGAAGGGTTTTATGTATTGAACCATGATCATTGAATGGGAAAATGCAAAAGTAAGTTTGGAGGGCATGTCTAGAACACAAGTCCCTCCTCACTTTCTCCAATCCCTGGTCCCAGATGAGTCCTGCTTTCTCACTTGATTTCTGTTCCAGTCCATCTCCTCCTGAAACAGGCTTGACCACATGGGGACTTCTCCTCTTCTAGTCCCTCACACACAGGCAAGCTCACCTCTGACCTCCTTGTGAAACTCAGTGAGAAGTGAAGTTTGAGGAAAAGGGAATTTCTATCCCTGAAGTTTAATCTTTAAGCTTTGAATCACCATTGCAATGGTTCCAAAAAAACTCAGCAGATGTCAATACCTTTGTTCCTGTTGTTGGGAAATAGGTGTGATGTGAGCTCCTTGATAAACTGGGCCATCAAGGGACCTACAAAGTGTTGCCCCAGCAAGGAGAAGATGAAGGATTTCATGGGAAGAACAGCAAGCAAAGGAGAAAGAATTCCAATGTAAACTATCCCTGCCAAAAGTTATTCAGGCAGCTCTCCAAAGCCAGTGGGTTTCTAAACTTTTGATACTGTAACAAGCTCAACACAAGCAGGTGTTTAAGTGTGCAATTTAATGGCTATTTTAAATCATCACATTTAAATAGACAAGGAATAAAATAAAGCACCCAGTTTAATTTTGAAATTATCATCTGTTATCTAATGTAATTAAGTCTTTGTAAAAGACTTTGTAAAAAAGACTTGATAAAAAAAAGTCTTTGTAAAAGACTCAAATAATAAGCTAAGTATATATTCGTGTAAGTTTTAGCTGGACAGAACTGCAACAGCCAAAACAGTAAGCTAAAAGATTATCTCAGGTCTTGAGATGTGAAAGATAATTTACTACCCCCAACAACCAATAAAGAACAGTATTTTATAGGGAAAACTCTGTATTTCATCCATCAGTGCCTCACCCTATTTTGCATCTCAGGCTTGCTTTGTGCCACCAAGCCAGAGGCTAAATGCATTTAATACACACATTTATTGCCATGTTGACATGGAACTCAGCAGCCCTGAAATGTCTCATTTGTTTCTTTGTGGCAAACACAACCATAGTTTAGAAACTAAGGAGAAAACATCGAAGGATGCAAGTGGCCAGCAAACACTATGCAGAGGAATATTTAAACAAATTATCGAGTTTATGAAAACTGGGATGGATGATCAGCAGCTTGATTTTTATTTCAGAGGATGGTAATATTGCCAGGGTGGGGGAGAAACAGTGAAGACCTCCAAGGAGAGAAATGAGGTGGCTGGCAAATAAGTAAAAGAAACAAAACCCCTTGGATCCATTCAAGATGGTGTTAGGGGCTACCTTGAAAAAGAGTGTTTTGTGCTGTGCCCAGGGCTCAGAGGTATCACAGGTCAAGTCCACCCCACCACAGCACCGTTGAGATATGTACATCTCCAGAGGACCCTGCAATGGCACCAGTGCAGAACTCAACACCAAGTGCAGAACTCCTCATAAATACATTCTCTTTTTGCCATCATGTTTGTGGAGGTTTTCTCTTTTGGTAATAAATATTTGTTCCTTGGCATGCTGCTCCTTTTTTATTTTGTTTGTTTTTATTTATCTAATCCTTGCTCTGAAAAACCCACAATGTACTGAATCACTACATGGTTTGGATTCTATATTTGAAGAACTGTGACTTTCTGCACACAGAAAGTAAATTTAGATGGAATTTACAAGTTAGTAAATATAGCTGGTATTCAAGGGTATCAGCAGAGGGATCCTCCAGAAATTCTAGATGCCATATTCCCTTGCATACAACTAGACACAGTGCCAAATATCAGTAAACAAACATGGTGCAGCCTTTTCCATAAATCAGAAGGGATAAATCAGAAGGATAGAGAAAGGCACTCTTTGTAACCCATGCAGTCAAAAAGCCATCTAAGCATCAAACTCTTGCCCTGACTCTCCCACTTCTCCAGCTGCAGAACAAGGAGGAAGGAATTTACCCCAGCTCCCGGGCCTCTTGTGAGGGTAAGAAAACAGTGCACGGATACCATGCCTACCTAAGGAGAGAAAAAAGAGGGAGGGGGAAACTTCACACCTATCAGCCTTTTGGCCAAATGGCTGGAAAACACTGTAGACAGTGTCACTAGAAGCACAAGCTTTGCATAAACCCTGCCTGGGGAGGCTCCAGCCAGCACCATGAGCTGAGGGCCAGGCACAGCTGCTGTCGAGCCAGGGAGCAAACACAGCAGTGTCACAGAGAAATGAATGCAGCAGTTTGCCATGATGGACCTACGGGGCCCAGGGCTTGACTCCACTTCCCAGTTTTCTTGTGGTTTCAGAACCATTTTTAATTGCTTTTTCACATCAGGGAAAACAAGTATGTGGGCCGCAGGTCCTCGTTCCGTAAACTACCAAGTGCTAAGAGAATATAATTATTATCACTGCTATTTATTTCACCCTTTCGTGTTTTGTCTCTCTTTCCTGATTGGTTTATGATGATGAATGTCAGGATTCTGTTCCTAGTTACAGACCTCTTGGGCAGAGACAACGCAATGTGACATTTAACACAGTGTACCAGACACCATCCTCCTTCTTCTGAATATTAAAATCACATACACAGCAAAAAGCACTCATAACAATAGATGTATCTTTTATTCACAGATAAAAATGGAAGCAAGCTGTTATAATACATATTTATACAAAGGATTTGAAAAAACCATAAAAAGGAAGATGATTAGAAAATATGATTCATTATGAAATGTGGTATTACATACACTATTAAACCTTTTCAAAAGTATTTGTTTGGCAACAATTTATCAATAGTTTCCACATTTAAGTGGCTTCCTTCAAAAAAGCACAAATCTCATGCAGCATGTATAAACTTGATCCTGAGGGTTTGCCTTCCTTAGAAAAACTGTAAAAAGATATACTATTTGTCTTAAAAGTTCAAAATGCAAATGCTATATTTATAGTCAAAACTATATAAAAATATGGACCTAACTTAACATTTACAAAAACTTTTTGCTCCTTTTTTTTTTTTTTT
>VZSR01000520.1:40802549-40890956 GCA_013398615.1 Brachypodius melanocephalos | reverse complement strand
CCTCCCGGCCTATTCCTTTGTTTCTAAACCACAGTCCTAGCTGGTCTCTCTGGCATTCCCTCACAGACACCTAGCAGCAGAGCTCTTCCTCTCCTCACTGCCCTTCTCTCACTAGTCTTCCAGGATGACTCTCTCAATCCTCACAAAAACCCATCAGGACTTACCCAGCACCTCATTTTTTCCCAACCCACCCATAACACCTTCCTATCTGGGCCACCCTGGTCCTGTCCCTGCTGAGGGAGGAAGGCATGTCCCTCATCTGCCAGCAGGCACCTGCTGCCTCCTCCCTCCCAGTGAGGCTGCCGGCACCCCGGGGCACCCACACCTCTCCTGCCCTCTCCACCACAGCACCTGTGTCACACCTGCAGCTTTGAAGTAAAATAAATGACAAGTAGCTGCTGTCACAGCACTACACATGCACACATAGGCGCACACAGTCAGTCAACCTCCCTGCTTTGAGCTCCCTCCAAGCCTCCCCTTCTCTCAGAAATGCCACAAAACGCCTCCATCCTCAGGATGCAGCGGAGCACCAGCAAACACCCGGCCACCTGCCCTTTCCTGCCTTACCTGTTGACCGCTTCTTGGGGGATTTCAGGCTCCTCATCCGGCCCGGTGACGACATCCCGCTCTCGCTCATGGAGTCGTGCGCCGAGGAGGCGCTGCCGGTGGCCTCGCTGTCGCGGATCATGCTCTCGTAGCCGCTGCTGCCCCCGCTGTGGTAGAACAGAGCCGTCCTGCCCATGGCTGGCGGCAGCTCCCCGCTCAGGACGCTGCTGTTGTCGCTGCCGTGCCCGCTGCTGTAGCGCTGCGGCCGCCGCGGCGCCGTGATCTTGCTGTAGGGAGACGGCAGCACCGGCATCTGTGACTTCTCGTCGCTGAGGTTGATGCCGCTGTCATTGCCACTGTCGGAGTCCGTGGAGCCTCGGAAGTGGCCCGCCTTGGCAGAGCCGCCCGACACCAGCTCGTTGACGCGGCTGTTGGCCGCCCTCATGGCCTGCTTGGTGCCCATGATGGTCCCGCGGCCGGGCTTGCCGCTGACAGGCTGCACGGAACGGGGGGCGGCCTTCCCACCAGGGGCCATGCCAGAGCCCTTCCCTGCAGGCTGTGCCAGCGACTTCACAGAGGAGCTGAGAGACTTTGACCCGCTGGCAGAGAGGCCCCGGTTTTTATTCCCGTTGGCTTGCACCTTCTGGTTAGCTGTGGGTTTTGCCTGGCTGTTTTTAGCAGGTGCAGGGGGGGTGAAGGGCAGTGGTAAACCCATATTGGAAGCAACAGGAGGGACCCCCAGCCTGGGGACAGAGCGCCCTGCCCGGCTGTTGCCAGCGCTCCCGCTGTCCCTCACCATGCTGGCTTTGGATCCAACTGATGTCAGGCTGTCACACCTCTCCAGAGACATGTGGCTCCCATATCGGTGCACAGTTTCACTCTTTGATGCCTTCACCTTTAAGCTGGACGTCATCTTGGGCAAAGAATGGTCACCCTTTAAGTTCATTTTGCAGCTGGCATTTTCACTAAAGTAAGAGCCAGTTTTCAACCGCAAATCTGCTTCGTCTTCAGCCTTTGGCGTGGCAGCTCTGGCAAAATCCAGGCTAGAGGCCTTCCCTCCACCATTACCCAGACCAACAGGTTTCTGCTCCAGGCTCGATTTACGTACAGGAGGTGTTGGAGGTGTTGGCCCACCTGGTCTGGGCAACATGGTTGATTTCTGTGGTGTGCTCTTCCTTCCCAGGGACGATTTCAAGCTGCCAGTGGCCAAGGGAGCATCCGAATTCCCTCGGGTCCCAGACTCCGGCAAAGTACTGTTAGCATGTGACACTGGCATCACTCCCAGCGTGGTGGCTCCTCTCTTCAGCTGTGGCATCTTCATCACAACTTCTGACTTCTTTGCAGCTCCGCTGGAGGATTTGCAGGCCATTTCACAACCATCTACAACCCTCTGCGAACAGGCGAGCATAGTCTGTGACTTTGTTGGCCTGGATGCTGTGCCAAAACACTGGGCAGCTTTTTCTGGCTGCTTCTCAGTACCAAACATCTGAGGTTTTGGAGACAGCAGAGACTCTGCAGGTTTTGCTTCCAAGTGATAATCGGTGCGTAACAGCCAAGGATCTTCAAATATACCATGTGGATTCTGCAGCTCTTTATAGCTGAGGACAGTATTATTGTGAATTGGAGAAGAGGTAGTTTTTGTTTTCCTAGGAAGACTAGAATGTATTGTTTCTATCACAGGCGCATCACGAGAATTACTAAATTTAATTTTTACTGGCTGATCAGTGACACAAAAAGCACTTTTTATCTGGGATGCTTTGGTAGTTTCAGAGGTTTGAGGGCTTTTGCTGATGCCTGAGGAAAACTTGCTGGAACTCAAGCTCTCACTCTCCAGCTCAGAGAAGCAAAATCCACTGTCATTCAGAGCACTTTTCAGGGGGACACATAAATGGGATGAGTCCAAGTTGAAGGGTTCCTCGGATTTATTACAGCTGTAAGACGACTGTGCAACAAAACTGTCACTAGACTGGGCCCCATCACTTTCAATTGTACAAATGCTGACTTCACTAAGCCATGAACTGATGGAGGAACGTCTGCTGCTGGTAAAGGGATCCTTAGCAAAGGGCACAACAATATCAATATTTACACCAGTAGAAGTCTCCTGTGAGGTATAAGCATCAAACTCATCATTTATGCTGCTGATAATACTGACCGGCCTCGAACCTGATGCAAGGGCCTGAAGGGAGCAGTCACTGTTAAAGCTAATGATACTAGAAGGTCTCCCATTATCCATAATTCCACTAATAGAGAGTTCTTCCACCACTGTGAAAACAAGCTCATCCTCTCCATTCAGCTCAACAGGCTGCTGCAAAGTCACTGTGGTGGTCAGTATATCCCGATCAAAGCATTTCCCTCTGAATGCTGACCTGAAGCTGTGTACCTCTACAGCACCTGACGGACTCTGGGTGTTGCTACCAACAAGGAACGTGCTTCCTAAAGGGTTTTGCTCAGGCTTGTTTCCCATCTGTTTGCTCATTCCCACAGGAGGAGTCCGAACTGCATTACTATTGTCCAGCTCCGAATTCTCAGATCTGGAGCTTGGAGAGTGTTCTCTCTGCTGTGGAGGGGGAGGCGCTGGGGTTGGCAAGGGTCTCTTCATATACAAGGACTTCTCCTTAGTGACACATTCAGCTGTGGCCTTATCCTGCTCTGAATTCCTCAAAGGGCTACCCCTTGAAGTCTGCAGGGAATCAGTGATTGTCTCTCTCTCCCCCTCCAGGATAGAGTCTATTATTTTGTTGTCAGCTGTGCTCTGCAGCTTGGAAAGCTCTGCTTTCAAGTGAGGTGTGCTATTTTCTTGACAGTTGCCATTGCCACCCCTTGGTGCAACAGCCTGGAAAGGAAGGTTATGCCCCTTTTTGGGAGATGCAGTCTCCTGTGGAATCAGTTTCTTAAATCCCCCAGAAGGAGACGATACCTTTTCCTTTATCAGCTTAGACTGTGCATTTTCTGTACTTCCAGGAACAGGACTACAATTGGACCCAACAGAGATTTCTCCACAAGCAAATTTCATGGGTTCCTCACTTCCATCAATGCACTCTAACCTTTCCTGCAGTTCAGCAAAAGTGTTGCATTTGAAATGGTCCTTGTCAGAACTCCTACCAAGAGCAGAATTGTCTTTATTTCTCTTCTTATTTAGGGAGGGGATAATGGGAACAAACTCTGGTGGACCTTCATTATCTGTCAATTCCCTGTCAGACAAAGCTGCACCGTTGGGACCAACATAGATGACAGTATCACAGGACTGTTCACTGCTGGAGGAATAATCAGGATCACTGGATATATTCAGGACAGGAAGGTCAGGGTCAAGGGCAACAGTTCGTGGGTGGAATGGTCGCAAATGGGGCGGTCTCCGGACATGTCCTTCTTCACAGGAACTCTCTCCTCCAGATGAGCTGGATGCATACTGCAAATGACAAGTGACAGAAAAGTTATTAGCATCAATTGATAAATAAGTATATACATGTACAGTAAGTGATTAAAAGGTCAGGTTGCAATATACTTGGTGTTTGCATATACTATCACAACTACATCTAGTGGGAAAATGTTAGAGGGGAGGGTAAACCAAAATAACATGCTACATATATTTTACTGTATTAGTAATAATAAAATAATCACAACTTTTTAGATAAATTCCATTATATATTATGCATTAAACTCCTCAATAGTTTTCTGTTCCTCCTCTATTGATTTTTAGTTAATACTGATAGAAGCTTTTGAGCTAGTTCCACATATAAGCAAAGAAAGAACACGTGTTTGAAACAAAAAAAAAGGGAATATCAAGATTAAGAATTGGGGGCAGGATGATGGCCCAGTGCCAAGTCATTTGTCAATTGCTCTCCTGAGGTTTTATGCATTTTGTATTACTTCCTACCATCGAGGAATCCCATGCTCCCCTACTGAGAGGTTAGGAAAACTCATTTTCAAATGAATTCATTTCTGCTTGTTTGTGAACCAACCTTGGATTTCTTCTTTCTCATGCGGTGGATTCGCGATGCGAGCTGAACAGTGGTAAGAGTCTCTGCATAATTGGCTGGGGAGTCAGAAATGTGTGCAATCATAGTAGTCCTGCAGTTGATGTTCCCAAGTGATTCCCTCAACAACATTGTCAACTTGTTGTCCCTGTGCAAAAAATTGAAAACACCAGGATTATTTAAAGAAACCACCAATTTTTTTTGCAGAATTTTATACCACAAGCTGTTTTCACTCTCATGCATGCACAGTACATGTAGATAAGAAATAAGCTCCTGTTATTGACCACGCTTAAAATGTGTCTAAATGTACACATACAAATGTAGACATAGAAAGGTATCAATATTTTAATTTATCTGCCCATGTATTTACAGTATGGTAAGATGTTTTGTTGCTTAGAAAATTGTAAACTAATTGACTGATAACTAGTTTTCTCAGGTTTAGGTCATACTACCCAAAAGAGCTCATGAGTGCTGTATTTTTAGCTGAACAGACTTAGTACCAGGATAATTGCAGTCTGTGAGCTCTATGCAAACACTTTTAACAGTAAGAAATAAAAGAAGGCAGCAGAAATGGTAAGAAATCTCTAAACAGATATAACAATGTTAGATACCAGAAATACAAGTGTCACCCCAACTAATCTACTTTCCATTCTGCCACCTGTGGTCTGTTTTGACATAGCAAAAGGGAAGCAGAACTTATCTCTGGAGGCTTTCCTGGTGATGCAAAGCCTCCACTGTGGACAGTAAAGCTGACAAGACAAGTGACATTTTGTCCTCCACTGGTCTCCAAGACATCTTTCCCCATGGCTTCATGGAGTGGGAAGCTCCCTGCTTCCTACTGCCCCCCCGAGCAGTTCCAACCTGAGAGAACTCCTGTCATCTTCGGTTACTAAACCACAGTAGGTGACCAAGTTGAGGATCTGCCCTTCCCCATTCTAACTCATACACAAACCTAGCAAATAGCCTGAGAAAAATATCTCTCCACCTAATACAGAAAGAAAAAAACACCTGTTTGAGATGCATCACTAGATAAATATGTGAAATGACATGATTGATAATGCATTATAACTTTGTGCTGTTGTTAAGACAAGCAGCAATTAAAGTTAAGGACTGAAGGCCAAGTTCTGGTAAGAGTGCTTACAATGTGACTGTTGTCTTTAAGCTGGGCTCCCCACAGGTGTGTTTGACACAAAACTGTTGTCACAGACACTCCACAAAGGAACACCCCTAAACACTCACTTCTGCTAAACTAATGTGCAACATGGTGATTTTTTTTTTTAATTGAAAAGACATATCATCCAAAAAGACACACAGAAATAACAACCTTTGATGACCATACCTGATCAATACTCAATTAAATATTTTCCAAAATTTCAGTAAAATTTTTGCATTTGCAAGAAGAAGAGAAAATCCTATTAAATTTTGGGTTCAATTATTCACTAATGTCCAGCTGGCTGAGATCAGCCAAAAATTCCAAATACAGGAAACAAAGAGGAGAGAGAAGGAAAGAAAACATCTTACTCATTTTTCCCTCACTTTTTTCAACAATTAAACCCTCCCCAACACTTCACCCCAAATTCAGTATATACCAATATATCATTTTTGGCCATCTAACTAAGAATTTCACATTACTTGAACACTTAAAAACCTGTGAGTATGATAATATGGACAAGGAGATGAATAGATAGGTGTATCTGTAGGAGTGACCTTAAAAGAAGACAGACCCCCTCTCTGATAGAATTTCCTTTAACTTCATATTAGGAAACAGTAAATTGTTGATGCAATCCATTTCTCAGGTAACACCAGCCACAAATTTAAGATAATGCAGACTAGAATTCACTTACTTATATGGCACATGCTTAGCACCATTAATTAAGGCCAAAATTACGTTGCCCAGGGCAGAGAGGGACAGACACAGAGAGCCTCCTCCATCTCGGCTCTTGCTCAGCACTTTTTCACAGCTCCCTAGATCAATGAGATGCAAACGACTGCGTCCCCCAGACACTGAAACAAAAAGGGGAAAAACAGTTGTACACAACGTTCTTGCATGAACTCAAGCCAAACCTGGTATTCAAAATGCATTCAAATGAAGAGAATAATGAATACAGCATGGCATAATGACCAAATTAATATTTAATTGTAAGGAAACGAGATGTTAGTCACAGCTACGAAAGTTAAAGGTGACTCAACTGGCTTGAGAGTTCATTTCTTTCTTTTTATGTAATTGCAAATTATTATCATTAAAACTAATGCAAGACCACATCATTTAAAAACAAACAATATGGTAAGAACATTCATACTTCCTCCTTTGCCGCTCTTCTCCATGCGATACTGGTATATGTGAAGAGTAAAGAGCATGTGTGAATTCCTCCTATCTTCCTCCTCACATTCAGGCTTGCTGGTGCTTCTGGCAGCAATTGCAGCATCAAGGAAAAAGGCAGCTTTCTCTGCTGTCGGGGCCCTTAGCTCGCTTTGGTTTTGAAGCTTGAATATAAACAAGAAAATGACTAATTAGCACAGGGGCATTTTTTTATTATTTTTTTTCAACATGCTAAATCTCCAGGGCACTAAGAGAAACAAATATGTACACCATGGGAGAAGGGCTTATAAATTAAAAGCAATAATTTTTTTTTACTGGCTTAAAAGTTGTCATATTTGTTGTCAGATAAAAGGAAATAAAAAGCAGAAGAAAGTCAGGCTCAGAAAAATCTATGTTGTGGTATTCATTATACCTGGGTTCCACATATTGGATCTTCTCTCAGATAAACCCCAGGAGACTGACCATCCTGAAGGCTGCCAGTGGCTACTTCAGCTAACAAATCCTTAAGGTTTTCATCTTTGCCACTGATCTCTACAGCAGATACTCTAATAGAGAAACGAGTTCCAGTTTTTTCTTTACGTTCATTGATCAATTTGAAGAGCCAAGAAATTGCACAGGGGATGATACCAAGGCTTTGTGTGGAGTTATCTTTCCCAATCATTGTAAAAGATTTTCCTAGAACGAAAAGAAAAACATAAACACGATTAGCCTTTCTTGTACAGGGCAGCGTGTCTTCATATTGCCACCTGATATCACCACAGTACATTACATGGAATGCCATGTGCTGCACAGATAAGGGAAAGAAGAGGTGAAAAAATTCAAAGTATGTAATTAATAATCCATTCCTATTTATTCAATTAGGTTTGCAAGTTTTGTAAGCCAGACCCACAGCAAATTAATGTTAAAAACATCTCTCATCTTTTGATTTTCATCACAATGCACTTACATAAACTTGCTCTTGAATAAGCTAATCTGATGCTACATTTTACCTTTTCAAATTAAAACTTACAATCACAGTGTAGAAATAAACCGTGATAAGTTTGCAAAGCTAATTAAAAAGAAATTCTAATCTATTCATATACTCCAGGTTTATTGTTCCAGGAGCTGACAGCATGTAATTACCAGACTGACATAGTAATTAACTGTAACGAATTTGGGAGCTCACCAAGCTTGACGTGACCAAAGCAAAATATGCAACCATCTGCACCGTTCACAACAGACTGGATTACTTCTGCTACTGTTCCAGAGCATACCTCAGCCTGAAAGAAAAATTGGAGACAAATAAGTGAAAGAGCATATACTGCTGTGGTTTTTACTATTCTTCTGTAATGCAATGAATGACTCAATATTTTTGAGGTGCAATATTCTCCCCATTTTTATGGCATCAGTCCTATTATTTTAGTAACTATGCTATCTTAAAAAATAATAAAATATACTACTACAGCCTAAAATAGTTTTCAATTCTATTAAACCTATTCTCTTGGAATATTGATTCTATGACTAATGTAGCAAACTGAATGCTATCCAACCAGGCTTCCTGCTGGTATAATAGCTTAGCCAAGGCTATTCAGTAATAGTAGCAACTCCACTGAAATTAAGCTACTCAGGAGTGCTCACAGGAATTAAAAAGACATCCACACTGGAGAAAATGCATTAAGATCCCTGAATAAGATTTCATAGTATCACATTTTCCTCTTCCAGCAGAAACATCATCATCAATAAAGAGAACTTGCTAAAATATTTGATTGTGCTAAAACCAGTTTATCCACATCAGGGAAGGTTTCAAATACACAATAAGATGATCTATTAAGCATAGCAACTGGGGGCAGGGGAAGGGCCTGCTGTAAATATGTAACTACAGTGAAATGATAAGGCTCTGTTTGCAGGTGCTCTGTTTGCAGCAAGCTTGCCTCCAGCAATAACACCTCCACAGAAGGGGCTGCATTGGCCAACGTCACCCAAAACAGGCCACCCAACAGGCTGGCTACAAGGGACTCAAAAGCCATCCCAAACCAGGGGTCAACAGCCCGAAGGACTGGTGCCAAAACCACCAGACACGTAGGCTGTGACCAGCCACCCTGCAGCAGGGCTGGCAGCATGAGTAAGAAAATCTCACTTCCAGTTCTGGGCTAATGTTGAGATCACTGCTGCACACTTCTGCACAAGGACCCTGTTTGAACTTAGGCAGGATCTAAAAACAGCTTTTGGATGTGGTTACCTGTGCTTTGAGAACTGATGTGTGTGGGAAGTTATTCTCCATCTTTAGTGCTTGTCTAGAACTTAGACTCAATAGATATTTTCCTATCTACAGACTGGGACACAAAAAATTAAACAAGACCCTAGGAGAAGATCTGAGGAGAGGATTATGAACTGGACCTTGTCATATTTTCTCAACATTAATAGACTATTTTCACCTTGGATGCTTTGTGCCGTATTTTTCACCCTAATTTTTTTTCAGCAGTTCAGACTTGGTGTAGTTCTTCAAACACTGTTGAATTAGTTCTTTTTAAAGCTGTTCTAGGATTTTATCTTCTGAACCAAAGATTTTTCACAGAAGGAATTATCAGATGTCCGTGAGTGTAGCCTCACTGAATATACTGCAGACCCCAATCCTGTCAAAGACCAGCCATCCTGTCTGTGCAGCAGATTTCAGGTCTGAGGCTACTACTACAAATACTCCCTTTTGCAGGCCAAAAGAAAGACATGCACCACCATCAGCATAACCATCAACATAAAATAATCAGCCAAAACCACAGTATAAACAAACTGGAAAAGGTGCAGATAATATAAAAGCTCCCTGTTCCAGTATAACAATCCCAAGGGGTTAGCTTTATCTTTCCTCCTAACAGCATCTAGTTTAACATTAAGCCCATTTATCTCCCATTAAAGCTGTGGGGAAGGACTTTATTTCAGTCCCATCCAATGGGTTAAAACCTCGCTGGATGGAAAACTGGATTTCAAGCTGGCTGTGTGCCTTTCTCTAATAAGAGAATACACAAGAAGGTAATTTAGTCAGCAAATCTATCTCCCCAGCTATTATTCCTTAATTTTACATCTCAGCCAAACAGATGATGTAAGAATTTACCCAGTTGTCTATTAATTACCATGTTTTTTCCAGGCATTAAGGCATTCAAATAAAATTCCCCAGAAACAGAAGGAACTCTTCAGGGAATCAAGTGCAGTGGCCAAGAGAAGACTCAAGAGGTTTACGTGAGTGACTCCAGTACCTGTGAAGCATCCTGGGGGAAAACTGCATCAAAGGCAAACATCTTTGGGACAGCAACAACACCTCTTCTGTGACCTCCATTGGAAGGCCCAGTTGCTGCTGGATCATAAAATGTGATTTGCTTTTTCCGTGGGTCTACCTTTAGGAAGGACATGGATTCAGATGTTTCGTGTGCTCCTTGAGAGGAACAAATCCTTACCATCACTTTCACCTGCAAGGATTCAGAAGAAAGCAACATGAGTTCCCAGCTACAAATAAACACATGCAAAGCATTCCTCCCAAACCCACTCCCCCTTCCCATGATGTGTTTGTTTGCAATGTTTAAGTGTGTCAGAACAACCGTGGGACAAAAACAGAGCCAGATTTTCCAGCCTGGGGTCTTCACTGAACTAATTATGTTTCTAAGGTGCACTTTGTCTCTTCAGATGACGCTGTTCCAGTTTTACCAATTCAATTTATAAATGTCTGATCTGCAAATATGATCCGCTGTAGGTGTAACACGATGCCAAAGAAAAGAAAATTCTATTCTCCTGCCTTTTCAAGTACTCAGTGTGACTGAAAGGACACTCTGAAAACCAGTCTGAATAACACAAGGCTCAGACAGCTACTGCATTTGAAATAGGTCTAGAAACTTTCAATTTCTCATTCATATTATTCTAATAAAAAGATGTTTCTCTTACAACTGTCCCAGAAGGTTGCCTTTATGCTGTTATTGCTAGGCTCTTCAGTGGTTAGTTGCAGATTTAATGGGACAGGGGGAAAAAAAGGCAAAAAAACCAAACTACAAACTGCTAAAAGGTAAAAAAGTTTGGGAAAAAAACTCTCACAAGGTACATTTCTATTGCAACACCACAAATTATGATATCCTACACACAGACAGTATCTTTAGAAAGCTCCAACATGTTAGCTGTGATTTCCAAAGCACCTTATGGGAGCCAAGTGACTGGGTCTCACAAAAATTCAGCAACAGCTGCACACCTGCTTCGTTCGAGCTTCCTGGAAATCATACTCTTACTTTAAAAACCTGTGAAATACTGCCTCACACCCACTTACAACCATTTATCCTTATGAAATGCTCCCATGTCAGAACCAGCATGTTTTATACACCTTGCACTGAAATAAATTACTATTACAGGTGCAACTTCAACTCTGAACTGCCCTGCAGATCAGACTTCAGAGAAAAGCAATGTTCAGTGAGAATTACTTTTCCACAGTGTAGGAAATGTTTCAGTAACAACCTGAATAACATTATAATTTCCTTATTCAACTACCAGACAACTCTCACAGCACCAGGGTTTATCCAGGCTTTTGAAGAGCCTCCATGGCTGCGATATATCACAGCTGGAAGAATTTACACATGCCCTGTCCACAGCACCCATCAGCGCCTTCATCTTCTGCAACATAGCTACTGAGCCACGAAACACCCACTCCTGTTAAAGCACATGGTTTAGTGGTGGGCTGGGCAGTGCTGGGTTAAAAGCTAGCCTTGATCTTGAAGATCCTTTACAACCTAGATAATTCTATGGTTCTATGAGTCAGGCTCACTTTTAGCCAAGAGCTGGATATTGCATGTAGAAGCTGGGTTCAAAAGCACTTGTCTCTGACAAAGAATGATTCTCCATTTCAGTAATTTTTTTTGCTAAATGTAACCTTAAACGTGCCAGAACAATTTGACTCCTACTTACTTCATCTCAAGAACATTATGTCATTAAAATGGTGTGCACTTATTCCACGAACACATTCTTTGTGTCTTTACCAAAAAATTGGACTTTGCAGTCAGCGCTTCCCTGTCACTTCTGTGTCCATAGAGATAGTGGCAAAGGAAGAACCAAAGCTGAAAACCTACTTCAGCAAAGCACAGCATGTGAAATGCAGGCAACAAGCAGAGACCAGGCTGAGCCACCCTCAGGGACTGCCCCTCATACCAGACAAGATGAAAAGGTGAGAGCAGACACATCTACACCCAGTGTGTGCAGTGAAATGCAGTGGCCAAGCCAGGATGATCCACAGCAGATGTGGGAGCAGCAGGAAGCACCATGCTGGACTGTGCCTGCCTTTACAGCTGGGGAGGGCAGTAATTCAAACATTGAGGTTCTTACCTATCCCACTCTTCCACCTCCTTCTCTCTGTGGGGGCTAAGCTGCACATGGGCATCCCTACACAATCCCTCAAACACTCTCAGAGGAAATATTTTCCACAAAGCAGCTCTAAAAGCTTTTCTCTAACATTTCTTTCAAACAAAGAGGTTAAGAAACAACCAACCCTTCCCATAAACGCTGCAGGAGGCTCCACCAAACATAGCAGCAAATTCTTCCATCTGTTGACTCAAACTGTCCTCTGATTCAACACTTTCTTTTCTTTTGCCTTTCACAGTAATATAAATATGAAAATATAGTCCCAGAAAACAAGCAAACCTTAAAATAAATGAAACAGCTGCCTGAAGAGCAAAGTGCATCAGAGGTGACACACTCAAGGCTGTTTCCCCATAAAAGCTGCATGAAGCCAGCTTTGTGTATTAGCCTGCTAGCTCAACCTTGACATGTTACCAAGGTGCTCATAAAAAATAACCTCCCTCAGGGCAAAAAAAGAAACAAAATGTAAATATATAAATATATATAAGTATAAATACCCACTTCAGGGTCACTTGATTAAAATGAATTTTAAAATATATGCAGTTTTCAAAGCACTTATCTAAACAGTCCTTTCTGTTCTCTCTTCCATCTGTTATTAGATTATAGCAGCCAGAGCTTGGATAAGAGGAAAATTGGTTTGCTTCTGACCTAAACAGCAAGCTACCTCCATCAGACCATTGCTCCCCCTAAACACAATGACGGCTTCACCCACAGAAAATCCCTGTGTGACAAATTAGCTTTTTAAGACCACCTCTCTAAAGCAGAAAGATACTAAAATAGCTTCCCATAATGAATCAGATCCCAAACTTAACAGATCTCATGTGTGGTCTTCATTTTTACAATGGAAATGAGCTTTCAAGACAAATGTGAGGGGGGAGAGGAAAGCAGCTTCAGGGACTTCCTCTTTTAGTGTTTTGTGTATAAAAGCTGATTTGCAGAGTAGAAAAACACTGATTTTGCATTTAGTTTCCCTGCCCACTAAATATATCTGTAAGATCTATCGGTAACTGTAGAGTTATAATGCGCCACACTCATTCATGATGCTGAGCCAAGCTGATTTCACTCAGAAATAAAGCAGTAATGCTCATGGAAGTACCATCAAGCACAAAGATTACTCAAACATATCCCTTCACAAGAGCAAAAACTAAGAGCAGGCAGATCCCAGGTGCATGCACATGCTTCTGTGTGAATAAAGGAAAGGTTTAGTGTAATACTCTTTATTCTTCTCACAATTCCTGCATGCCTGTGGTTGAGGACCAATCTTAAGTGACAGGTTTATATTCCCAGCTCCGAAGTTCATCCCAGTGTTCTTCTGGAGTTAATACTGCAGGAAAACAGTATAGGATGAGTACTACAGAGCCAGCATGGCTCTTGCCTTAAGGATCAATTTAACTGCAGCTTCCCCTGGGTCTCTTTATCTAGCTCTCATACAAAAGGCATGCTCACCTGTAGAGACAGCAATATGTGGTGCAGGAAATCATCCAGAAACAAGGGCTTGCAGGGAGGGGAGGATTCAGGAAAACACAGGGCCTGTAAATCTGAAAATAACTTTGGCCCATAACTAGGGAGCAAATCAGCAATGACTGCACTCTAAGGCTTTTTTTTTTTTTTTGCTTATGGAAATGAATTATTACAATTAAGCACAATTAATTTCAGGCCCACTCAAGAGATTGCACCTTTTGTGGGCAATTATTTGACAGTATGTCCAGGTTTCTGGGGTCAACTCCAACTGCAGTGGTACCAGCTACTGCTAACATTTGTACAAAAGAAAAGGAATTTAGAGGAGAATGAATAAAGAAATGGAAGAATAAGACAGGTCTAAAGGAAAAAGAATAGGCTGGGGGGTGGGAATCAAAAAGAGCTGAAAGGACTGGGGGTGAGGGGAGAGAGAGAGAGAACACATAAAAGGAAAGACAATACAAATTTGGTGATTTCAGAGCAGTCATCTCAGGCTCAGGGCACCCCACAACTTTTATATTCCTTAAGGAGAGCTAACACAGACATCCATCCTTTTTGCTAAAAGTCAGTATTATTACTACCTTTTCCCCCCTTTTTGTTGTTTCTTCTTCAATGCAGAGAACAACACAAAGTAAAACAGAATTACAAGTGAAAAGTTTATAATTATAAAGAATGTAAGACTTTGTTCATAGACATTCTTGCAGGCATTGAATACTGGATAGAGGCTCTATTCTAATGAGGATGTTGATAGAAAAAGAGGCTAGGTTTGTATTTGAGTTCAATTTCTGCAAATAAAAATAAAAGAAACAGAAATATCACAATATTTGCACAGTATTAACATTCTTCTCAGTGCCTGAAGACAGCCTAAATCATAGAAACAACTGAAGTATCTCATTAATTAACTGACTCTAATTGGTGGGGTTTGTACACTGGGGGTTCACATTCCATTACTGAACTTCTCCAGATTCGTGTAAATGCAGAAACCAGGAGGTCAGCAGAATTGCTGAAGGAAATCCTATTAAAATCAAAAGTGCTTGGGAAAAGAAGATGGTAAATATATCTTGACTATGTCACTACAAGATAAAGAATTCAAAAAAATAAATAAACAACCATCTAATTTGGAAAAGGTCCAGAAGTGTGTGGCGTAAGGTCAGAGGCCCCTCACCCAGCACAACAATGGGTATAGTTTTAACCTTCACTGGCAAGGGTGAGAGAAAGAGTTTCTGAGCAATCAAAGAATTTTTTTTTTTTTTTTAAGTTTATCTGTCAGCCTACAGTGGAAGTCAGGGCAAAGAAAGGCAACACAAGAAAACACCCACCAGAATTCATTTGCTCCAGATATGCAAGGGCAAACCTAAAGGATGGATACTGAAGCATAAAAACAAAAATCACACCAGTTTTATGCAAAAATATGGGATTTTAAGGAGACAAATCAGCAAAAGGGTAGATTTCTAAAAAAAAAAAAAAAAAAAAAAAAAAAAAAAAAAAGGGAAGAAAGAAAAGTCCTCTGTATGGAATACAAGGCTTTGTGGAGGACTCTGGGGCCAAACCCCATGAAGTTTTAGAAACATCTGATGAGATCACTAGAGAATCACAGATCCACTCAGATATCAGTAACCTGTTGGAGTCCTGAGACAAAACTCTAGACCTTGAGACCTTTAACCTTTATGAAAGTCAAATCTAGATGGATGTTTAACAGTTTTCCCCTAAATACCAAAACACCTCAGGGACTGAGGGATGTACATCCTGGCTAGCACCAGCCCTTCCTCTCCTTGCAGCACTCCTCCTCCTTTGATAGTGGCTGCCCCATTTCACCCCAAAGGGTCACGAGCAGAGACCTTCTGCCCCACTGTCATGTGGAGTCACTGTTCCCATGCTGTGACCTTCTCCAGCACTGCCACGTTGATGTGGGCTCATAATTTCCAGATGTCCCCAACACACCGAACCAGCTGGAGTTGAGGAGAGCAGGACAGAGGAGTCACACCAGCCAAAGCATTGGGCTGGCTTCAGGACCCGTCAAGACAGTGCAGAGCATCAAGAGTATGTCAGTGCCAGAAAGCAGGTCTGGAAAAAGGAAGAGACAGACCAAAAACCTGTGAAACCCAAAATTTGAAGCAACTGATAGCTGAAGATGAGACTGATGGTCAGAGGCAAGCTAGCAACTTTATCTAGTAAGGCCCATATATTTTGGATCTGAACTGAATGGAGCTATCGCACAGCTACACATCAAAGAACACAAAACTCCAAGAGCAGTGAGGCATGTGTTGTCCCAGAAGAAATCATGTTCAAGCCTGAATTTGCAGAGAAAAAAGCCACTGATCAACAGAGAGAATGACACAATCCTACATAATTCTAGATAGAAACAGCCAGGAGATTGACAATCAGGTTCTCATAGATTATTACCCCATAAGCAAGAGAGGTAAAAAGGCTTTAAACTCTGACACCAGAGAAAGGGGAAGAACCATCTCACAATTAAAGAACCAAATAATTTGAATTCTGTTCCTAAGACTATAATGGACCTGTACTACATGTTTTAGACAACAAATACAAATAATATTTTTAATATATACATACATATCTATATCTTAGAAAATCGGTCATTCATCTTTCAGTGGAGGGTGCCAAACACTCTACACAGTTTAATTAGGGACAGGCTTGTAGACAGAGAAGGCTCTACTGATACACTAGGTAATGATTAGACTCCATGGCATTTTGAATGCTGAGGAAATTAGGATCCTGACCCAGCCAAATATGTTAGCACAGGCATAACTGTAACATATGGTACCTCCTCTGAAATCAATGGATGTGCAGTGTTTATGTTTTTGTAGTGATGCTTTGTTAGCATCTGATGCTTATATAGTTGTCAAGTTTCACATCAGACATAATGAGAAGGAAAAAAAATAAAAGGAATGGATTAAAAAGCATGTAAATTTTTAAAATACATGTGCTCAAGCCTCTTTTACTAAAATAAACTCTGTCTGTATTCTGGGAAGGTGCTGGCACTATACTGGAATCCATTTTAAAAATGCTGGTTATATTCTGCATTACAGCAGTATCATAATCCCTAAATGAGCAAGCAATTTGGTCTTTAGCAATAAATGTCATTATAACAAATTTGAATGGACACTAAATATTCCCTAGAAACACGCATCCTTGACAGGCATTGTGCAGCCAGGAAGTTAATTTTGTCCAATGTTCACAAAATGGCGTATAACAGCAGGTTAATTAAATAACTATGTTTAGACACCCACCATTCTGAATTAAGATTTCTCACCAAGAAATTACAAAGAATTCACATTCCATTGCATAAAGACCATTTTCCAATGAAATCACTTATTTTTCAACTACAGTGTAAAACAAATTACAGAAGTCCTAGTTCAGAGCCAATATTTTTCATGGATTTAATTGTAACTGACAGATATATAACCCTTGCTAAATTGGTTTACCGTGGGTGGTTCTTACAAGCCTTTCATATACTGCCACTACCAATGGATGGCAAATTTATATGCAAAATTGCCACGCTAGCATAGACCATCTAGCTCCCCTGGGAAAACCTAAAACAAAAAAAGGGAAAAAAAATCACTTCTATATTGTACTCTGCTGTAAAAGAATTTATTCTCTGCTCTCAGAAAATGTGAAGGAAAACTATTTAATTTTTTCAAGGTGAAAACAAAGTAAAAGAACCTACGTATTTTTCACTTTTCCACGTTTTTGCTTAAGCAGTTCAAGGTGTTTTGGCAGGGATGCAGGAACCTTGGATAATACAGTGCTACCTACATCAGTAGGCAAGTACTTACTGTGATACATGACTTACATCAGAAATAACGCTTCAGTCATTAGGGAACAAGGAGCAGTAAAGATGACAAAATTAAGTATCTATTTGTTATCCATCATCAAACCATCGTAAGAACCAGTGAATGGGACACACAGCACACTTAAGACAACCCTGCATGATCAGTAAATCATATCAGCAGTACCTTAGCTATGGCTTAGTAAAGCATAAATGGAAGTGGATGTCTAAAACTCATAAATGGAGAGCAGTCTGCATATACCTGTCCAAGAAACATGTCTGACAGTTCAGGTTCTCTTTAAATGCTCCACTTCAATTGTCTCACATAGGAGCACTCTGTCATTCTAACATTAAAAAAAATTGACAGAATCCTTGGAAGAGACAAGCACTTAAAGTTGCTGTTGTAAGTGATGCAGTATTATAAAAAATGAGCTGAATAGAACCCCAGAAAATAACATTTTGCATGAAAAAGGCTTCCCACCATGCTAAAGAAAAATAGCACATTAGAATGCTATACAGCAGCCACTGTAAAAAGGATGTCTTTCTTAATACCACAATATGATAAATTATCTTAAGTAGCACATTAATGTCAGAAATTGAGCATAATCTAACTTCTTTCCAGTGACAATATTAAATGGCTTTCAGACGTCTTTCCTACTATTCTGACATTAAATTTAATAACACCCAGAGAGACCACAAAAATGATTCAGTTACAAGAATCATAGTGCACTGGATCATTGCCTTTTAAGTAGGATTCAGCTAAATGGTTTGGACTCTGATGCCTTTGGCACATTCAAGGGAAAGGTATGAATTTTGCTACATAACATTTTTCTCTAGTGTGCAAAATTCCTTTCAGTATCCAGTTTGAATTGATGGTGGGATCCTACTTTGTGCATGAGTTTGATTACTGTTGATTATACGAAACACAGGTCGCAGGCAGAGCTACTGTTCTAAATTGTTGCGCTTTTTTTCCACTTTTCCCTGCTTGGTATTCCTGTGTGTTGACAACCCCTGCAAGCACCTGTGAGAGTGTATAACATTCTGCAATCTTACTGAAGAAAATTAAGCAAAAGGCTTAATTAAAGATTTGTATCACAGGACAAGTCCACACACTGCTGCTGAAATAATTATAAGCAGAAAGAAAAAGGTATTTCTGAAATGTAAAAGAAATTAGTAAGACAATTCTTTTCCACCTTCCAGAGGAATACTTGAAACAGTGAGAAATTATAAATACAAATTGCAAAAGACAGGTAAGGGCTCTCTGCTGCAGTAAATCTCTAATAACAAATGTATTCAACCATAAAAGCTGTATAGCAATTTCACTGCAGAAGAAGTGGGTGATGCGCAGGGAGAAGAGGATGTGAAATTAAGAACAAATTTAGATCTTGGGCTCAAATAATCAATAACTGAGTGCAAGTGCAAGAACCGGCCATCACGATCTCTCCACATTCCTGCCTTGCCCAGCAGTGCTCACAATGCACAGTAACTGCATTTGCTGCAGCCATGCAGCTCAGGAAAAGCAAGAACTCAAGCCTCTTCCTTACCCCAAATACCTGTTGTGCTCAAATGTTCACGACAAGGTCCCACAACCAGTGGCAGGATGTGTTCAGTTCCTGACACCACAGAAGAACACAAGATAGTCCAGATGCTACTTTTAGTCAGTTCCTTAGATTCTACTGTCCCATCACCCAGTTCAGAATAACTCTTATTTCTCTATTGGCCCCAGAAATTCTATCACATTTTCCACTTTGTTTCTGTGTCTCTTACAATATATTGAACCAACCTTGAGTATTAGTGGATGGAAAAAATGTTAAGAATTACCATTGCAGAGACAATACAGAAAGCCAGTCATACTTGCCATTGTAAATGCTTAAACATACACTTTACTGTAAGCTTCCAGTGGGTTTATGAGAGAAATGGGACTGCACAGAATGTGTCAGTACAAACAATAATTAGTCACTGTAGTATTCAGGCACTACTTGCATAGAATAAATAGTATTTTGGCACAGTTGGCATATCATTCATCTCTTCATTTTTTTCATAAAGGGAGGCACATTCCTCTCATTGAAGTATCCTGGACACAGCATGGGTTTCCAGTTTGTTACTTGTATTTTTCATTCTCTTCTCCTCAGAGGTGAGGGTGGAAAAGGCTGCCCCATCAGCTGCTTAACCCACTGTAACCACCCAGTAATAGTGAGAGACACTGCCAACATGGGAATGACCACCCAAACCACACGGAGTACCAACCACAGCCACAGCTGCTGTGGTAGGAAAAAGTGACTCCAGAATCCATCCCTGATTCTATTCCAGATGTGTATCTTATATTCATTATCAGACAGGCTGCAAGAAAAAATCGAGGAAAATGGCAAGCGGGGGAGTGTAAAGTAAAAAGCTGTCAGAAGAGAGACTGATGTTAACAGAGAACCACAGCACAACCACCAGTGTTTACTGATTGCTCTCTCCATTGCTGTGATACTTAAAGCAGTGAGGAAGAAAAGTAATTACCTCATTCCAGTCACCCTCATCATGAGATACCAGCTGAGTAAATCTTGATCAGCAGAAGCTGATGAGTAGGAAATAATGGAGAGTGCTAATGCATTGTGAGCTAAATGCTATCAAAAGCTGTTTGGCATTGCCCAGAAAAGGTGAAAACTATGAATTTTTAGTACTAAAGAACATCTATAGAGGAGTGACACTTCTCCTTGGATCACAAGTGCTAAGAATCCAGACACATGAAATTTCATTTGTGCTGACTAATAATTTTTAGAAAAACCCGTATTGCTGGAGGGTTTTTTTAAAAGCAAACACTGATATTTATAAAGTTGAAAAAGAAGAATGGGTTAAGAGACATTTAGTAGATACTGCATATCTTCCACTGCCTTTCAGAAATGGCTACTTTGTGTTTTGAGGAGCATTAAAGCTGATTACTAGCCTACCCCTTTACCGTTTGGAAGCTCTAAATCTCAAGAACTAAAAGGCTGATTTGATTAGCAGAGAGCTCTTATCCTCTCCAGCCAACCACAGGATTCTTCAAATTGTGGTAAACAAGGATTTGGTGAGAAGAACACAGCTGCAACCCTCACAGATTCACAGAATATGCTGAGTTGGAAGGGATCCACAAGGATCATTGAATCCAACTCCTGGCCCATCCCCAAGAATCACAGCATACAGAATCTTCAGTACTCAGTGATCCTTTCAGTCAGGATATTCTGTGATTCTATGTTTTTAATGTTTTCAGCTGAGAGCTAAATAACAGACACTTTAAGGGTCAACAGACAGACATGTCCTGTGCTGGAGGAGAAGCTCCCACAGCTGAGCTGATCAGGGTCCTGCCATATCCTTGGAATTCTGGTGGAGCTTTTCCCTTGGAAAGTTAATGAAAACAGCAGGTAGAGCAGATGACCCAAGGCATATTATCTCCTGCCCTCTGGAATCATGCACTTGATCACAGAATTTGTTAATCTGTTTGAAGACACTAGATAAACCAGTGCCTTCCATGAGGTACAAGTCATGCTGGGAAGTTCCACCAGCCACCTCCAAAGCCCAGGAAAAAGCCTGTGGTCTCTTGGCTACCCAGAGCTGCAGGCACATAAGTGCAGAGACAGTTTTGTTGAGCTGCAGGCACAAGGACATACAATCATACTTTAAAGGTCTTCCTAAGGTAAAGTACCTCAGAAATGCCATGCTCCCTGTTTTTCCTGGTGCCATGGCCAAGTACTAAGTCTCACAGAAAAAAAAAGCCTGCAGGCACAACAAATGGGTTTTGTTAAAACTCACGCATAGAAAGAACACTCCTTAGCAAACCCTCCTCCACATGGGAATGTCTAAATTACTGTGCCAGGTTTACTGTATTCCATCATTACATCCTCTTTTCTAAGACACGGGAAAAGCAGGAGAAAAAAAAATCCATTTTCCCTCTGTGACTTTCCACCTGCTTAAAATACCCCAAATTACTCCTTTATTTTCCATTAAGCACAAACTCAGGAAATACAAAGTATTCTCTGTGAACAAGTGTCAGCTCCAGGTATTTAGGCTGACAAACTCTTTATGTTAATGCTGATTTGTATAGTTACTCTAGTTGCGTATTTTAGCTCTCCTGTGCACATTACATACTTCAATTCTATCTTCAAACACTAATCTCTTGTAGCCTATGTAAATAAGTATTCAGACTCTGTTGTGTGGGTGATTAAACAGTTATAAATATGAATAAAGCTCCAAGTAATTGGGTTGTATTTTAATTAATTTTAGATAAACTTAGCACGATTTTTTTTCATTTCAAAGGTGCTGCATTTCCTAAGTTGGTAAGACTGCTACTCCATATCCATACTCTTACAATGACACGTGAAGCAGAGGGAAACAAAACCCCCTCAGCATATCTCCTTAACCTCAGCAGAGAGACAGTTCCAGTGCCTGCCAGTTCCAGAGTCCTGCTGGCAACACAGAGACTACTTCTTCCACAGCTGAAGCCTGTATGAGCACTGGGTTTGGACCAGGGGGTTTGAATGCCAAAGGAAATTTTGTCTCTTACTCTTTGCAAAGTCCACAGGAGGTAACACCACTCAAGCACATTCGAAAGGACGTGGCTCTCTCTCTATCCCAACACCCTTTTCTTGAGCCTATCCAGCTCTGTTCTAGGCCAGAAGCTTCCAGCCCAGTTGAGATTTGCCTAGAAATGTATTTTAAAACATTGAAATCCAAAGTTACCTTTCCAATGCCAGGGTTGTCCTTGATTTTGGACACAGCTCTCAGAAGGCATGGTGGTGCTGGAGGAGGACAGAGCTGCAGGATGCCACTGAAGTTAGTAGCATAAATAGAGAAGTCGTGTGGGTGTGGCAGGGGTGGATGGTATTTCTTTCTCTTCGAAGACAGGTTAAGCTTCTGTGCTGCTCTGTATAAAAGTAATAGCAAGAAAGGACAATGTTACTTAGGTGTTAACAGGAATCTGAACCAGACAAACAGATGCTCATTGTCATCACTGCCTGCTTAACAAATCAAGTCATTGCATTCTAATCTGATTTCATAAGGACAAGCCATCAGGACACTAATAAAGGCAATATGGGTAGAAGAATTACTGGCAAAATATTAAGTTAATTTCTCCACCAATAGAATTTCAATTATAATCTAACTTGCCCTTCTTTCCCCCAACAACCTGACATCTGAATCCTAAAAAAGTAACATCTTACTGATGTAATAAACAGGTGAAATAATCTCGTTGTCACTGGCAGAACCAGATGGACTTTGCTGGTGATAACTTTATGAAAGTGGTTCTTTGTACCCTACAAGTTACTCAAGGCAGAGGATAGTACTCCAAGTCAGCTGAGCTCAAGATCCTCTCCTGTTGGCTGCACAGAAAATCCTTAGATAACAGAAAATTTCCTTCAAGACAGATTGGTTTTTCCTCCCCAGTTCCATTCTTTCACATTAAAATGGAAAGCTATTAAAAAGACACGCTTTAATGTGTTGAATGATAATGATCCCGCTTTTGAAATGTATCATTTCAAAACATAAAAGATGAAGAAGGAGGAAAAATTAGAACATACAATTAAAATTGCAACATTCTTCCTTGTGAATAAAAATAGGAACAAAATCTGGTTTTTCTGCTATTCCCCATCAGCAGCACCAAACAATATAGCAAGAAACCAAAACAGAAACTCTTCCCTACATCAAAACCCACATGGTAAAATAAAATTCACCCTGCAGAGTGATTATTTTAAGCAGAATAAAATATATATGTTAGCAAGCACATGCTGAGCAACTGGACATGGCAATGAGAGTGGAATCTCACTTCTCTCAAACATGTGAGAGCTTTACCACCTGAAAAAGTGAGTGATCCAACCCTGTCAGTAGACAGTCCATCCACAGATAAATATGATAAAAGCATCCAAATTTTTACCTTTTAGCACTACTTTTAATGACTGTAAAGGCAGCAAAATCACAAGATGTCCCAATGCCAGCATATTTGGACATGCTGAGACCACACTACTGATGCCAGCAGCTCTTTTGGGTCCACGCTAGCAATATAAGGGCTTGTCACTTTGAACAAATTAATAAGTATCTTTATACAGTGACTACTTTATATTTTCATCATGTCTTTCAGCCCAAGATCTCCAAGTATGTTTCAATGAGATCAAACTGGCACGAGCATCTGTGCAGTATTATAAGCAACAGACCCATGGAGAAACCAAGGCAGTGTTTTTCTGTCATAATAAATTAAGGGCAAATCTAGAACCCCAACAATGTTATGAAACTTGTCACCATTGTCAGGCAGCCTCGGGCTTAATCAGCTTAGTAAGTTGATCAGAGAGGGAAATTGTTCCTTTGCTTACATTTATTGTAGGTTAGAAATAAAAATTAACACCGAGAGCAGAAGGGCTTCTTCCAGCTGCACCATTGGATTCAAATGAGCAACAGTACAAAGAACTGGCTGTGTCTGAGGGGAAAAACTAGACTCAAGGAGGACATTTGAGTCAAAATCAGCTAGTTAGTACAACAGCAGGACTCTCAATATAGATCTCCAAAATTCCCAGTCATTTTCTTTATACTCCAAAACTTGTGTGTTAAACTCCTGAACCTTTCAACTTCTAGAGATGCAGACCCCCTGCATGCTTCCTTCTCCCTCCATAAACACTACAGTATTTAGAAAAAGACAAAGATCCATGTGATGAAAAAAGGAGGCTCTAGTTCCAAACTCGGAGGGAGCCCAAAGCCACTGTCTTTTGAGGAACAAGTTGGACTTTTGCCTCTGAGGAAAGAAGCAGCTTTTGACTCTTCCTGCATCCTGAAACCAGCAGGAACTGCATCCCACAGAGAAGCAAAATACCACAAGTATGGGTTTATACAGAACTTCAAGGGTTTGGTGCCAATGAGAACTGATTTAACTGCCTAAATCTCAAATCCCCTTGCTAATACTTCATTCAGTATGAAAACATATGCTGAAATAGGACACCGGGAACGCACTTGCACAACTTCACTGTGGCTGCAGCTGCACATTAAAACCATAATGCCTCCTAAATTATATGCAGCTTTACTGTGCAGAAAAGAGTCTCTACCTGTTGGTACTGTCATTGCGGAACTCAAGACAGTCATTAGCATCTCTCTCCAAGTACCAATTAACAATCCTGCTTATTATTTAATCGTCTTGTTGATTAATATGAAAGATAATGTTTATTTTCTTGTTTACATGCTATGATCCCTTGTTGAAATTATAAAAACTCCTCAAGAGAATGTCTTCAAAGTGCAATCAAGATATACATTAAATCCTGATGAAATAATTACTCCTGCAACAGATCTGGCTGAAGGAGCTCCTCTGGGAAACATACATGAAAGAGAATGAGATACAAAGGACAAATTTACTCAGGAATTGTGTGTTCAAGCAGCTAAGCACTAACACTCAATGAGAAACTGCACCCAAAAAGGCCAAACTAAGAAAAGCATATAAATGATGAAGAGAAAATTCCACTCTTTAGAAGCAGAGCCTTTCTCAAAATACTTCAATAGCACATTTCTGGGACGTTTTGATAAGCAGATCCAAGATACTGCATCTGTTACTAATTGCCTTAACTTCTGCACCAAGACAGAACCACTTTCAAACTGGTTCACTTTGACAGTATGGGTAACCTTCCTGCACCTCCACTGTTCAAAGGACAGTGGCACATGCTACCTAAAGCAATTAACTGCTGTAGTGCTGATAAATCCTCTTCCTGTGAGTCTGGAGAGTGATGATCTTACTAAGAAATTTGGCAAAAGGACTGCTGATGTCCATGTGAGATAACAGGAAACTGAAAGCAGAGGAACTGGAGTAGCTGTTGTAGAGAATAATCAGTGCTTTGATGGGCAACCAGCCAACTGCACTAATAATGATGCATGTGGTTCACACTTAAAAAGCATCTCTTGTCAGGTAACAGTGCACAAAGCTTAATTACAACCTCTCTGTGTTTGAATGCAAGAATGGCTTTGTCTGACATTAAAACAAGGTTATTTCTGGAGTTGGAACACCACAGACAACTTGCAAAAGCAGTATCAAACTGCTTGCTGGGTTTGATTTTGTTTATTGTTTTGTTGTTTTGTTTTTTTTTTTCTAAAAGGGAAAGGGCCAGGATCTAATTGAAAGCATAGGGCAGTTTAGGCAAAACGAAAGATCATTATCAAACTGTGGACTCTGAATATGAATTCAAGTAATTGTCATCCTCAGCTCCTATAAAAAGCACAGTCAGTTCTTTAACAAAAGGCCAGTTGGGTAGCCCCTTTCACATGCTTTGCTTGGGCTCCTGGACAGGTCCAGGCAAAGAGCACAACAGAAACACTCATCAATCCCTATGTGCTGCTTGCAGAACAAACAATACACTTGTGACATCCCAGCCACCTACTCATTAGGCCAAAATATAGGCCAAGCTGGTCTGGACATGAGCCCAAATAAATCAAACTAAATCTGACTTCAGAAACCTCTTCACTTCAGTAAAATTCATGAGAGGATGCATTTACATGGAGCCAGCCCTGAGACACTCCAGAGTGCCGACTTTCTGCAGTCCTTATCCAACAACACATTTCTGAATTTACACTGAAGTTTTCAGTTGTGTGTTTTCTCCACAATTCCTTTTCTCAGGGGGAATTTGTTCCATGGAGACAGGGTTGGAAAAGCTCTCCTAAACTGGGCCCTTTTTGCCTAGCACCAGAAAGACAGAACTCAAGCCCATAGTAGATCCCTTTCTGTAGGGAGCCTGATTTGGTGACATGTCCATTGCCTGATCTGCTTCTTTTTCCCAAATTTACTCTTGCACAGGAGTGCAAATTTCCCAAATTTACTCTTGCACAGCCCTCGCACACACCCCTTCAGCACCACAATGGGCTGTCTGACCTTGTTCAATACCAACTTCTGTTTCCTCAAAGGGGACCTTTAGGGAATTCTACACAAAACTTAAGCATTACAGTCATTTGTTTCTCCGGGCATGTGCCAAGCATTTGTCACAGCTCTGACAGAGTTTTACACTTTCCACCTATCTTCTCTTTCCCCATCCAGCCTTCACAACCACTCTCCTACAAAACACCCTTACAAGGGAAACCAAGCCCCATGCTCTTACTCTTCTCTTCCAATTAAAGCATGAGAGACATCCATGTATATTGCTTTTACCTCCAGCTGTGAGATCTACTGTCTGCATTTTGTTTAACTCTTTCCCTCTTTAATAGAAGATGTCTTTTAAGACGCTCTGGAGAGTTCTTTCCTCATAGCTAGGCATCACAGTAGAAAATAAAACTAATATATGGCACATGCAGGGGCACTCAAATATCAAATGACAAGGGACAGTCTCTAACCTGCTCTTTCCCCCACACAATTTACAGATTATGAGGTTTTCTGCCATGCATGGATGAGACCAGTGAGGAAAACCACTGCCAGATCAATTACACAATGCTCAGAACCTAGGGAACAAGACTGTGCAACAACAGTAGCTACAAAGCCTGCTCATTGAAAAAGCCATGCCATTTTTAATTTTAAATTCTGCCTATGTTGTTAGCATGACATTTCAGATATTCTGATGTACAGCAAGCTGCTTCTAGCTTACACTCCCTGCACACATTCTGCACATTACAACTGTGAAAGTAAACAGCACAATTTAAATCCCTAAAGCACTCCTTCTGAGCATAATTTCTCCACAAAAAAAAAAAAGAAAATTAGATTTGAAACTTTCATAACTATGCAAAGTCGTAATTTTTTTGCTTAAAACCTTGTGAATTTTTTTAACTTTTAGAAAGAAGAGAGCTATGAAATATGCTTTGCCACGCACACTATAAATGGGTCAACTGAGATAAAGGCAGAGGACTTAATGGACACAGGACATTTATGGACAAACTACCACAAGTCAGAAATAGAACTGGGAGTCCTGCTTCCCATTATTAAGCTCCACTGACAAGAATAATAAAAGAAAACTTCTGCACATTCATTTCAACATGACTCATTAAATATTAACAGTTTTAGTGTTTTTAGCCACTCTTATCTTTCAGAGATCACTATCATTATTCATATTGTGAGAATGCTGAAGGGCTTCACTGAAAGGGTCAAGGCCAAAGAAGTGTACAGTCCAAGCCTTAAATATCCTGAACTTTGGACTCCACACAAAAGCATGCTTACTCAAGACTTTTGGTTTGACCTTGACAGACATCGCGGAAGTGATTTTTATCCTGATTCTGAGCCACCCCCTAAGCTTGGGAAATTATGGATGCAGGCTTACACTGAGAACCAGTTGACTGTACAGCAGTTTTCCCAAACTTTCCCAGTTCTCAGCTCAGCAAGGCATAAATCCCCCTCACATAACCAATATCCCAGTCTTTTCCTGCTGCCAGCCAGTTCCAAAGGAAGCAGTGGGAAAATCCCAGCCTGTCATCCTATCTGCAGTTCCAGTTATTGTTTCCTTAATCACTCATCAAAACAGGCAACAAATAGACGGATGTCCTACAATACATCCTCCAGCACCCTGTCCAAAGCCTTCCACAACTCACAGGATAAACTTGGTTGGCATTATTATTTTTATTATTGCTATTGCTGTTTGATTTGTGGTTCAAAAATCAGAAAGGTAGCACAATGAAAAAATATGCAGTTGCTACCCAAAATCCCAAACAAAATTAAAAACCAACAAGGTGTCTTTTTCAACTAACAGCATTCACCTTGGAAAATAAAATGTGATCTAAAACCCACATTTTTAAAGAGAAAACCAGGAATGTCTAAATACATCATGAAAGTTTGGAAAGGACAGGCATCACCTGTATTTCTAGAGTAAATTTTGTCCAAGGAGCCACTTATAAAGCATTTGATAAACTTTGAGGGTATGGTCTCTTCCTCCCCCAAGCTTTCCAGGTTCCTCTGATGGATGGACAACTTCTGGAGGACTTAAACACTTTCCCCACTTCATACCATTACAAAGTCCTGCACCAAACCTTTGTTTGCTTAGCTGTCCCAGCAATGTTGCTGAGAAGCACTGCCAGGAAGAACAAACAATTAATGTTCCTTATTTCTGTGTTCTGACTTCCTCAATAAATAATTAGTTCATCTGGATCACAATGCACAGCCTCAAACAATGGGATTTTTATAATGGGTGAGGGTAATAAAGTCTCAATAGAAACCCATTATTCTGAAATGTTCCAAAATGTTAAACCACATTTGATATTTTGAGGATGTTACCTCACCAACACTGTGAGAGCAAGTATCTCCAATTTGAGACAAAGTTCATGCCTTGCCTCATGCACATAGCATAATCTTGCAATTCAGTCTTGAATTTCAGCCTCTCACTTTGACCTTGTAATTTTCTGTTACTATCTCTTATTAAAATCAGCAAGGCAGAAATAAAAATCAGCAGTGTTGACATATTAGGAACATCATCATCTCACACTTTTTTACTAGACAGTTTTTAACTACTCTTACTCTTAGAAAATTCATATCTCATGTCCCCCACTCCTTATTTTTCCCCCAGCTCACCAGCAGACATGCAGAGGAGCTTATTTCCTTCTCCACAGCAGCTGTTACCTGGATGAAAAACACTACCACACCCTAGTCAGTCTTCTCTTTTCAAATTAAGAAGCCTCAATCCTTCCAACCTCCCCTCACAGGTCAGGTGTCCTTGATTTCTGACCATCCTTGCTGCTTGCCCCCAACTCTATTCACAACTTCATAAAGTATGGAGTAAAGGCTTTGTGCATCAGAAAGATGCATCTTTCAGGCACAGCACAGAAACGCCAGGCAAAGCCACTTTGGGATAAACTCAAAACAATCTCCAGAAGATGAGAAGCTACAACAAACCTGCAAGGTACTCCTGACATCAGAAGAGCTCCCTCATGCTGTAGAGACCCAAGAGGTGTTCCCTCCACTCAGCTGTTTATTAATTTAACAGAAGCAATCAATCTAGCCCAAGTTCAAGCATTCAAGCAATTTGCATACAGGTACCCAAGAAGAAATTTTCACCACACTTCTCTGTAATTTTATCCCGTGTTTAAGGAACACCAAAGGCCAGATCCCCGTGAGCATTGAAAATTGCACTCCAACCATTTCTTCCTGCTGTCCCAAACCAGTAGCTTCTGAGCTGCTACTAAATTGTCACTTCCATGTTCCCTTCAGCTTGTAGATTGAAGACATTTTTCTGGCCAAAGAACATTCCTTCAACAGCCAGAACCAGTGTTCAGGAACTGACTTATACATATATATATATATATAGATATATATATATAAAAGAATAACAGCTAGTCACAGCAGCCTGCCACACACCATTTCCAGCTCTGCTCACTAATGATGTTAAACAAAGCAAGAGCAGATGAACATATTGCTGCACTTCCACACTCGCTGTTTACAACTGCACCATATGACAAACTGCTGAAAACCTGTGTGGATTAATCTTTAAGTAAGCAAGGCTGTCAACACCTAATGTAGAAATATGTCAGTTCCCAGGCTGCACACTGCATGGATAGCTATGTACTGAAAATACAGCTACCTGAATGCCAGCAATATTTCCCCACTCTTTTTCATGAGCTAACTGAGCTAAAGCAGGCAGAACCACATCAATCTAAGCTCACTCCTTAGGCAAAAAAAGAAAAAAAAGTTGGACTTATTTGGCAGAGAGAGACAGATGCAGGAAAGAGTCAGGTTGAGCAAAATAGAATTCTAGTCTCATTTGTATTCTGTCAAGAGAAAGTAAGAAAGACATTTTTAAAACTACAAAGTAATGCAACTGAAACAATGGTGTTGACTAGCCCTTCGCTTCTGAATTAACACTTAAATCAATTACTTAAAATTTTGCTTTGTAGTATCAGCTCCTGGTGTACAAAAATCATTCTGCTCATTCAGGATCCTCCAGGGAAGAAGTAGAGGTATTTGCAAGTGGAAAATATGAGAGATAAAATACATGATATGGCTAACAAGGGTTTGTCTGAAACACCAGATTCAGACAAATATCTGATAGGAAAGAGAAGAACCAAACGAGGGGGAAATTCAGTATTTCCACGTTCCTGACTGCACACAGCAAACTGAATACAAGTTAGCATCTGTGAATGTAATGCCTTCTTTCCAATAAAAGCTCTGAGGTGGGTTACATTTTCCTGTTACCTTCCTTTGACCCAACACACCATCCCCACAGATATACCTTTCTCATCAATTCCAGCTCCCTCAGTTCCATATTTTACTGCACATCTAGAAAATCCACAGAGGATCCATTCCCACTTCAGCTGGGTTTTATTTCAGATGCTTAGTCAAAGGCTTGACACCTATACTGCCAAGCAAATAACTTCTCATGGGGGCATTTACTTATTCCTACTGTTAGCGAGTTAAATGGTCACTGACAGCACTAAATGATGCAGTGGAAATCATCCAAGTACAGAAGTGGTATGCCTACACAATGAGTATTTTTAAACAGAGGAGGGACACATGGGCTTCTAAACCCAGGGTTACTATGATTTATTTAACTGACATCAGTTCTGAAGTGATACTCCTCAGAGGTATAACAGGCTGATACTGCAGAGCCCTTTAAAATAGCACTTAGAAGGAAAATTTGAGATGCATGTTTTTCCATCACTGCAGATGGAGAGATCTGACTATTTCTGACCCAAAGATGATAACTTCAAATTTCAGTAAAAATGAGCAACTCCTGAAGACTTGCTCAAGACACATTAGCAAATGACATTCTGAAGCTTGCCCTGAAGTCCAGAAAGCTTCACTAATAACATTTAGATTAGATTTATGATATGCTGATTAACACCCATTGAGTCCTTTCCTCCAGAGGGCAAGTGCTTCTTAATAAGTGAGCTGCAACACTGAGGACACAAAAAGCCAAACAAAGCAGAAAGCAAACCCAATAGCAGCACTAACCAATGGTGAGTGAGACATTGGCCAAGCTCTTTGAAATGTCCTGCAAAAGAAACATCTTCCATACTCCAGCATGAAAGATCAAGGAAGTTTTAGAAAGCCAAAATTCAGTATTTCATAGAGAATTAAAAAGTAGCATCAGAGTAATCCTGCAGTTGATCAAGCACTGCAGCTTTAGTGCTGGTGCATTTCTTTGGCTTGACATTATATTTTTGTAATAAATGATAATGGGGGATGTCTTGTTTTGTGACAAGCACAAGCAAGCAAAGCAGTTTAGCTCTGAAAAGAGACAGTGCCACTTCAAAGTCCATCTGCCCTGCCAACCACACCCTGCACAGCATAAACTGAATGTTAGAGTGACTCCAGGTTAGCCATGAAAACTAAATATTCAATTAACCATCAGTCTGATTTAAAACTATTTCACTCACTAAGCCTGTCTTAACAATGGTATTAAAATAGTTAAATATGCTATTGGAAGAGTCTGAAAGTCAATAATGAAGTTGCAAAACAGGTGCAAACTGTCAAATTACATCCCCACAGGAAAGTCACCATTATCATTTTACCTATGGAATGCTCCGTTCCCACTGCAGAAAAACCACCAGTGCAGCTGCCACTGCTGCCAAGCTGAGAAGCCCCAAATAACAGAGTCAGAGCAAGTGCTGTTGTTCAGGAGTCCAGGAACCAAAAAAGCAGGCAGACTGGGAGGGCTGGGCTGAGGGGGAGGCAGAAGTGCTCCTCTTGACAAGCTGGGAAGGGCAGAAAGAAAGGAAAAAAATCCAAGGGGAAAGAGAGACTCTGGTAGCTAGGCAGCAGTGAGATTCCACACACTCAGGAAAACAGAATAATCAAGTGCATTCAGCTAGGCAGGAAGGAGAAAAGAAAGAAAGGGTCATAGAGAAAAAAAAAAAATTAAGGGAGAAAATAGTCAGTCCAGGCAAGCAGAGGAGAGGACAAAGTAAGAAGATATATCTGAATGACTCCAGTCAAGTACTTCAGACCTTTTCCTAGTTTAAAATCCACTGACGACCTTTTACCCCTATAAATAAATGCAAACCTTGGTAGCACTGAAGGCACACATTCTCCCTTCCTTGTGGGCACATCTCTTTCAAAGCATTCTTCTTTTCTCTTTCTCATGGGCATCAAGAATGCCTCAGTACACAGAGCTAATCCAAGACCCAACTGCTGCAGCCACTGTCTGCACTGAACCACCTACAGCAGCTCAAATAGTCACCACATCTCCTGGGAGGGCTGCCTCTGCTGCTCCAGAGCCTCTCGTATTATCATTCATCAAGGCACTCAGGGCTGACAAAAATCAGCCCTCCTCAGGTGCGGCCTCAAATTATAAAGATCTTTAAGGTATTCGGTCAGCATAAAAATCGAAGTTCTTTGTTGTGCCTCAGTTCTGCTTCTGCTCTCAAGCTAGAGTTAAGACCTAGAACATCCTCTCCAAAATCCTGACCTCATCACATGATCCCCAAATTACTAGATCCATTTTTCCCCTCCTTTCACTGCCTCTTCCTTTTCAGATTTCTTGCCAATCTGGTTGGCACCAGGTTCCCTCCTTTCTTTATCCTACCACCTCCTGCCCAGTCCAGCCTGCTCCCACACAAGTCCTACAGCCTGTGCTATCCAAGAGAGGCTTCTCCTCCCAAACATCTCCCTGACACTGCTGTCTTGCATGATCTCTCCCGTGTCATGATCCCTAACGCTCCATGCAGGAGCTTTGTCTTCCCAGGCAGTGACTCCCAGATGCCCTGCTTCATCTGGCCACCAGTTCCCTCTGAGACTCTGTCAAACCCTCACCACCTTGGTGAGGTGAACCACAAGGCTCCCCACCCTGGCTGATCATTCAGTGCCTCACCCCCCTGAATCAACAAGCATACCCTGACCACAGATCTGTTGGCCTTTGGGACCTTTTCACGCTTTGTGTAGCATTCTAACTCAGCACTATTCATTTCCAAACTGTACTTTCCCTCTTCTCTCAGCTACTCCCAATTTCCTCACCTTCTCTTTGCTGAACTACAGCTCAGTGTCTCATCTCTGCCCCCTCAGCCTCAGAGATGAGCTGTTCCTAGCAGGGAGCCTGGCTCACCATGCCAATAATGCAGTGTGTAAATGCATGATGCTGCATTAGCAGTGATACCAGGAACGATGTTCTGCTGTTAAACACGCTGTCCTCAGAGTCATTTGTGCTTCCAAGAACAAAGCCTAATAAATTCAGGCTTATCTCCTAATTTATCCTCCTCACGGGCTAACGTGAAATGGGATATACCTAAAGCACACACTCTTTGTTTGTCCTTAATTACAGGCAGTATTATGCTGCCACAGCAACTAGGAAAGCTTAAGCTGCCCTAAGTGACACAAGATCCTGCACAAAGGCTCACACCCTGCCCCATCTCCTGTCCCCACACCATGCTGTGATATGTGTGGGTCACGTTTGCTCTCTGGGGACAGGGAGCAGCCACATTCCAGCAGCGTGGCATGGCACCAGCGAGACCAGGCAAGCCCCTGGTGACACCTGCTCCCTCTCCATTTGCACATCTGCATGAGGCTTGTCTTGCTCTCCCTGGCTCCATGCAGAGAGGAAAAGGGAGACAGGAGGGCATGCCCTCTCCAGCCCCATGCAGGGGGGAGGACACCCCAGGGATCAGGCTGCTCCAGTCATCTACTCTAAACCACAACAGGGACTCATTAAGGAGAAAACATTAATTATGTATCTGCCTGCCCCCAAAACAGTTGGATGCTCCACTTCATCTGCACATCCACAGCTCTCCCTCAAGCTGCAAATTTCTCAGCTACTGCTCCTGAGCAGTGACCAAATGGTAGCAAGAGAAAGTGGGGCTTTGGGGGCATTTAACAAAGAAGGGATGGTGCACTGAGGGGCTGCTGGGCTGCATTAATGCCAGCAAGCCGTCACACCCCTGAGGAGACCTGCAGCTCCTATCCTATTGTTATGGCACTGTGAAATAGGAACAAACCATGCATGGGGTTTGAATGTATCTGCCAGCAAAGCAGCCCTAATCAGGCAGGGCTTGTACCCCACTTTCTGAGGTAACCAGTTCAAATTAAATTTCCCCACATCACATCAAAACAGGATTTCTTGGGTGTGGGTTACGTTCGCTGTGGAAACTTTAACAAGTGACTCTGCTTCTCCTCTTGACCCCATGATTCATCAAGAATTTATTGTGGTTACCTGCAACAATAGCAGGGATTTCTGTTTCAGCCTCACAGACTAGCTTAACTATCACAGGTCAGCACAAAAATCTCTAACTCAGGATCCAATGAATCACAGATTTGCTTCACCTTTTGACGAACTACTGCCTATTCATAACCCAGTTATTCATATTATGTGTCAAAGAGATTTAATTTGGGCCAGCTCTGCACAAAGCCAGGATACCCGTGCACCCCAGCAGGGTACTGGGTAGAAGTTTACAGCTATTAAATACAGAGAACTGTGAACTACATTATGAGCTTAGCAGAAATATAATTCTTGCTTTTAACAGGACAGACACTGAAGTGATTTACCTAGAAACATCTTAAACATGACAACTTATTAAAAAAAAAAAAAAAGTTTCTCCTTTTATTTTGCTTTTTTCCTCTGCATTAAATTTTGCAAGTACTGATAGTCATGGAATAATCAGGTTTAACAGGTTAGCAGTAATATATGCCTCAAGTGCTCCTAATACATCATAATCTTCTTTCAAAGAATTTGCATCGCTGTCAAACTGAACTACTGATTTTCAGCTGATGCTTTTAACATGTTTCTATGGTTACTTTCCAAGGTCGCATCAGAGAAGCCTGAACAGCAGTTCAGAAAGACAAAAGGCATTTTGCATCCTTCGCCATATTAAATAATTTATGAAAGTTAAGGCATCCTCGAGGAAAAAAAATCATAAAAGAATAGGTTCTGAGGTTATTTTCTTTGCAACAGTTTGAAGCACAGCAAAATCAATATCTCTACAAAAGCTTTCAAGATGAGACTATTTGACTAATGTTCCATATGGCACAAAATGCTAAAGAACACATTCTAAGTTTAGATCTATATGCACAAGCCTACATGAAGTGCATGAATGGACTTTAAAGCAAAATGTAGACATCTAATTTGCTGCTATCAGCTTCATCTTTTAAATCAGGCACAAGGCATTGTCTCAGTATTCTAAATTTAAAAGATGCAAAAATAAAACTGAAAAAATTAAATAAAACCAATAAGGACAGGCTTTATTATTTCCACCATTTTTTATTCAAAGCCATACAGATTTCATCTGTCCCCTAAATGTTACAAATTTTGACTAGTGTAATGAAAGCTTGTACGAAAAATATCTGAATTCTCTGCCTACCACTACACTAGATCAGAGTATATTGGAACTAATTGAAGTGTCTAAGGCTTGGAACAAAAACACATTAGTCATTTAGTGGTTGTGCTAATATTGCTATGCCTTTCCTGCAGTTTCATTAGATACAGACTGCTTCAATACCCTAATCATATGCTCAGTCACAGCACAATCAGGACACAGAGTACTGACAAGCTGTCCCACCATGCCTAAAGCTGATAAGGTGTCTGCTCTATGAGCAACCTCAATTATTGACTATATTTTATGGTCAATCTAATGACCAAATGCTTATCAGTGAACCATCAGGTGCCTGTAATAGGATAGTGACCCTTAGTTTATATGTACCATTACTGCTCATTAGTGAATAATTAGATTCTTTAATCCAAATTCACAGGCATTAAAATATGATGGAATATCCTGACTCTATAAAAAGACAACTATGCTTATTTTAACTCTTCAGATGTTCAATTACATTGCTCAGAAATTGTATATTTTGTTAAGAAAATCTGCTTGCAAAAAGCATACAGTGTGCAATGTTTTATATCATGCCTAAATTGACACAGCTTTCCCAAACACGCAGGAGGATGACGAGAGCAGAAAGATAATGGGTGTGATTCACCACTGTGATCCTCCAGATTTATTATCTTAAATGGTTTTAATCTAGCAAAGCCCAGCAACATCGCAAATAATTTAGAAACCTGAAAACCAGTGAGTGCTGTGTTTGGAAGATTAATTTTTCAAACAAAAGCAGGTGGATACAAGGGAAAGGAGTTGCAACTATACAGTTTTGTCCCCACTTCAAAGGCAGCAGTCCCACAGCAGCAAATGCAACCCTGTAAGCAAACCAGTTTGAAAAGATCAACAACATCAAATAAGATGAGAATTTTAGAAGAGGGACTTAATGCAGTTTGTCTTCACCTCAATGCTGCTCAGGGTTGCTTGTTTAGATACATATTTTCTTCTAAACAGTTTTGATTCCTCCTCGCTGCCCTGTCCCTGCTCAAATCTTCCTTGCAGCTCATGCACTGAGGGCAGGTACCCCTTTTCCCCAAATCCCACACCCTCACCCAGCTGCATAGGCACTGCTGCCACCACTGTCACCAGCCACCAACAGGAAATGGCACGTTAATGGTGACAGCTTCGATTTATTGGGGGTCTTGATTCTCCTCCCAAGGGAGTGATATTTTCTTTTCTGCCAGAGAGCCCATTAACCCCTTCCCAAGTGCGTGCCCATTCTCCTTGCTGCCTTTCTCCTGCCTGATCTTGGAAACACCATTTCCTCTCTTCCCCCGCTGCTCACACAACAAGAAAACCCAACTTTGTTATAAAACTTATTACAGCTTTATAACAAAATATGCCAATATTTGCTTAGCTGCAAGCATAGCCCACAGAAGGGTCCTACAACTATCTCACATATTTTCCCTTAGTAATATAAAGTTTGTTCAGGTTCCTTATACAAAAAAACCCACCTGGAAACTGGTATAAAGTGTGGAGCAATAGGCAAGGCACAGTTCATGCCACACCAAGGGACAAAGCCAGCTGCATTCTTCTTAAATCTGAAGAATGAGAGAATAAACTTCTCTTGAAATGTAAGGGTGAAGTGGGAGTCTCTTCACAGCCATCCATGAACATAAGCTGTGCTTTTTGCCCTGGCTTTCTCATTCTGCCAATGACCTCCTGAGAGCTCCATTTTCTGCTAAATCCTCTGGTCCTCTGTAACATGACCACTGAGTAATGTCTGGCAATTTGCTTGCGTGACAGAGTCAGATGTTAATCAAAGCTTTCCTCCTTCTGTGACAGATCACAGTGAGGAAAAAAGCTTAAAACTGATTTAATTTCTTAATACGCTTCTGTCTGCTGTCTTTAATATTTGGCTTTGATTTTGAATACTTAGCGCTTCTCTGCATTTCTTGGTAATGAATAAAATACTTTTTTTTTAAGTAGAACATAATTAAGCTTGAAGAAATTAAATATGACATTCAAATGAGAAAGAGCTTTGGATGAATACGTTGATTTGGGCTGCACATATGCTTCACAAAATCGATGCATTCCCTGCAAAGAATATCTTAAAGATACTCATTTTAACCATGGGGACCTCTTAGGACCAGACACCCTTTTTATTGCATCTCTTAACTATTTTTTCCAGGTGAGGACATGATCTCTCTGTCCTGTCTTCAGAGTTTGTGATCTTACAAACACAAAATTCTCATCAAGGAACAAACTGGAGTTAAAAAAAAAAAAAAAAAAAAAAAAAAACAACAACCAACCAAAATTTGGGCATAGATCTCCCTTCCCAGGCACAAAACGGTCCACAAGCAAGAGTGTAAGGGTGTTATTTCAGCAAATAGAAACTCCAGTTTTAATGTGAAAAGGCATTTATATGTGGCTAGGAAACCATGTCACCACCCAAAAGCTAATTGTGCTAGAACCCATACAAACACAGTGAATGCTGTTTCATGAAAGGCTTTGTTTTATGAAGGCTTTGTCTTCCAAAATAACTAACTCTGCACCCAAATGCACTGGACATTAACATATATGCATATTTTTGCCTAGCTACTTTATTCTTAAGGCAAAACAGCCCTTTTAAGAAGCCAAAGTTTCAACCACAGATCCTCTTACAAAAGGCTCATGTAAAAAGTTGAAGGTCCTCAGTAGACTTCATAAAAGAGAGACCAATGATTTGCAAAAAAATAAATATATGTGTGTGTCTATGTGATTGTCAATATATTAACTGCATTTATTCCAGGAGAGAATAAGAACAAAATCTGCCAGGCTCTGCATAATGTGAGTAACACACTGGTCTTGCTATGAAGTTCAGATTTTAAGTGGCTGAGGAATTTCAGTATGGAAAAATAAATCAGCAAATACAATGAATGGGGACTACAGCATGACACTACAGCCATGACTCTTCTTTCATCTCCAGGTGCTTCCTGAGAGAGGATTAGCTGAACAGAGAGATGGAGAGACAAGTGAGTGCTGCTGCAAAAGAGTCAAAGCAGGGATGACTTTCTTCCTCAACATGTTCAAGGCTGGATGGTGCAAACGGAAGTAGACAGGAGTGGAAGGGTTGAAGCAAAGAACTCTGAGAGCCCATTTAACGAACAAAACCCCCCAAACTGGTGATATCCTAATATTTGTGGTTCCTGGATAAGCCATTTCTGCCAGTACCTGTGTCATTTCTCACTCATCCTTGAGGATTTCCTCCCCTTCCCCTTCTGCTGAGAGGACTTCAGGGTTTGAGGGTGGAGGACTCAGCATGGAAACCTTGATCCATTGAGGTCCCAATGGCAGAAGAGTCAAAAGAGAAGGAGCAATGGCAGAGTGAGCCTCTCCTGAGGTTAATGCCAAAGCTGGGGGAGCAGCCTGGCCAGGACTTTGTACCCACCTGAAGATCTGCTCAACCTATCTACCTACAAGTGCCAGGGATCAATGATGGATCTCCTTCCCCCACAAAATCTTTGTGAGATTTTTTTTTCTTTCTTGTGTTTCAACAACAACAGAATAAGAAACAAAAGTGCTTTGTGCACAAAAATTTCCATCAGCTATGTCCATCAGTTTAAAAATTCAAGAGAATCAATTTTGAATATAGGAAACATGGGGAGGGAATAAGCAACGTACTAATGGGATTTTAAAATGTTTTAGCTAGCACAGAGCTGCTAAAGCTATAAAATTCTGATTCACTCAAGGCAAAGACAGATTCATGAGAAGCAATTAGGGCCTGATCCAACATACAATGATGTCATTTGCAGTCTTGCTGCTGACTTCAAGAATCCTTAAGTTAAGCCAATGACACCCACTTCAAAAAAAAAAAAACAGAACTGAGTTTTGCTGACCAGTGACAAAAGCATCACTAAGAGAAAATATTTTGGGTCTTATTTTATACTATTAGGCACTGATTTCTTTCTCTCAGTTTCAAGGAATGTATTTTATTTTCTGCCTTCCCCAGTGAAAGAGAAAAATCTTTGCATTTGCTTATGACATACAGATTAACACTGAAATAAATCCAAGGTAGATTAAGCTAAAATCATACCCACAGTATGAATTACAGTAAAAAAAGCTGTGCTGCAGTCCCACCTAAATACTTTGGAAAGGATGCATCTATCCTTGCTTAGGTAACTGAACAAGAAAAGAGACATTTGAGGATCTCCCTTTACCTTTCCTGTCCATTCCCACCGATTATTTTAGATACCTATCCTTGAATGAAACAAACCATGCTCTGCAGGCCAACATTTCTCTATGTTCACTTTAAACCCACAGCACAGAGACAATCCACTAATTTATATACAATGCTCTTGGGGCAGTCATTTCCCAACCTCTTGTGTATAGATAAACTGTGATACACAGGATTTGACACTTCAAATCATTGTACTATGTTCTTTTAAAAATACAGAGCTTGGAAAGTCGAGATCTTTCTGAGGTCAGATTGTAACTTACAGTAAACACCATTTATTTAATGGTACAAAACATGTTAAAGACCAATGAAAAGGAAACAATACAATTACCATTGTCATTGCATTCTATGAGGGATTCTCGGTGCATAAATTTTACTTTAGTGCCATTCACAGACATACGCTTTTCAATATTGTCTCAAAATATGTTCAGTTCTGAGTTAAAGGAGGAGTTGGAATGCAAGTACAAAGCCCTGAGTTTTGTTGTTTTAAATACCATCTGCTTGACAGCGTATTACATTTAATCAACATTGCTAATTACAGCAAACATCCAAACAAAACTAACATATTTTTGTTATGAGATACCAGAATGGAAAAAAATTATTGTTCTGGGCTACTGCTAAAAGAGCAATGTCAAACTGTTTTAACTGTTTCTACCAACCATGCAAAAAGTTTGATTTGGACACATAGGCCATGCCACTGGATAAAAAATACCGTTTTTTTGAAAAAAAAAAAATATCTCACTTGTTACTTCAGCTTGGTCTCCAAGGAAATCTACAGAATAGCAGACTTGTGGTGAAGATGGCCATTAAGGACTAGACAAAGCCCAACACATGTTTTCTTGGGTTTTGGTCAATAGAGGTTCCAGCTCTCCAGAGAGAGAATCGGGGTGTCCCCATCCCATCCCTGCTCTCCAGTGGCAGCAGAAAGCCACAGCCACGACCAGGTGACCAACTCCACCCTTCATCAACCATGGCAAACACTGAATAGCATTTCCCAACTGTTTGAAAACCAGAAGGAAGAGAGAGTACCTTATGAAGAAGGAAGCTGCAGCCGAGGTACCCGCCGAGCCCCCGGCCGGAGCCACCGCGCTCTGTGCGGCCGCCGCGGGGTCCGAGCTGGGCTGCCCCGAGCTCGTCTGAGCACTGGGAACATCTCGGCCACTTTCTGGTGCTGCTTCTGCCTGGGAAAAATGAAAAACACACCTACAGGTCAGTACACTTCAATACACAGCCACGACAGGGAAGAATTTCACACAGCACTTCCAAAGGGAGTCTTTGCAAGGGTGAAGGCAAAAATCGGTGGCAGGTGAGGAGTGATACAGGTGGACAAGTGTGCCACAGGAAGTTCAGCCACAGAGAAAGCAAAAACCATGACCCCAGGAGGGGAGCAGAAAAACACAGAGAACCTTTGTGAGGAGTAATGCACAGTTAAATGGTTTGACAGGCATGAAGAAATGGAAAATGATAAGCAGAACCCTTTTGTTTTACAGTGCTATTTGGGAGCTGGCAGAACTGTTTATCTGGTTCAGTTATGACTGTCAGGAATTATTTCTCAGTGGCACATCACCTACAAGGCTTATCTGTTTAAGAGGAACTAACCAAACAGTCACACTTGTAATATGTTTCCACATGAATAACCCCAAGAAGTAAATAAAAGAAAATTGATTTTTTTAGAAATATATATACAGCCCTGGTTTTCAGTATTGTTTTTCTTAGCAGCACAAGTGCACAACTGGAGAGACTGGAGATACATCTTCTCCAGCATAAAGCATTTGCAGTGTCTGAGACAACAGTTTGGAAGTGGGCAATCATTTGGAGATTTTGCCAGAATTTTAGACATCTGTATTGTGAAATTGTGTCAGGTCTATATCTTTATGTTTAGGCCACCAACTCTTTCAAGTACTGAGTTCAATTAAACCCCATCAGTCAAATGCTCATTGACAGGGCTGGGAAGCCTCCTTTTTGGAAGAACCTGCTCTCTCTCTGGGAGTCCTGAAGATTTAATTAAAGATGACACCACAATAAATATTTGTCAAAAGAGTTAATTGCTTCATGTATGATAATATATGATGTTTCTGTCATCTGAAATACTACTTTGACATTTCCAGCTAATTAGCTAAAATAGATTCCAGGAAAGGAAACAGCCTTGTAATGAAGCACAAGCACAATTAGGTACTTCCTGGGATGCCACCAAATTTTATATTTTGAGCTGCCATAGATCATGTTTTACAACTACAGATATGCACACATGGCAATAGGGCACTCCCAGTTACATACACACCCTCAATTTTCTCATACACTGACAATACAAACAGAGATTTTCTCATGAGAACTGAGGCAACCTGGTTATTAGGTACCAAGGAAAAAAACTTTGCTAACCAAGTAGTGCTCAACTGGTGCATGAAAGCCTGTCTGGAGTTTCATCTGGACTCATTTCTATAGGTTGAGTGCTATATTCCCAGTTCCCAACAAAGACAACAAGAAGAAAGTGCACCCAGCTCCTTTGAAGGTCTACTCTTTCAAGATTAATACTATTATCAGTATTATGGAGTAGCTGACTAATGTTTTACCATAGAGTGCTACACAAAAAAGTACTTCTATAGAAGTACTCACCAAAGACATGTGAGGCTGAGACAGAGTAATATTCATGCAGATTAACTTAATCCTAGTGAAGCTACTCACACTGGAAGCCAAACTGGAAACTGAACAACCCTCTGCAAAACCCTTCACTTTGTAATACAGAAATCTCATGAGATCAGATTTCTCTGTGATGAAAGCAGAAAGCACTGCTAGAGATCAAGATTGACACAAAGAAATGGTGTGGCAGGAAAAAGGACTTTAAAAAGGGAGTTTGTCTGTCTGTCCTACCATGATCCATTGGCAATGACAGCCAGGAACAGAGAAGCTTGGGAAAGGATCAGATCCACTCATGTGGTTAATTGCTTATAACTAAGTGATGGAGTAATGAACCTTGAGGGGGTCGATAAAGCAGGTATTTGATCATTAATGCACTGAAGCAACAAATGTGTGGTCTTGACCTGTACCAGTCACAGAAGGAATATGGCACGTGGAACAACATGCAGATGGGTAAAATCCAGTGCAACACCTGAACTGACGCAAAGCGCTGACACAAGTGGAGCTTACGTGGATTCAGCAATTTACAAACTAAAAAAATCTACACCACAACCTCTGGAGCCAGCACGTGGAGCCCACAGAGTGGCACAACAGGGATTGCCATGCTCAGCAGCAGTGGCATGATGGCCAGCAAGAGGAGGACCCAACCTGCAGGGCAACATCTGTGTCTGAACACTCCCCCGTGTGCTGTCAGGAAGGCAACCATGACCCTCTGCTACAGAAGCTGCTGTCTCAGATTAAAAATTACAGGACCAAGACGAATTCCCAAGACATATTTTTTCACTGCCTTGCAACAGGGGCTATACTAGACAAGAGACCTTGTCACAAATAAATTTGCATTTAAGCAACATTTTGAGAAAAAGACCAGAGCAGCAACATGTTTCTAACCAATCACACTAATTAATGTATAATCTAAATGATGGCATGATCTAAAACTAAATATGAAATCTGTAGAGCTAGCACAGAACTTCACTGAATTTTACAGCAAAGTGTAACAGACTTGTAACAACTGGCTGGAATCTCTTAACAGATCAATGCCTGTAAAAGCTGTTCACACTTAACAAAAATACAAGCCATGTGTAACACACATTCCTTTTATACCGCTTTTTTATTTCTATTAGAAGTTAAAAGTCTACATTTCTAAGAGACCAATGATTGTGGACATATCAGGCATGTAACTTGAAATATCCAAATCAAACCTGGTATTTCAGATGGCAGATGGTTAATATACTTTCCAAACCAACTAAGTCGGATAAATTGCTCTTCCCACATTAAACACATTTGAAAACTCAAACTGTAATTTCCGTTTCTGTAAGTTTTATTCTCAGTTCTGTGTGAACATAAGAGGATGAGGGGAAACCAATGAGAAGGCACTGATTCTTGTAAAGGAAGGATTCTTGTAAAGGAACCAAAAGAAACATATACAAGATAAAATCATCAGAAAAGAATATTGCAGAAGACAACCTGTATCATCTCCATTGTCTTCAACTATCCAATTAATATTAAACACAGAAGGGTAACATCAGTTTTGCTGCATGGTGAAAAGGTGAAAAACAACAAAAGTTCTTCCAAGTTCAGGATTCATTTCAAGGACTGTTTGCACCATCCAAAGTGACAGGATTTTCTAGCACAGCCATATGCAGCTCTCCCTGAGAAGCTACTCAGGTGATGAGGAGGGCTCAGGTATGAGGAAATTTGTCAGGTCCAGGTCATTTACCCCAAGGCAAGAAAACTAAAGACAAGTAATGGGACCCTCCTGAGCCTGGACACTCTAGTCTGCCACACCATTTTAAAAAAAAATTTTTTTAAGTGCTTTTTTTTTCACTTTTTTAACTAAATGCATCTCCCTCATCTCAACAAATAGTTTTCTGAAGACCATGTGTGGAAAACAGAATTCTTTAGAGGAATTTGAGCAACTTTTGACTTTTCCAAGCATTCAAGTCTGCACAGAGAGAAAGCTCCAGACTGCAACTGAGGGGGAACGGTGCTTCTCCATTTAATGAATTTTCATAAATCATTAATGATCAAATGCAGAAAGCACAACCTTGTCACTATAAAGTGTTGCTGACTGCACTGAATATTTAAAATGGCATAGGGCTCCACATCCAGAGAGTAATGTTTGTTTCAATTTTCTAAGAAACTATTTGCTGGACAAAAGCCATTGGAAAAAACCAAAAACCCTCTGGAAAGATACTAAACCTCAAAGGAAGGATTTCCAAAACTGCTCTATAGGATCCCTTCCCTCTACTCTCTCCAAAACCACAGGAAAACTGGCACCAGTAAGAGTACAGCAGGGATGACATTTGAAAATGTCACACCAAGCATTTTGCATGTGCAGGAACAAGCAATGTCTTGGTGCTTCATGTCAGTGCCTGTGTCATGGACAGGAGGGTTTTGGGACCAGCACCCATCCTAAGGACATGGGGGCAGGTCAGCCAGGCTGCATTCCCAGCTGGCAGCATCCACACACAGAGCTGAAGTTGGCAGAGCCACAACAAGCAGGTTACAGCGTGAGTTGTTCCCAGTTGAGAGGGCCAAAGGCTGGGAGAAAGGGCAGGATGAGATGGATGTGGCCTGACAGGCTAGAGAGGTGGAGGTGTGCTGAGCAGAATAGGGGCACCCCCTGTCCCATCCCTGATTCCCAGCACACAGGCTCACTGCTGTGACTACATGGCAGGAAACATCTGCCCAGGATTAAGCAAGTCAGACTAGTCCAAAATAACACCATAAAGAAGTTGGCCCTAGATGAAATTTCCAGATACACAGGACTCTGTCAGGCCATTATCATTCAAAGGACAATTACAATTCTAACAAGCTCTTTACATATTTGAAGTGCAAAGCCAAAAACTAAGCCATAATGTTTCCAGTTTTCAGAGTATTTCCATTCTCTGGACATTGACCTTTGCCCAGAGAATGTCCAGGAATCCAAAAAAGCCAGACGAGGTCATGCCACTTGGTCTCTAAAATGCATGCAAAATATGTATCTGGCAACAGGCAAGGAAAACACAGGACTGTAAAAACCTACAGAAAAATGGATCAGTCCCAGGATAATACTGTCATGGCAAAAGAAAACCAGAAGGTTGGATAGAGCTGGAAAGAGTATCGAGAACAGAACCACTAATGTGGGAATGAAGAAAATTACAAGAGCCTCTACAGATCTGACACAGATCTGTTTATCAGAATCACAATACAATATAATTTATTTTACTTCAAAAAATTGGTCCCGTAATGAAAGCACTTAACAGGGTAGTGCAGGTGAAGCTCTATGTGCTCTGGTACAGCCTGAGTCTGTACTGGTGATTTTTTTTTCCCTTTTTCTAATCTTTTTTACCCCTTTCTGACTAGCAGGCAGACAGAGAATTTTGAAGATTTGCTCTAACTTACTATTTTCCCCTTCCTGACTAGAGCGTCACAGTCAATTAAACTGTAAAAACTTCTTGAAGTAATGATTTCGCAAAATATTAAACCCACTGTTTATATATGATAAAACAATAATTTTCCACCAAAATGATTCATGCAAAGACTCTTATGACCTACTACCAGTGACTGGAACAAACATGATGTAAATCTGGAGCTGGATAATGCTCATACCATAAACCCTTCTTTCCCATAAGCGTGGATAAGTCCTGCACGCATCTCCTGTGAGAAATGCCTCCTCCTGACTGACGAGCATTACAGAAAGTTAACAGGGCAGCATATGCCAGGCTGAAGCGAAACGTGTTCTGGATAAACCTTTTACTGCCATTTGGCATTGCTTCTGCCAGGGCTCATTATAAAATAAGTAGGGCATTTTATAACTACAATACACTGCTGTAGTCATTTATAACCTGCAGCTGCGATGTGGTAACAGGAATGCCTGAACCTGTAGTTTCAGACTTTTACATGCATCTCGTGTTCAGGGTAAATCAAATGCAGAGCGTAATATCCCTTCTCTCAAAAAAGGTTTTTCAGCTACAAGGGTTGCTAATGCCTGGCTTATGATCAATCTCTGAAGATGAGGCAGAAGGAGAAAAATTATAGAGAAGTAGATTTAAATAGAAATAGGAGGCCCATCTGCTGTCACAGACTGGAAAGTAATATAGGCGATCCAAAGGCAACCTCGGAGCGCTTGCTTTCTGAAGTAATATCTGAATTACTAAAGCAGGTTTAAGGTTTGGATCTTTACCACCAAAAATCATCAGCAGTCTGTGTTCCATGCAAAAAGGACCTTATCCTTTTCGGAAGAGCACACACCCAGCTACATCCAGCACTGGCATCCTTGGCAGTACCAGGATGGAGAATCAGTAGCTTCTCCCTTCTGACCAAGGGCTTTTGGTCTCAATCTGACCCAGATCTCTCCCAAACCATGCTCTCTTTGGTCCTTGAAAAATTTATTAGGGTTCTGGGCAGGCCTCAGTCTACAAAATGAAATGTCATTCTTTCCTTCCTTCAGATTGAGAATGTGGGCAATCCCTGCAGCCAGGGCTCTGGTAGTGCAAAGATGTCAGCAGACAGTGAGAGACCAATTCCTTCACATTTCAGCTATTCAGGACACCCATACCAAGTGACACAGCAAGCAATGCTCTTTTTTCTTTCCTTCTTCACAGCAATCTGACCACCAGTCACATGAACAACACCCTCCTATCTGCACATGAATACCCACCACCTGGAAAGTCAGGAGGTCATGAAATGTACTACCAACAAGGACATAGATCCTGCTGCACATCAACACTCTCAAATCAGGACTTTTCATGTGCAGTGAATTTAAAACAGCCAGGCTACAGGAACTGTTTCTTCTAATGCCTCTAGGCAAGCATCAGAAAGTGTTGCCCAGAGTCCTCCCTGTCGACTTCTATTACAATAGCTACAGCCTCCAAAGCCAAAAAAAATCTACCTGTGTACTTCCTTGGGTATTTATTCAAATGGACAAATATACAATAAAAATGTCTGGTTTTTGTCAAAGGCTGATAAGAGCAAGCAAAGGAATTCACTAACAGGCTCATAATAATGCGAATTTCTGTCATTTTAGGATTGGGTTTCCTACAAGACAAATGCTTTTCCACTAGGACTCACTTTCACAGGCCAGATGTGTTTCTAACAGCCACTAAACACAGGAGACAGGCAGAGCTTTGAATTGGGAGAACTTGTGTCACCTTCCTGACTCCACTACAGCATTTCTCAATGATTTGGGCAACTCAACAAAAATCTCATTGGATCTTGATTACTCTCTATTCAGCAAGAGAAATTACCATGTTCCCAATTTCATTAAAATCACTGTATTGTTATAATGATTGACATACAATGTCATAAAATAAAGCAAAGGTGGACAGAGATTGTCATACCTAATTTCTGTCTCAATCACACTCGAACTGCTTGTATGTTAGATGTAGCTGCTTTAAAAGGAGCATCCCTTGAGATCAATCTGCCTGACAGCCACCACATGGAAAGCACCCACTGACTAGTAGCTCATTCGAAGAGGCACAAGCCCTCATTATCTGAAGGGAAAACTGGCTGTTCGTTACACCCATATTTAGAGACCAAGGTTCAGTTACAGGCAAGCTCATGATGCAGCATTCAGTTTGCAAAGACAAGGACAGCTGTGATCATTGGGATCATTGTTAAAGGACACCAAGGTCCCAAATTAGGGATAGAGTTGTGCAGATGACACTCTTTTCTTGTGGGTTTGCTCCCAGTGTTGGGGCCATGTAACCCAGACATGATTCACCATGACTAGAGTGAAATCTGCAAGCCTGCAGATATCCCAAGGCTCTTTCAAGTAACCAAATGCCAATAATAAGGAATTCCAGCAGAAATTCCCAAGTGTGACTGTGCAAAGAAGTGTCAGGTGAGATTTGACATAGATAAGACCACATAAAAGGGGAAAAATAACCTAAATGACTCCTCAACAATACTGAGCTCAAAACTTGCAGCTACAGCTTGGAAGATCTAAGGGTTATCGAGAGTTCCTCTAAACCAAGATGTAGCAGCAGCCAAAAAAAACAATACAGCAAGCAAATTTTGGACATCACAAGGCAGGGCACAGAGAACAAGGAGAGTGTCCACATAATGAGCACCACATACTGAGTCTAGTACTGCATCTCAAGACAGAGTAGTGGAGCAAGGGAAATGACAGAGACAAGCAAGTAAATAGTCAAGAAGATAAAGCAGCTGTCCCAGGAGGACAGATGAAAGAGGCTGGGACTCTTGCTTGGAGAAGGGAAGATTGAGGACAGCCTGACTGATATTTACAAAGTCATGGAGGTACAGATAAATTGAATGAAAGTGAATACTTCTTTGCACTGCAGTAGTGAACTCATGGAACCTGCTGGCATACAGAAGACTGTGGAATTTAGAGAGTGTTTCAGGGTCAGAGAGGGTTTGGATAAATTCCTGAACTGCAGGTGCCTAAACAGATCCTGAAGGGAACAGACAGGTATGTGTCTCTGTGAATTCCCCAACTGAGCCTGCTGGGGAGTATGAGCAGACTGCAGAAAGCAGCCAGGCTCCACAGCTCTCCCTAAATACCATTTCCAGCTTCACTGCTGGAGACAGCCCTGGGCTGGACAGGCTGCAGCTGAGACTCAGCAGGATATTACTAATGTTCTTATCATTCCCATTCAATCTTTTCAAGAGAACCTCAGTGTAACTGGCAACAGGAGGCTGCACTATTCCTGTATCCCCCACCAGTACTTCAGAGCCATCAGGAGAGGCTGACAAGACTCAAGGGGATGTCCACACAGCTACCTTGCATGAACAAACTAGACTTTTCCCAGGCCAGGCATCACAAGGGTCACTCTCCCCTTCTTTATCCTTCCACTGCCACCTGACCCCTAAAACAGCCTTGTACAACTTCATCACCATGCACAATTTCATCACCTTCGTTTTGGAGAAGCACAACAGAGACAGTTCTGAACGGCAGATCCATTATCTTTGCCCAGCAACACCAGAAACACAGCAACACACTCATGCCTACAGCACCTTTCAAAATCTTCCTTTTCATAAGGTATCACAAAAGAACAAACTCATCCAGATTTGAAATAGTAGCAGCCATGCAAAGCCAGAGGAATTAACTCAGTTGTCTCTTCTCCAGGCTGAACAGACCCAGCTCCCTCAGCCTTTTCTCATAAGAGAGGTGCTCCAGCCCCCTCATCATCTTCACAGCCCCTCCACAGGTCCCTCTCCAGGAGTTCTGGATCTTTCTTGAACAGAGGAGCCCAAAACTGGACACAGCACTCCAGATGTGGTCTCACTCAGGGCTGAGCAGAGGTGCCCTCCTAGAGCTGCTGGCAATGCTCTTCCTGATGCAGCTCTGAACACCACTGGCCTTCTTGTTCACGAGGGCAGTGCTGGCTCATGGTTAGCTTGTTGTCTACCAGGACTCCCAGAGCTGCGTTTCCAGCATGTCAGTTCTGTTCTGGTACATGGGGTTAATCCTCCCCAGCTGCAGAACCCCACACTGGCTTTGGCTCAATTTCATTATGTTCCTCCCTATCCACATCTCCAGCCTGTCCAGATCACGCTGGATGGCAGAACAGCACTTTGTGGTACCAGCTATTCCTCCTCAGCAAACTTCCCAAGGCTGAGCTCTGTCCCTCCATCCAGAGCACTGATGAACACAATGAACTGAACTCGAATCAGCACAGACCCCTGGGGAACACAACTGGCTACAGGGCTCCAAGTAGACTCTGCATCACTAATCACAACCAAGGTCCAGCATAGCACCTCTCCTCACTGGCTCTTCTGTCATTTGGAGAAGAAAATTATCATCCACACATTCCAGGAACCTCCTAGATTACTTACACCCTGCTGTGTTGTGCCTGCAACAGTTATCAGTGGTTGAAGTCCCTCATGAGGACCTTCTGAACATGAGGTTGTTCCTATCTGTCTTTGGAATACCTCATCCACTCAGTCTTCCTGGCTGGGCAGCCCACTCTCTGTAATGTCACTGTTAAATTATCTCATCGTAGTATTAAAGTTCTATTTATAAGTCTAATAATCCCATCATTGATTACAGTGACTGTATTCAAATTATAAATCCATTAGCTGCTCAACAATGAAATGAAATCAATAATGCACATAAATGGGAAAAAAAGGAATTTAAATGCATACATTAATGTCACTTGAAGTAGCACTATTTTATGCACCATCTCTAACAAAACTGTGTCACATCATTAGCAATAATGTGAAAAATCTTTTTCAATTAACAGAGCTGATTTGATGCTATGTTCACTAAAGTGGCAATCCATTCCATTAAACACACACATATGAAAAGCTTGAAATATCTATGAACTTTATCCATACATCATAAATTCTCTCCTAAGTGCTGAAACACAAAAATAGATACATCATTTTCTACTGATGCTTTTTACAACTCCTGTCAGAAGTTACCAGGCAGGACACTTCAGTGACTCTAGTTGCAAGCAACAAAGAGCACCAATTTTTGCCCCATGCTCAGCAGCTCATGCCACAAAACAAGGGGAGATGCTTTCAGCAATGCTCACACTGTGCACAGCTCAACCATCTGAACATGCCCACATCCTCAACATGCCATCATTCCAGTAAACAGCCTGCTGAGAAAATGTCAAATTCAAAGCACTTAAAAAAAAAAAAAAAAAAAAAGGTTCAAATTCGCAAATACTATTCTACACAAGCAGGACAACTGGGCAATCCTACATGCATACAGCTGTGCAAATCAACTCCTTTCATGTGCTATACAGACACCACGGCAAGACTTTCCCCTCCACCAGCCTGCACATGACTAAGGCCTGAGCTCAGCCTGAATTTATTTGGTTTCTCTGCTGCATTAACTTCTGAAGCCAAAGGGTATTATTCATCTCCAGCTCACCCCTAATCCATGTATCCCATGCAACAGGAGCCTCGTAAAAGCTGTTCTTTCTCAAATCTTGGATGACACCACTTCTGAGCTTCAGCCAAAAAGTATGAACCTTCCTTTATAGTGACTTCTAGTGCTGGGGTGGCATGGGATGCATTGATTATCAGTTCACTGGAGGATTTATAGTGGAGCAAATTCAGAGTATAAATGGACCAGCAGAAAGCAAAAGAAGCTGAAGGGAGCAAAGTGAACAGAAAAGGCCAAAGAAACAAGCTGAAAGGCAAGAGCAGAAAATTTAAATATTTGGGGTATTTAGTGTAGCTTATGATACATTTGTCAGATTAGAGAATGAACTGTGGACCAAAGGTAAATCCAGTGGACTATCATTTCCACATAATCTCTAAAATTTGCTTGTCTTAAATCTATCTCTGATGCGTTATAGGTGAAGTCTGGGCAAACATTCCTTATTATTGCCTGCTGGCTTCAATTGTCAACACAGGCAAGTATGGACTTGTTTCCTCATGAGAGCTGTAATAGCAACTGTTTAGCCTGGAGGGGTGAAAGATCAAAAGAACTGGTTTCAGGTGGTAATTTGAGCCACAAGAGGGTCTGAGTCCTCAAACAGGTACCTTGTCCCACAGCTGTAAAACCAATACTATGGTGGAAGTGTCAAATACAATAAAAAGAAATGCAATCCACACCCTCACCCAAGAAAATGTTCATTTCCATCTTGTAGAAGATGGAAGGAGACAACCTTTCTGTTAACTCTTAATATTTTTCCTGTATCACTCTGATACCTGGAAATACCTTAAAAAGTAACCTCGTTTTCACCTTCAGCACCCTACACTGGGGACAATCTGCAGTAAGAGATCACAAAGGTCCCATAAAATACCTAAAACAGAGGGCTACGCTTGCAGCTGCACGTTTATGGCTGAATTTCCAACCCATTCTGCTCCTTGCCTGCTGGGGCAGGGTCTCACTGACAGTGGCAGTGTTGTCCTCCCACATCACACCCCTCCCTCTGCATTTGCCAAGGCAGCAAAGCTCAAAGCAAGGCATGACTGCCCAGCTGACGTGCAGCAGCCACAGCAAAGGTCTTTTCCATGGGAATATAAATTAGTTTAGTATGAGAAAGCATTTAGTAACTCGGACCAAAAGGTTTCCTTCTGCTGTTGAGACTTTTTATGGAGGGTGACCAACACTAACGTCAAAAATTAGTATTTTTTGCCACCTTCTTTCTTTTATGTACTTCCTCTACAAGAGAAGTGACACCAACACTCCTGGAGCTTAAGGGAAAACAGAAAAGCCTCTGTGCAATCCCATCTGTCTAACATTGACTTCTTCAGGATCAAGATGTTATATGTGGAGTCTGAGAAATGTCCCAAAGCTCAAAGACATCCATATGTCTCACGGACAAGATTTATGGTCAATGCACTGTATTTTAATTGTTTCATTACAAAATATATTTCCCACATTGTATTAATAAAAGGTCACTGAGAAAGCTATCAAGAAGGGTTTTAAAAATTAATTTAAAAATCCATTTGGCATGACATTTATCAAAGTAAAAAAGTAAATGCTGGAAAGTAAATCTTGTCATTGTTCTGTTTTCCACAGTCAGCTTTTTATCGCATCTTTTAAACAAAATGTAAGTCACCCTTGTTATAAACAAACAAAGAGGCTTTAAGGAAAGTCAACAGAGGCTGAACTACCCTCAGACAAATCCATCTGCTTTAGATTAGGGTAAGCAAAAGCTTACTCAAACTACAGGAAAGCTTGAATTGTGACTAAAATAACTCATAGGTTTTTCACATAAAACAAATAAACCTAAGTTCTTTAGGGTCTATGCACCCGTTTACATGTGCTGTGGGTGAACCCCCCCTCTCTGAACCTCACAGACCCAAGCAATAAACTCATACCTAAATTTAAATTTGTGAATACTCTCAGGAACGTACATTGAGCTTTTGATAATTTTACAATTTTGCATGCATAGGCTTGAAAAGTTTTACTTAAGGCACTTGAAATTTTTTAGTGCTCCAACTTTTTCAATTTCTTAATGGTGCATTTTTTAACATATTTTTAAATCCACTTACAAACTGGTAAGTATTCAAGGAGCCACAGCACTTTGCCTTATAACCAGTGCCAATGGTATATATTCAAGTAAGAAACACAGTGTGATCAGGATTTCATTTTGTGTAAAATGAAAGAAAAAGCAATTTGCGAATAAGCTCTATTTCACTGAAATGTCTTTATATCACATGGCATGGCTACTTTAGCACTTTCATGCAGTACATAACACTGCATAATAATAACACAGTCAATTAAAATATACAGTAAAACCTCTTTTTTCCTACAATACACAATAAATGCAGATACTTCTAATAGCCATACAAGGTATTTTCAGTGGTTTTAATATTCTACCTCTCAGCCAGATTCCAACACATCTGGGAAGCCCAAACTCCCCTCAGTCCTCTCCTTTTGCATTAAACTGGGTGGCAGTGCTGAGCACTGCTAATGGTTTGGGTTTTTTTCATTTGAGTAGTAACCTTATATTCACTTGCCAGATCTAGAACTAAAAAAAATCAATATAAAACTATTTATTAATTATAGTTGTCAGATGTCCAGCATAAATCAGCTGCCTTACCCAGAGTTACACCAGCTCCCTCCTCTCCACTGTGTTCACTGTCTGCTCAGACAACTTATCACTGCTACTGGTGATTATTTTTTGTAATTTTTCACAACAGGCCACTTGGGTAAAGCAGCTGATTACATCTTCACCTTTTGCACCTTGATTGCAATCCTAGTCTTCCCCTCCCTGAACCTTCCTCCAGATCCTTAATTACTGTTCCTCTTCACAGCTCTCAAAGCCCATGGTTATTATTTTGGTTTGAGCAGCACCCACACTCTGCTTCAAACACACATTCCTGTTCAAAAAATTTATAATCTATATAATGGGTTTTTCACACTTGAACTCCAAACACATATTAAAAATTTACGATGTCCTGCACTTCTGACCCCCAACATTCAGCCCAGAAGTGTTTTCACAACCATAAGTGACATTACAAGGTAATACATGCGAGTCTGGGGAGGGAGATGAGAGGAGCAGAAATCAAATGCTTTTTTTTCTCCCCACAGACAATTCCACTACCGCCACTGTTAGAACTAACCATGAAGAAAAAGTACAGCTCCTGGAGAAACGTGTGCGGCTGCAAGGTCTCCTGAGGTTTGGCAGATGTACACTGGGGTGGATTTTCACACCCAGGAGGCACTGGGGACACAGCAGCCTGCATCCAAAAAAGGATTTGCTCCTCATGACCTCCCTGGGCTCCACCAGCACCAGCACAGGCACGTTCAGTGGACAAGGCAGGCCAAGACAGACATCCAAGATGGAAGGACACAGAATCTCTTGGAAGTGTCTGTTGGTCTTCCACAGCCACAAAGGAAGCCTCAGCAATTATGTTATAACAAATACCTGGGGTTCTGGCAATTAAAAATACCTGAGATGAACCCAAGCCTTTACCTTTGCCTTCCCAAATTTGTAAAGTTAATCCTGCCCCCTTCACATGCAGCAGTGAGTTAAATCACTGGGAGGGCAGGCACTAGGTAGGAGCCTCCCACCAGGGAGTTCAGCACCTGTTTCAAGTACCCTTTGGTAAGGAAAAAGAGGCAGAAGTACAAATTCCCAGTGAAACAGGGATATTTACAGGGTGGTCAAAACAACTGGTGTCACAACCAAGAGTGGAAACTCCCTGTGAGAAGAGCCTTCTTTCTCTTCTCCATTTGTGCCTACATGGAGGCTGAAGTCTTCAAAATCAAGTCACACATAATAAATAGTACATTTAATGTGGGGTTTTTTACTGCAGTTGTTCTTGCTCCAGAATTCCTCTAGCCAGACCAGCTTTGCTCCACAAGACAGGAAGCGTTACTAAAGACAGACATCACTAAAAATACGTATATGCAATATTCTCTTCTGGGTTAATCTGAAACCTAAACCCTGTCTCTAACTTCAGGAAAGAAAAGACAAAATCACCTCTCTAACCACTAAAAACAACAACAAAAAGGTAAATAAATCAAATAAACTTTTCTAATAGGGAAGGAAGTTCAGATGTGAGAATAAATAAAACTCAGAAAATCCCAGTCTTTGAAAAATTGTAAAATAATGTAAGATAAGCATTGGACAAGAATGTCCATGTGGATACTGTCCTAGACAAGGGCTAGACTAGCTGTTTCCTGAAATCTTTCCAATCCTATTTCCTTCAACACCTGTGATTCCTCAGGGGAAGAGCGTAGGGGAAGCACCCACCCAAACAACTTCATCAGACACAAGGCTCTTAACAATGCAAAAGGCAGGGGAAGAATTCCGGCAGACTCAAGAAGCACCATCTGGAAAGTGATGCACTCACAGTCTTCACTAACTACATTTGAGTTTAAATTAATAAAATAAAGAGAGAGGAGAGATAAAACAACCCTAAGACTAGCTTCTCTCCAAAAACTGCTTATAAATCTGAACGATCCTTGCAGATGACTGGATCACATCCAAGCTGCCTCCAACACTCACAGTGTTTGTCCTCTCGTTAAAGGTCACTGTTTTCCAGGCTACTGAGTTTCTTTGCACATTTCTAAATCACACTTAAGCCCTGCTGCATTATACACATTTTTCCTTCACAGGGGTTAAATGAGGCAACAGTTTTATCTTAGAATAGTGTAGTGGTTAGGGAAGACCACATCTATCAGTCAGCATGGTTAAGCAGGAAGAAATCTGTAGCTGGCTGTTACTGAATTATTCAGGACAAGAATAAGGGCAGACAAAGAATGAGCAGACAAATGGAAATACTTCTGCCTTCAGAGTGCAGGCTTCTTAGCCCAACAGCTTTCCCATTTTTCCTCCTCTATTTCTGTGATATACGAAAAACTTAAAAGGCAATTTAAAGGTAACATCATATACCATACACCATGGCCAAATTGATCCCTAATGCACGGAGCAACATTTTAGAGAAAAGCTCTCACAGCAGAAGTTCCTTACAAACTACGAAGAGCTTAATGGGCCATTTTCCCTTTTCTCAGTGAATGACCTGATGTCAGTGGAGATTCACTGGATTTAAATGGGAACCTCTCAGAGGTGCAAGGTATGTGAATTCACAAATTTCCTTAAGAGAGAAAAGTATGGGAGGGAGGAATCAAGTATCCAACCAAGCCTTTTCTGGAAGGAAACACAAGTCAGCCTGAAAAAGTAATGTTACATAGCAGCACTCAAATATTTATCTCTGATGATCTTGGAGCTCAACCAGCTGAAGCTACCAAGCAATATTAGGTAGTGTTTACATACAACAGTACATAAGGCATTATGTTAAATTTAAAACTGCTTGGCACCAAAATATTTCATCTTGCAAGATCTGCTATGTCATCTTTAAGTGAAAAGCATGACTGCAAATTGTACACATTTCATTATTACATACACTCCCCCATTCACTACCTGAAAACTGATCAGGAATAAATCTTAGTGAAAACCAGACACATATTGCATCCTTCTTCTTAGCACAGTTCCATAGACAGCCCCATAATGAACTTGCTTTTAAAGGTAACACGCACCTCTATAAAGCTTTTCCATTTCCCACAGGAGTTCATAAAATGCACACAGAATACAGGAAATCAACATTAAGGCTTAAAATCCAAGTGCAGTGACATTTACAAGCATGTGGCTCTGAAGCAACCTCCTGAGCCCCTTCCTCAGCAGCAAACTGTTTTGCAACACATCTAAACTGCAGATTAATCCTGTGCATCACAGTCCATCAACAGCAACTGCTGAACTGCACAGAGTGTTAGAAGCTCAGCTCTAGACTTGAGGGTCAAGTTAATCTTTGATATTATCCCATGAAGCTCCCAGAGCTTCATGTGTGACAAACTTGGCCTTTCGTGATTTTCTAAAGGGGTTACCAGGTATGTGACAGACAAATAAAATCATATATGAAGCCAAAATAGGTGCAAAAACTTCTGAGGAAAGGATCTCACCATGTGAGCTAAGAAAGCAAATTCCTCATGACATCTGACAGAACATCTTTCAAAGCTCTTTAACTCTTCAGCTCTTGAAGTATGGCTTAGAATACCACTAGCTGACCCCCACAAAGATAAATATGTATAGATCTCAAATCTTATCTGTATCTCTCTGTATGTCCACACACACGCAAACAAAACTCAAGCAACTGAATTATCACTACTTACTAGACAAGCCTGAGGCAGGAAGCTGTTCACCCTGGAGATACTCCACATGCCCTCGAGGTACTGCTGAGCCTGGATGGTGACGGAGCTCAGGGCACCGCTGAGACCGCTGGGGGCCACCGTCACTTGGACGCTGGAGTTGGGAAAACTGCCCATGCCTTGAGACCATCCCAGTCCTTTCTTCCTCTCAGCTGCAGAGAAGAGACTGGGCGACTTTCCAGGCTGCCTGCCCACCTGCCCAGCAATGAGTGGCAGGTCTCTCTGGGAGGACACAGTGACCATCCTGGGTACCATGCTGGTCATGGCGCCGGCGCCGGGCGGGAGGTCGGGCACCTCGGGGTAGCTGGTTTGGCTGAGGGTGTGCATCATCTGAATGGCTTCCTGCTTCAGCTGATTCAAGTGAGTGGCACAAGTTTCGCATCTGCTCTCTCCTTCATTCCTGTTTTTCTGTAAATAGTCAGGCACTTGAAGCTTGTCAAAAATTAAAGCTGATAATCGTGGGTCCTAAAGAAGCGAAGGAAGGGGGGAAAAACACCATAATCAGTTAAAGTGGTGCAGAAAGATAAAAAGGAGAGGAAAAGATAAAGTTCTCTGATTTGCTCTCCACTCATGGAAGTACTTTAAATCTGTTCTGGTAACTCTCAGCACTTTTCCCGCTGAATACTCTAACAGGCCCACAGTAGATTAATAAACCATAAGTGAATTCATTTGTATTAGACCCAGCATGAAAATTATCATCAGAATTAAACAGTGGAGCTGCAGCGTTCTTGATAACTGCTCATTCTTCTAATTAACTCTCCTCTGGAGACATCTAAGGCACCCGTGTTTCCCGTGCTCAGGAACAATGTTAGTTGAGATGCTAAACCTACAAACACCGTAACTTGGTTCAAAGGCATACCACCATCAGAAACCCAGGAAAATTGGACTTTAAAATATGTTAAAAAATTAATGCGTGACCCGGTAAACATCTTGCTGCCCTTACCCTCAGAAATGATTAATCAAGTGGCATAAAAGCCAGTTTACATGGTGCTGCCCACAGGACTCTTATTTCTGATCTTTGCAACCCAGATGGTCGCAATATTCCCTTCTACTACAGTTCCTTTAATGAGAAATAGAGCTGAGCCTACAGCCATGTGTGAAGGTGTGACAATGTGCACACCGAGCCCCTGATCTAAAAGCAACACCTATTTTGTTTCCACAGAGCAATTCCCCACCACCCCTTGGCTAGTTCGTTTAAAGGCTGCTAAGACATTTTAAAACCCAGCACCATGTTTCCACTTCAGAGATAGTTTTACCCATCTCCTGAAACACACAAACGCCTTCCCATCCCAGGCCTGCTACTGTAAAGATTAGTCAAGAGATTAAATCCAGCCCTGTCGTAAATCTGCTATCGAGACTAACACCAGGCAGTAAAACTGACCCAACTTCACACACTCTCACAGAGCTCTCTAAACAATTAAGGTTTTAATGAAATCACAGCACAGCCAAAGGTTTATTTGTATAATTATTTTAAATGAAAATATTTAATTTTCCTCTTAATAAGTAGGACACACATAGCTGGTACATCAGCCATCCAACATATGCTGGGGATATCCCCAGATTGGCACTTGTTTTTAAAAATGTATTACTTTATGCCAAGCTGCAATTGCTCTCTAGAAAATGAATGTCCTATTAGAAAACTAATTCTGGTTTTAATTACAACGCACATCAATAAAACTCTTAAAAGAAGACTTGGCACTGGTACTTTGGCTTTGCTCTGAATTCAGAAAGTGCTAAAATACTGCTTAACTTCTGCAGCAGCAGCACAGAATTTATCTCATGTTTAGCTGTTGGACTACTCCTGCAATAGTATTCATCTCTCATGAGACACAGTACAGTGTTGATAGAAACCACTGAAAGTATATATAGCATCACATAATTCCACAGCCAAAAGCCATTAACCAAAGTTGCTCTTTCCGCAATAATCTGAATTACTGTTTGTTGACTTAAAATAAAAAATACTTCTCAGGCTAAGAAAAGCTACTCCTGCCACTGACTGAACAATAAATTGATTCACATCAGTGAACCAGCATAAAAAGTGAAGTGAAAGACACTGTTTCATTTTTGTCTCTTCTCCTTATTGAGGTTTATATGCTGCTAAAAATGCCTTTGAAGTTGCACCATTTGCTTACCCTCACAAGGAAGAAAATTCTTTCCCACCAAACCTCCCAGAAGATGGTAATGCTAAATTAAGAGATATTAGTCAGGAAAAAAAAAAAAGTAATTAATATTTTAGAAACTTTTTTCTATCCCTTCAGTAGAAAGTGCTATTGGTTAGTCTAAAAAAAAACCCACAGACTCAGTGCTTCAAGCACTATTTAGCCTCAAGCCAAACAAAGGCCATGCAGTCTATCTCCCAAGAAAAACAAACAGCATCGAGCTCAGTGCTCCTCAGAAACTTCTCCAAGGGAGAGAGCCCTCTGAGCAAATACTTGCTGGGGCTGACACACAGCATCTATTCAAAGAGCCCCAAAACACAGCACCTTCCAGCACAGGGTGCCCCATCTGCGGCCAGGAACATCCCTGGGTTCACTCCTTTGATCCAGGTTGGGCACACAAGGAAGCACCTGCACGTCCCAAACTGCAGGAGCCTCATCTGGCAATGCTTAAATTGCTATCAAATGTCAAAAGTTTCAAATAAGCAATTAAAGCGAATTACTAGGTGAAACAGGCTTCTCATTTAAAAGAAATTACTTCTTTTGATGTAAAGAAAATTAATGACCCCAATTCTAGCTCCATAAACACAGTTTACAGCATAAGGCAGATCAGAGTCAGGGCTGTCTCGCAGTTACAAAGAAATCAAGTGGATGTCATATTAAAGAGGGGAACAAAAATAAATTTTAAAAATACATATATTTAGAAAATTACACTGAGCAAAGCTTACAGGCACATAGCATGCCAAATTTAAACCTGCTAATTTATTCGTAGTTAAAAGAAAAAAAAAAGGGGGGGAAGGAAAAAAAAAAAAAAAAAAAAAGAAGAAAAAAAAAGAAAAAAGAAAAAAGGGGAAAAAGGGGAAAAAGGGGAAAAGAAGGAAAAAAGGGGAAAAAAAGAAAAAAAAGGGGAAAAAGGGGGAAAAAAGAAAAAGGGGGAAAAAAAAGGGGGGGAAAAGGGAAAAAAGGGGAAGAAAAAAGGGGGGGAAAAAAGGGAGGGAAAAAAAGGGGGGGGAAAAAGGGGGGGGGAAAAAGGGGGGGAAAAAGGGGGGGGGAAAAAAGGGGGGGGAAAAAAGGGGGGGGGAAAAAAGGGTGGGGAAAAAGGGGGGGGGGAAAAAAGGGGGGGGGGGAAAGGCATCTCATTTCCAATGCTTATATTTTGCCAAGCTTTACAAGGAGCCTCTTAACCCACACATCCACCTTCTGTGACCCCCAGTTTGCATTGTGGCCAGCCTTCTCCAGCACCTCAGGGACGGCCCAGCTGGATAGTTAGATTACTTTTATTTTTCCACTCTGAGAGACAAAAACACCTGGCTAATGGTTGGGCGTGAAGGCCAGAGGAAACACAAGTTATTGTTAAAAGCATTAACCATAACTTAAAAGTTTAGCTAGCCCCGTTAAAGAGGTTTTACTGCCTGGTGACAATGCCTGGGCCCGGGGAGCCCCTGCTCCGGCAGCTCGCACCCTGAGCAGGCCAGGGTGGAAATTACACTCTCGTGTTTAACAGAGGGAAGAAATAAAACTTGAGTGACCAAATGTGTGACACACACGTGGGAGGGGTGAAGCAGCCAAAGCCATCCTTGCTACAGCTCCACCAGCAGACAGGCAAGCCAAACAAAGGGGGTGTGCAAATCGCTGAGGGGAACGGCACAAAAATTAAACACACGACACACAAGCCTCTGGTCCAAACAGTGCTCCAGAACCTCTTTAGTCTGCTGTGCTAGAAAGAACATGACTCTTTTGTTCCTCCACAGCGTAAATAAAGTATGCTGTCTTTGTCACACCTACTTTACAAATGCTCTTCTTTCCTCCTGAACAAGCAGGATAAGCGGAACGCTGTGATGCTGTAACATTCACGGCTTCCCCTCCCACTGCAGAAACCAGAAACCTGATTTCAGACTCAGCTTGTTAACTTCTGCATACAGATTTTAGATCTTCAAACATCACAGACGGATAGAATTGTAAAATAAATGGTCGCACTAGGAACTGAGGAGCCCAGCAGCCCCCAGCAAGGTCAGGACATGAGATAATTACGTGTTCTTATATGAGGACAAATTTTCTGAATGCTTGAATTTAGCACTGCTTTTCAGCAAGCAGTTCTTACAGACACAAGCCAGCTTGCCAGCTGCTGCTGGGAGATTAAACACACACAAGGAAACTGCCCACATGAGAGAGAGGAGCTCACAGAAATGGTCTGCAAGTTCAGCTGGGCAGGATGGCAAACCAGGATGGTGCTCCTGCTAGAACACACGGCAAAACACCCATTTCCTTCAGCACGGGAGCACTTAGCCTGAAGCCTGCCTTCAGGCTTTACCTCTGAAACCAGGAGAAAGGAAAAGGAGCACAGGTTTGAAAGCACATCCAGCAACTTGCAACAGGGAGAAGGAAATAGTCTCTGTAATTCAGCTTCCCTCTCTGAGGTACCAGCTCAGCTCTGCTGCCTCCACGTGAAGGCAAGCGAGCACCGAGCAGGGTCTCAGCTATTGGGGTAACACCACGTGCTGCATGTGGGGCACACAAACAAAACTCACATTTCACAACTGAAAAATACTACACCCCCAGACCACTGCCCTTGAAACTACAGACATAACTCAGAGCACCTGGGATGCGGCCAAAGGCCAGTATCTCCAAAGTCCCTGCTACAGCTTAGAAATCAAAGCCATTGCCAGGTTTTCAAAGCATGAAACACCGAATTACCTTCCTGAACCTGAACTATTCTGAGATTTTGAAGCAGTTTGTCAGCAATAACTGCACTTAAATTAGATTATTTTGAAATTACAGCTCAATCTGTAATTTCCCAAGTGCTTAGAGTTTGCAGTTAGATTTTCTGTTCAACTAACAAGAAAGAACAGAGAGCTTTTTTCCATTGCAAAAGAGAAACAAAGATACAAGCTTTGAATCTTACCTGCAGCTACTGACTTCTAACTCCCAAACTAAGCAAGAGGAGAGGAGGCAGAAAAGCATCTGGATTCCCACTTAAAGAAGTCCCTGAAGTAATACCCACCCATCTGTAACCTAATCCTTTCAGCGAGGAGCTGTGCACAGAGTGCGAACAAACGATGACGAACAAATGATGAAAAGTCAAATTGCCAGCAACCGTCCTCAGTAATTACCCACAATTTTGCCTGGCACTGGTTGCTGCAGTGTGAGTGCATCCGGAGCAGTATTCTGAATTGAATTAAATTAAAGTCTTGATATAAATGTAACTTAAGAGAAAGAAGAATCATTGAATGTCGCACTGAAATATATAATTAAATACAGACTGAGGTGAACAACATTTTAAAAGGATGCTTTTGGAGAAAGGAATGTGCTATCCCAGTGCAAAAGAATCAATGTTAATGATTTTTTGTCTTAATTGTCCTTCCAGATCTCTGCTGAACTGCTTACAAATTAGTTTTTATCTTACCTGACATTGTGAAATATCCCCTAATATCTTCTATATTGACAAATACCTTGAAGGGTGATGCCTGCTCTCAACTATACAGCAGTCATTGTGAAAACAAACAAACAAAAAAAAGCGATCACTATATTCAGCAAACCCAGACAGTGTTCAAAGGTAAAAAAAAAAGAGTGTTAATGATTTTTATTTTAAAGAAAAGTTTCCAAGTTTCTGGCTAATCTCAAGGGAGTGAAAATATGAGCTTTAAGTCTTCAAGTAACCCATGTTGTGAATTCATTCAGTCACTGACCACATCTTATCAGAATATAAACAATCAAGGAAAAACAAACACACGAAGCTTTCACAAGAACAGAATTCACCTGAAGTCCCATCTCCTGCGGGTTAAGAGTATCTGGAACTTGCAGTGTAACTTCACTGTCCTTGAAAACATTCCTCTCAACAAGCAGGAGAATAATCCACATTTCCAAAGTGAGGAAGATGTGCAGACATTAGGAAAAAAGTAGATACATTTTTAAGGTCAAATTCCATTCGCCCTCTTTACAGCAATGTGTCACTACTTTCAGGTGGAAGGTTAATTTAAGCCAATGGGCTGTGGCCCTCCTCCCATTCCATCTCCTAGAAGGATTTCTTCAAATCTCCAATCCCATTATTCTGTTTCCAGCCACAAATTGAGGTAGTGCACACAGACATATCCCCCTGACTCTACCCAGCTGAGACTCAACCCAATTTCTTTTCATCTCTGGCATCCCAAAGAGTTTAAAAAAACAACAAAACCCAAGCAAATTTTCTTTCTTATTAAAAAAAAAAAAATTACACAGTATCTCTTTTAAACAGCACCCATCTTTCTAACAAAAGCCAAGAAACACAATAAATCTGCTCAAAAGCACATGACCCTGCACTAAAAATGACTGCGCCGTGTTTAGTTATTCGGCAGCTCCACTGAACTCTATTTATTTCCATTTCCTGCCCACTTTAATGTACTTCAGTGGCCTGCAGTAAAGTTAAAGCAATAGGTGTCTGTCATAAAGATGAATAGTGCTATTGGAATGCATAATACAGTGGAAAGAGGAAATGAGAGCAATCTGGTTTATTTACATCTCAGGCTCCCATCAGCACCTCAACCCACCTCCCAATGGCTTCGGCTGCCTTTCCTGTTATCTTGCTGTATAGTCCCCTGCAACGAGTTGGCTTTTAACCTCTCAGAACCAGAGGGGATGAGCTGATCTCCCATATCTGCTTTCACGAGCTGGCAGAGTACTGGAGCAAACAACCATGCAGTGTGTTCAGCGCAAAGAAAACAAAATAAAGGTGGTGGTTGCCATTTAAATTAATTAAAAGACACAAACAAAACAAAAGACCCCAAAGAGATCTGCTATCACCGGTAAATTTAGATCAACACACAGGAACCTGACTACTCCTGAGAAACAGTAATTACTGTTTCACAAAATATTACTTTTAATCTTCTTTCTTTACAATCTAATTAAACAGATATTTTACTTGCCTTTGGAAAATGTTTTTCTTCATTTCATCCAATTTTAACATTTGGTGTGTTCTATAAACTACACATCCAAACTAGTATGCAATTTTATGCTTATTTTTAATAGTGTATTACTTCATTTAAAATTTATGACTTTTAATTTGCATGTTTATTGTTGGTTTTAAGTAATCTTTTAATTTTCCCTCTTGGGTCTGAGGCTTACTATAACTTCACAATGTACATTCAGTACTGATTTTGTTCATGCGAAAACACCATCTTCCAACACACATTATTTCCCTCTTATTTCTTTTATACACCTTCAGAAAAGTATTATCACTTGGAACACTAAGCAAGTATGTGTAGAAATAGTTGCATATCTATCACCACACAATACTTGGTGTCTGAAAAGTCTTTGTTTGATTCTACTTTCAGAAACAGACACTTGGATGAAGCTGACTTTCATATATTCAAAGAAAAACCTCTTACAGAAATTAGACCCTTTTGTTTAAAAGATAAAGAGCTTTCCATCCCTAATTATTTTTTCTTTGAAACCAGGGAATAAATTTTGGTTTGCCTATGAGCACAGTAAATCAGATTATAAAAACTCTGCCTATTAGAGCCGCAACTGCAGAAAAAGTCACAACTTCTCTTTCCTCTCCAAAGCAAACCAAGTGCTCATGGATTAGAACAGCTACTTGGGAAAATGATGCTGTCTGGTGTCATCACATTGAATGATGCCACCAACTCCACATACAGTTTGAGTTCTGTGAGGATGCCCAGATAACAGCACAAGCTCTTAATTTCAGCATAGGGATGAAAGAGCACAGCACCACTCCACATGCTGCCTTGCCAAAATGCCTCAGAAACACCAACCCTTAATATCATTTTATGGGAAACAAAAGGCTGTTCCTGCTATTAGAATTCAGTCGACAGCCTGTGTTTCCAGAATTACAAATTGCCCTGTGATCCTGGTGAAAAGGACTCCCTCACTGATGAACTCTGACCAGCAACCCAGCCCAGCCAGCCCAATGGACTGGGAGAGGAGTCATACCCCAGATGAGATCTTCATCGTGTTTAAGTGATCATAACTTCTTTTGTCCCAGTAGAACCGTGCCCATTTGTATCAGACAGACCTTTGAAGAGTGAGTTCAAGAACAGTTGGACACCACCCACAGTGAAAGCAGCTCTAGCTTAGAAAGACTGCATAGGAAAAAAAAATAGTGCTTGGAACACTCCTCTGTATACGAACCCTACCACTGTTTCAGTCCAACCATCTGAATCCAATTAACAGAACACTCAGCGGCAGAAGTTAGGGAGTGGACACATTTTCCAAATGAACATCATTAGCATAATGTAGATTTAAAATCAACTATGGAAACCAGCACTTGGCATTGGATCACACTCTCTTAGTGTCTCATTCACTTGCTCGTTTTATCAATTATTTGGTAAATGAATACTTGAAGACTGTACAGAAACGATTTAGCCTTCCCAACCAAAAGGCTCTGCCCATTGTGCACTCCCTTGCAATCTACAAATTACTGCATACAGTGCACAGTTAGCACACCATGCAGTTTTTATGATTACAAAAGTGGATTTCACTTATTCTTCATCTTAATTAAGTTCCACTGCTTCAGTTTGACTGCTTCACCAAAAAAAAAAAAAAAAAAAAAAAAAAAAATCTTGTTGGCTGAAAAATTTTGGGTTCACATCTGAATTTAGGGAGTACTGTAATGGAGTTGAGTTTTAACTTTTTCTCCTTGCCTGGTCTTAATCAAGGAACATTTTTTAAAAAAGGAAAAAAAAAAACCTAACAGGGATGAATAGTCAAGGCATGATGAAGAGCATCTGTAACTCCTCAACCACAAGCTGGCCTCACTCTGCCTAAAGAGTCTGCTGCAGTCTCTTTGGTTACTAGGTGGCATGTATGAGACAACACCTCCCTCTCCAGCAGCTCTTTAAAGTGGTTTCTTGGATGTCTTTTTTTAATACTGCTCTTCAGCAGCACAACTTCAGCAAGAAAATTCACAAATCTGCCATCAGCTACCTGTTGGTTCTGTGTCTTCAGTATCTCTGGACTAGGATGGAAGTAAGGCCCAGTGCTGTCCCTCAGTTTCAGACAGGATGCCAGGGCATACAAGTAATTGATCTCATTCTGCTCACCCCAGCTTACATTAGAAAGAAAAGATAAATATGCAGATCCCAAGGGATATCTGCAGGAGGAGAACACTGCCCAAAGAATCAAGTGATCCTCCCATGGAATCTCATTAGGGTGGAGTGTGATCCCAGTCAGATAAAACACAGCTAGAGACAGACATTTGAGGAGTGTCTACAGGACAAACAGCAGTTTAGAAAACAAGAATGTTGTAGGAAGTTAAAGGAGTTTGGTTTATTTCGTTTAGAAGGGTGAAAAGTAATCAGAGTCCTCCAGTACAAAAAGTGGTTACTAAGAGACTGGTGACAAATTGCTTCCTAGATCCACTTTCCTAAGGAAATCATTCTACTTTTAAGCAAAGGTAACTCAAGAACAACTATCAAAGGTGAGTGAGCATTGGCAATTGCTACAGAAAGTTGATAAGAAACCTCGTTATTTGAGAATGTCTGAAAAGTAGGCGAAAAATACCAGTGGGAGGTGATCGAGAGACAGATGACCCCATTCCAGTGGAGGAAGCTGGACTACTTTTTAAAGATCTGAAGATCATTCCCCAGCCCTATGGTTCCCATAGTTCTGGAAAGACGAGTAACATACCTGTGCACAGATTTGCTGCTTGGGTCCAAGTGCCACAGACTTCAAAATACTGCTCTACTTAAATGACTTGGTTACTATTAGTAACCTACACTATCTTGCTCACAGCAAGTTTTCCAGCTTGCATCATTCCTATATTAATTCCGTATCTCTTGTCCTAGGTGTGACCCTCTATACGCTTTGAAAAATTCTTCTGTCCAATACAGCCCATCATCACCACACCCAAAACTTTCTTTTGTCATTAATTATGCTACATTTTATATCCCACTTTCAATCTTCCTTTACAAAGTATGGAATAGCTACATTTTGTTCCCTACAACTTCAGGGGTCAGCTTTTGGAATTCAAATGTCTATAAGATAGATACTCCCAACTGTCCTTATCAATGGACATCAAGTACAAGTGGTGTCCCTCAGGGTCCATTTTGGGACCGGTGTTATCTAACATCTCCATGAAGGTCGATCGAGGGCAGCCTCAGCAGGTTTGCAGGTGACACCGAGCTGAGTGGTGCAGCTGACACACCTGAAGGACAGGCTGCCATCCAGAGAGAGCTGGACAGGCTCCATCTGATGGGAATCTCATGAGATTTAACAAGACCAAGTGCTGGTGCTGGCCCTGGGTCAGAACAAGCCCCGGCACCAACCCAGGCTGGGGATGAACAGACTGAGGGCAGCTCTCAGAAGAAGGGCTTGGGTAAGAATTGCTTTCATCAGCCCAAAAAATCATACTCACGTGAGTGGCATGACAACAGTCTGGTGATCAATATCCACCTGTAACCCTCTTGTTAGGAAGCCCTGCAGTGGCCCTGTGAAAACTGCAAGATGTGCAGCCTGTCACCATCCAAAGGACAGCTGTAATCAAAGAGGAGTAGTTCCCTTTGCCTAAGGTCTGTCTTCTACAAACATAAATCCACGGGGCTATGCCTAGAGGCAGACAAAAAGCCACTCTGCCCATGCTCAAAACATCTCAAAAACCACGTTAATAGGGTTTATAAACTCTGCTAAGGCATGAGATGTAAACATATTAAACCCATGGGCAAAGTGAGCTTATGCCTGCCTGTAACACACGCACACACGTAGAAATGCCCACAGAAGACTGGCAAAATACCTCTGCAAACTCTCCTCACACACACAAAACAAGCCTTGTCTCCCGAGACACAGAAGCAATCAAATACCTGGCAACAATTTTCAAAACCCTTCAAGCCAGATCCTATTAAAACCAGCAACTAAAAGATGAAAGGCACTAGCTCGTCCTACCAGTCACACTTAACAAGGCTCTAAAACATTTACTGTATCTAACGTTACGTCTATAGAAATTCCACAACTGTAGACAATGCCTAACATCATAGGATACATTTATGTTTCCGTTCAATTGAAGGTACTACATAAAAGGATGTTTTTATTTTAATTTGTGTTCTGAGACCTTGGAAAAGAAGCTGCCTCATCACCAGCTGGAAAAGGCCAAGTACAGAAGAAGAAAGGGTTCTTTTAAGAATAGAAATTATAGCCCCAGAGTGAGACCTGGGCCCTAAAGAAATCCATGGCAACATTCATACTGAATGCAAACTCATTATATCCCCCTCTAAATTGAAACATCCCTGTTCCTAATTTCAAATTAGCAGTGAACTCTTTAACCAGCCTGCCTCTCCATTGCATAAAATGCCCATGAAATGCATGTTTGTAATTGTTGGGTGATGACTTAAGTTACATCTTGGTGTGAGAATTTCCCCATTCCTTTTAAAACAAAGTTTTCTGGCATTATGTGTCAAATTTGCAGTGAATTATTAAAAAAAAAAAAAAAAAAAAAAAAAATAAAACCAACCTGCCACCCAAGTTGTCTTGGTATTATCATTACAGATGTAAATACACATTCAAAACCAGTTGTGTAATCATACCTTGCTAACATCCTTATAAAATCTGACAGCTTGTCAAATAGCTCCCATTGTGGACAGCACTGAAGCAGTTCTAGAGCTCATCAGAGTTAAAGGGCAGTGAAGATAAGTACCTTGATAAGTACCTTGTCCCACCTCCTGCACATCACAGCTCTGTTAATTCCAACCATGAGAAGTAGTGACCCTGACAGGCTTCTTTAATGAAAATAGATGCTTTAATATTTTAAGAACACTCACTTTTATTTAAGCCCATGTGTCTTCCAAACCCACAGTACTTCTGAAAAATAAAATGCTTTTAAAGTACACTGTATATGAATAAAAAACACAATCAAGCAGGTAGAGGCAGCAATTGAGGATATAAATCCAGAACTGACACACACTACTCTTTGCTCCTGTGACAGTTTATATCAGCAGGGCCAGGAACTCTGCTCCCAGTGGTCAACTTGAAAAATCCAAGTGGCTGATTCCAGGACTCTCAGCACCATTACAGGCACTGACTGTGCACTGTTAATATTTGATGTATGCTTGCAGCTCCAGTCTCAGAGAAAGCCATTATGCAGGATATGCTCCAAGATATGTGTTTTACTCCACGTGCCTGATGCTGTGATTCACAGGGAAAACCTGCACAGAAGGCACAGGCTGGGATGTTACTGCTCCAAGCTCCAGCAGCAAACAGTCGCTGAAATAAATTAACATCAGCATCCCATAGAACTCCCTCCATGAGAGTGTTAGGCAAGATTTATTCAAGATTACAGTCTCCGGAGCAATTGATCAGAATCAAAGGTAAGCCAAAAACTAAATAAATGAAAATGGCACCAGCTAGAATAACAAAGCAGCACAGCCAAGGCAGCAGCCACATGACAGCCAGAGGCATCTCCAGAGCAGTCAAAACAACTGTCCACAGAGCTTGCCAATGAGCCAGATGCTGCTGCTGGAAGAAGGGTAGTGTTGATATAAACTCAGAGATACGAGATGCTTAACACCAAGAGCAATCAATCTTCAGGATTCCCACATGGCTGCCAAGCGTCGCTATTATGCCACAAAGAGATGAAAACAAACTTCATAAAACACACGTAGATCCTACATGAGAAACTCCCTCCACCCTCCCCTTACTACTCAGAAACAAACCCACAATTTGGGTGTAGCTGTAAATGACCTGATGCTTTTCCTGAGTTAACAACAGAATCAGGAAAGAGCATCGTTGGCTAAACAGTGCACTGTACACACCCTGCCAGAAAACCAATGAACTTATCATACCGTATAGGAAATTCCTATCTTCCACATCAATTAGTGACCCAAGAGTAATTGATTTTATAATCCCAAACTTGACTTACAAAGTGACTTCCTCTGGGGCAAATTTTCCATTACCCAGCATGTGGAAAATTGCATACGGCCAGTGCACTATGAAAACCAAGGAAAAAGAAGTGCTATTTAAACCCCAATTCTACCATGCCTCCACATTCTTGCTTTCCTGAGGGAGATGCACTTTTGACAGCTACTTCCTTTCCCTGCCCCAACATCCTATCTGCACCACACACCAGCTGGGCACTCAATCAAAACAGAAACAACAACAGGAACTAGCAGCTATTCATTACAATGGGATCAAAACATTTCTAGGCACTAGTGCTTTGCCAAGTTACCATCCTTGAAGACCTGCCACAACCCTCCTCTTCCCTCCCATCACACACACCATTGCTGAAAATGGCCCCACTTCCACCTGAACCACCACATTTTGAAGATCACAGCTTTTGAATCAGAAGCCACATCTCAGAGCTGCAGGAGGGAATGGAACTGGGCAGCAGAAAGGTGAGAAAATTACCTGGCCAACAACACAGGCTGATGTTTGTCCTTTATTCCAATCAAGTTAACATTAGCTCCAGTCTATAAAACCAGGATTGTGCTGCACACTAACTACCAGGGTAATCACAGAAACAGCACCACAATATGATTACTGGGTGCTAATGATATCTTATAAAGAGTTAAAGACAATCAAATACATGTAATAAAGATTTATATGCAGTTTTTCACTGACCTGAAACAGCTTCATACATTAGTAGGTTAACATTACTGCAGAAACAAAGCAAACAATTACATCTACATGATAAAATACATCAAACCCAAGGGCCAGATGCTGGGCCCTTTCATCCAGGAAGCAATTATTTAATTCCTGGGAAAAGATGATCTCTCTCGCTGTTTCATCAATACATAATATATCTCAGAACCAATCCTAGCACTCTAGCCTGGGCTGGGTACAAATCTGCAGGATTGCAGAGGGCCATGAATCAAGGGTCTCCTTCTCCTGCACTGTCATTGCTTCTGGGCAGTGAACACAGAGCAACTGGAGGTATCCTCAGCTCCTATCTCCATCTCCCCATTCATGCACAACAGCACAGACCCCAAGGAGGCTGTAAAGAAAGACTCTGCTTCCCCTCACATCCCTCCAGGAAGGCCAGTTATCCACAGGTAAGCACAAGAGGGAATGCCAAGGGCTGCCCACCCTTTCCACCACAGTTGCTGACCTCCAGCTTTGGGTCCCTCAGCCACCAACTAAGGGCTCCCTGCTCCAAGCACCATCAAGAACTGCTGACCTTTGGTGAGTCATTTTGGCCACACCATCCTGTCCATCCTCTCACATAACAACACTCATCACCTCTCGAGAGATGGACAGTCAACAGCCACCATTAGCACCCACCCAAAGATCACAGAATTACAGATTACACAGGACCCTACACCAGGAGCAATTCAGCAGTTTTGCTAACTACACTACAAACAGAACTGAAAAAGCACATCCCTCTGCAAGGTTACTCCAAGGCTGTCACTGGATAAACCAGCCTGAGCATACCACATGTAAGGTACACTCCTGAACAAGGCAAAACAGATAGGAGCACTTAATAAACACAGCCATTAACTAGGAAACATCCCTGCAGCAATTAAAAGTTTGCAAAGCACTACAACATACACCTGGTTATTGCTCTGACATCTGCTTAGGTTTTCTGTGTGTTTGTAAGTGGGACCAAACAGGAAGGCAATTGAGCTTATGGGCATTTCATGACAAAAATGACAAGAAGGCATTGCTAATTGTTCATGAAAAATGGCATAAAACCTCAAACTAAGCACACGTAGTGTTTGAAATGCTTGAAAGTTACCACATTTTATAACAAACCATATATGACCAAATGGTGTTTCTCCTGCTAAAGAATAAAATTATGCTAAACTAAGGATTTCATCATAAAATGAGAGGAAATTCACATTCTGAACAATTGCTGCTGTGCTGAGCACATTTTAAGACATATGGAACTTTATAATGGTCATCGGGGATGAAGAGCTAAAATTCTGTTGCAGATTTTGAATTTAAGACATTTCATATAAAATTGCATATCTCAGGAAACAAATTAATTGTTAAGTGTGCATCCTCATAATGCTACAGACAATATTTGGCATACCTAAATATGACTGCTTCAAAATATGAACGCTATTTTCAGTACAATTACCCAATTGTTCTAGAAAGGCTCCAATAAGTTTTTTTTAAAAATTGTGTGAAGGCATCATTAAAAGTAAACAAATATAACAAGATCTGCCTTAACTCTATACAGAATTACTGCAATTTTATTATGCACAATATATTATCCAGCGTTCACAAGTAAATGCCTCAATTACTATTGTAAGTCTGTCATTTAAATAGTTCCTTCCTGTTTAAAATGTGGAGAGCCAAATGCATTTTCCCACCACTAGGTATTGTGTAAGATTCCTTTCTCTTCCAGCAAGCTGGCTGAAGATGGATGAGCTTCCAAACTGATACCATTTTTAATTACGTGTTTTTCTCTCATTACTAATTTCCTAAACATGTCTCTAATCTCACAGTGAAATCTCTGAGCGCAGTAGGTGTATCCACATACATCATGCTCTTGAAAATTAAAATGAGATAACGATCAGGACTGCCATCACAACATAACCTGAAACAAGCAGGATACATCAGAGGTGATACATACTCATAAGACTCTGATCTCAAGGGTTTCTGGAGAGCAGGAGCAATTGGATGGTTTCCATCCTTCCTGGAGCCCCTCCTGGAGCCGTTGGATTCTAGGAGAGGAAGATACCTCAAGCCACCTCCCACCTCGCACGTTTACACTCTCTTGATGCTAAATGCATTTCCACCCCTTCACTCCCTTGCCCTAAACACTGCACCAAGCAGCACTGTGTGCATAAGGGACCAGGCCAGCTGCTCCTCTGCAGAAGATACACTCAGGTATCCCAGCTCCCTCCCACCATCGGGGCTCCAACAGCTCCTTCCAGCCGGGCCAAGATCTCCCGAAGGGGCTGCCTTGCCCAGGAGCACAGGAGAGCAGCCTCACCACCAGACAGGTAGGGAGGCACATGCCCAGGCAGGTCCCAGGTACCAGAAGGGGTCACAGCCCCAGCAGCTGCTGCTGCATCAGATGCTCTCTGGGCAGAACTGGGACTATGTATAGACCCGTCAGATTAGGTCAACCAAGTGCCAGCCAGTTATTCCCATGGGATCCCTCTCATTCCTCAGATACCTCTCACTACCTGAAAGGCATTGCACAGCTGAACAGAGTCGCAGCATTCTTTAACCATTAAACCAGCAGGGCAAAACCGAAGCTTTTCGGAGGGGGTGGGGGAAGCAAAAGAAAACAAAAACAAAAGGGTAACTGTCACGGGGCTTTCTTCCCAGCTTCACACACCAAATTCCTAAGGGAGTGATGCTTTCAGCACATCAGCTGCCTTCTCATCGACTGACACTTCCCAAAGAAAGGAGGAAAATCCTAGAACTCTTCAGAGCGGCTGTCATTTAAAGAATCAAATAAAGCAAAACCAGATAAATCACAAGCACTTAAGTAAGTATATCTTCTAAGCAGTCTTAAAATATGTCACAAGTATGATTCTGCCCTTTCAAAGGGAAGGGATCTCTGCTGTTTTGCAGCCAAAAAGATGAAGGTAGAGAGGAACTAGAAATGTGGTTGAAGTGCACACCCCAGATAAATGCTCACGAAACCTGTGCATGTCTAACACCAACACCAGGGCTCTGATACATATGCATGCAAGTCACCAGTCTGTAATCGCAGGCTGATCAAAATGCATGTGCTAAATGGGGTAAGCTTATCTAAAAATGTAATGCTAGCTGAATTGCCCTGGGCCCCCAGGGAGGCCTGCAGCACAGTGTGAGTGGGCTGGAATTCAGATGTTTCACTGTATTCACACATGCTGCTGTGGAAGCTGTAGGATGGAAAAAACTACACAATTTCACATTTTCTTAAAAAAAAAAAAAAAAAAAAAAAAAAAAAGTTCACAAAATTTCATCCTGCCTTTTTTTTTTTTTTTTTTTTTTTTTTTTTTTTTTTTTTTTTTTTTTTTTTTTTTTTTTTTTTTTTTTTACCTGCTATCCATCCACTGACCAGGAAAAGCTCTAAATGCAGCCTTGGCTTCCTCAAGAACTTGATGAAGAAATTCCTACAAGAACCCTGATTCCTCTTGAAAACAAACACTTCTCCTAAACTTCACTCCAAACACTTCTCCTAAACTTCATGCAGCAGAGGGAAGGAAAACCTGGGGGATGCTCCCATTTTCTCCCTCCCACAGCATCTTGGGAGGACCATGAAAAGGACACAGACATACCCAAGGCTCCACCAGACCTTTGCCTGGCACCACCCACCCCTGGAATGGAAGCAGTGCCCACCTGGGAGTCAGGGCAAGGCTGAGCCGTCAACACAACCCTCGACCTCAGGAGGGAATTCACTGACCACTGAGGGCAGGGCAAGCCTTTCATGTGACTCTGCTGGGTTATGACTGGGCTCCCACTCATTTTTAATTCCCATTAACATTTGCTGACACCTCCTTTACAACCAGAGGGACGGGTTCTTTACGAGAAGCCGCTTCACCTTCCCCAGTTAATGTCTCAATCCACAGACTGAAGCAGGTCAGGTTATCTACACTTATCAAACACAGCATTATGCTTCATAAGCTATTTTTCTGCTTCAGTAAGGAACGTGCACGTTTTATTTCTTACTATGTTTACCCATTACCTCACCAAGCTGCATTATTGTTAGTCTTTCTGAGGCTCTCCTAGAATAGGAGCACATAAAACAGGATTTCCTCCAGCTCTGCATACCTACTTACTACAGAGTCATTAATGACACAGGACTGGATTGAACAAAGACTTAACATCAAATGAGCATTCAAAACAGCTGGGAACTAAAAGATATCTGCCAGGAATACTGCATCTGTGTTTTGTCTTTTGAAAAATGCCAATGAGGCAAAAATTCTCTTTCACGACCACTTTTACAGGGATGTTTTCATGAGAAAAAAAGGACTTGCACAACACTTGCATGTGGGACGTGTATCCCAGTGGGCTCCAAATTAAGTTTATAGCGGTTTTTATACATAAATCTGCAAATCAGGTTGTCCTCTTTCTGGCAGTCAGATGTAACTTAACTGCTGTCAAAAGGAATTCTGCAGAAAAGACCCAAGAGCTGCACTAGAATCCTCCAAAAACCCAAACCCAAATTGTCTTCCATGTGATAACAAGCAATAGCTGAAATATCCAAGGGTAGGTAACTATCTTCAGAACTCAACTCTGACCAAGTACCACTGAAATACCTCTAACCAATATTTTAAGGAAAACTTCTAGATGCATACATGTAAGAAAAACACAAGTGATACATAGATTTGTAGAAATTAAGGATACTGCCTGGGTTCGGTGTTTAGCACCCAAAATAACCTTGGCAATCTCTTAAAGACTTCTGTATGGGTGGTGTACACAAAAGCAGTGGCAGCCAGCAGGTTGGGAGGCAATGCAGGGATGCAGGAGGAGAAACACTGCAGGCTCTGTGTAATGCTGTCAGCTCCCACCTGCCCCAGGACATTTCCTACCTCTGCCTACAAACACAGCCATTCTCCAACCGCTGAGTAAACATTCTTTGAAGATAACAAGGCTTATTCTAATCTCTCACTGATGTCACTCCTGCACTGTACTCAGCTGAGCTACAAAACTCCTGGGTTAACTCACTCTGTAAGATCAGGATTACCTTAACACTCTGTTGTTGCACAGACTTCAGGATCTTGTTCAGGTACAGAAAGAAGGGTGTTTTTCACTCAGTGAATCTATGTTTTTTCTCACTGAATAACCAGACATTTTTCAGCTCATTTCCTTAGCAGCAGGTGGACTGGTTTTTACCATTATGCTTAGTGAGACAGCTTTCCCAAAGAAAGAACAAGCACAGCCTCTTGGAAGGACAAAATGCCATGGACAATTTTCTAACACTAGCAAACAGGACTGTTGCTCTAGTGACAAGAAGGAAAAATCAGGTTAAGCCTGGACCAGTGTGGTGTGATCCTTGGAGTGGTCCTGTCCAGGGCCCACTTGTGGGTGGACTTGTGGGTCCCTTCCAACTCAGGATATTCTATGATTCCAGCATGAGAAATTAAAATAAAAACTGTAAAAAGAAAACAAAAAAAGTAGAGACTTCCAATTAATCACCTCAGAGGAGAATGCCTTTGTATTCTCACTTGTGTTCACTTCCCAGGGTTAAGTGTTCTGCATCTCAGTTGTTTAACTATCTGCTCCACACTTCTCACTGCACCCAGTCCTCCAAGAGTCAAACCCTCCCACAGGAATAAAACACTCAGTGAAGAACTCAGGGTGAGTCAGGCAGGAAAGCCAACCCTGCATATAACACATCCTTCATGTCATCAAAAGACTTGGCAATAAGAAGCTGAAACCCAACTAAATTCTTACAGCACAAATAGAGCTATTTTGCTTTTGAGCTGCATGTGCTTATGAGCAGCCATGACCAGAATAATAAGAGGACACACAGTACAAATCTGAGAACAGGAGCTCAAGTTGTGCTTGAATATTCACACTCCCTGTCAGTCCCAAAAGCAAGTTTCTTTTGGAAAGCCTGAATATTGTCAGCCGGGGTTTTTTGCACCTTCAATAAGCTACACCATAGTTATAACAAATAACTTGGCACTATTTCCACATACATACACATAAACAGGTAATTGTGTTCCCACTGAACAGAAAAATGAAGAGGATGTGCTGGAGAAAAGCAGACAGAGGTAATGCTACCAACACAGAGAGGTGGATTTGGAATACAGACATTGAGCAGTTCTGAAGCCTGGCTTCCTCTGCAATTCACCCAACCCACGTAAATCTACTGAAACTGCACAGAGCAAACAGGCTTCATTTTCCACCTGTTAACACAGGTTATTGATTCCACTGTCAATGAAAGAAGCATGATGCAAACTGCTATGAAATGAAAATCCAGTGCCGCATGTAACCAGAGGCAGAAGGAAGGAGATGTGCGTTCAGGATGACGTATTGCTGAAAATACTCTTCCCTAAACCCAGCCATGGTTCCCCAAAGGGCTGTTACCAAAGACATGACTACTTCCCACTGCCAAACTGCCCTCAGGGAGCCAGTAAAACTGAGCCAGGGTGTTGCTCCTCGTGATCAACTGAGCAAATGCTGAGCACAAACTCCACCTTCCACACAAAAATCAGAGAAACCCATTCACAGCCTGTGTTTCACAATATGCCACCATGAGAAACTCTCTTAACCACATAAATATTCTTCTAATCATTTAGCTCTTTGTGGAAGTCTTGGATTTTAAACCTGAATAACAAGTAACTTCACCAGAGGTCAGTCAAGCAGCAGTAAGACTGCACAAGGTGGTAGGTTAAAGCATCTCATGTGTACAGGAGTACAAGTATGAAACTCAGAAAGGGCCCCCAGGGATTCCAATGCTAGACATGAAGATGTAATTAAAAACCATAAATCTATCAAATGGAAAATATGTAAACTTAATGTATTGACTGATATTTTTCTTCCTTGAACACATTTGTCTTACTCTACACTCCTTTGGAGCATACAAATAAAAAATTTAAAGTATCAGAAGAAATATTTCTTAATATGTAAAAAGTGAATATCAATAATAAATGCTTTTTACTTTATTCTTACAGGTAATTGCTGAAAGAAGCTCTCTCAGCAGTCTGCTGAGATTCTGTGCATATTATGAATTATTTCAACTGTATCTCCTCTTTACAAAATCCACAAAAGGATGGTATCTTACAGTGTTTCCACACCACTCAATCATCCAATCAAAATTACCCCTGTGAGAGCTTGTTGGAGGAATGTCAAATGTATTTGCCTGCCTTTGCAACAAAATCTTCAGAGAAAGAAACAAATAGTTCACAGTTTACAGTTACACAAGTTACACTAACACCTGAACATTTTAAGAGCAGATTCTGGGTTCAACTTTGAATTTCAAGCTAAGGGCAAAATAGTTATAGGCCATATCCTGCCCCATGTTTTGCCCACAGCATAGCTTTCAAGATAGCTTACAAAAGCTGTGCAGTACCTGTAGCTCATGCTAAGCCTAAGGCTCATCGTCTGAAAAGGGTATTTTGGACAAACTAGCCTTCCACCTTCTGCTCACTGACCAGAGAAGTAACATCAAGCATTGCCCAGAAATGACAGTGGCAAAGACATTTGTCCCTCACCTCCATCCTTCAAAGGCCAAATTTTGTAAACCAAATTTGTTTCTCATCATTAATGAGTGTTTCCTTGGAACCAGGTTTCCCAGGGCCATGCAGCAGTATGGGAACACCATGGGTGACCCAAAAGGAGAAGAGTGATTGAAACAAGGATGGCCAGATTTCCTGATTGTACAAGCCACTTGTTACTCCTCAAGTTTCTGACAACTGTAAAGACTGTCATATTCCACAGAGTCTCTGGAGATAGCTCCTGTTTTGGGGTGGGAATTGGACATTTGCCACCAGTCTGGCACAGTGCCACTGATCTCAACCCCTTCAGCAGTCTCACCTCCTCCAAAACACTCAGCAGCACCACTCTGCTGAGGGCCACATGATATGCCCTGGGCATGGACACCATCCCTGAACTCCTCAGAAGTCACATAAGATGCAAAAGCACCAGGCAACCCCTGAAAAGAAATTTTTACTTGATAAAGCCATATGCAAGCTGTAGGAATCTGCTGTACTCTGAGATCCAGGAGAAAAGCAGCAATGCCAAAAGGAGTAAATACATGCTACAACATACAATACAGTGAGAACAACGTAAGGTAATAAAACCAGAATACAATACAAACTGAGTACATTTAACATGCCAAATGAGTTCAAACACAAAGCCAAATGCTGCCCATTTACAGTACAATCAGCACTGATCAATTTACACACACAGACAGCAACGCAAACCGTGTTGTAACAAATGGTATGTTGCAATAAAACAGGAAACACATTTAAACATAACCTTTTGAATGCTGTGAGAACCAGGACTAATGCTTCTCTTTCACTGTTCTTGCTGAAAGCCAAGTCAATGCCCAGCCTAGCCAGAAGTATCACATTTCAGTTTTGTACAGAAGGCTACCCATCCCATTCACCCAGCAGTGTAAAATCCCTCAGCAACGTCAGGGAAGATTTGCTAAAAGCTAAACGAAGATTGATCATCTTCCCACAGCTGTCCAGTGTTCCAGTCAATCCTGCACAGGTATTGATGTTTGGTAATAGCAGCCCAGCCCCAGCCGAAACTCAGCACAGCTTGCAAACTCCAGGAACGCTGATCAAAGACAAACTGTAAGACTTGACTCAAAGAAGGAGGGTTGTGCTCACCTAAGCCTCTTTTTGTGAGCAAGAGCTGAGATTTCTCTGATTCACTCTACATCAGGGTGATGTATACAGCAGTCAGACTCCTGGTGATAAAACAAACACAATGGCAACAATGGCACTGTGCTGCCTAAAATAGGTGGATATATTTATCCTAAACATTTTCTCCAACATGAGAATGAACATCTGCCAGCTATGTCTTAAAGGATCAAGCAGCTTCAAAGCAAAGTCAGTCCAAAGAACTACATGCCAAAGATTTACATTTCCTTTAGCTTATCCTAGAGAAGAATATATTACTTCTGCCAAGTGACATATTCCCACCATATTCCGAATGATAGCAATAATAACTTGAAGCTTTGCTCTTAAGTTCCTCTATAAAATTTAGCTTTCTTTCCATTTAAAAGTAGAACATTTTTAATGTTTTTAATAATTAATACAACTTGGCATAAACTTCAACAGAGTAGGAGACACTGAAGCCATTGAGAGCCCCCAGTTTACTAGGCTACATCACATTTCCACAAGGCAGCTTTCCAGTTCCTTGACAGGAATGCAATATGCAGATAAAACCTTTTTAGGTACCATCAGCACAGCTCTAACCTCTGCTCCCTGAGCTGATCTGACAGCTGCTGCTTGCTGAAGCTCCACTTCAACTGGACACACACCACAGACCTTCAGTCTCCTTCCACAGCCTCACCACCTCCCTCCCGGTAAACTAGCATTTTCAGGACTACTAACTTCACAGTTTACCTGAAGTCCCTGGCTTTTTCAGCTCTTTCTGCTGTTGCAGTGACCCCAGTTCCAGAAACTCCTCCCTGACACCTGACCGAAAAGTTCAGTTGTAAGTCACAGAGTCCACTGTTTTCTGTGTCCCTGTGTTATATATTCTTACTATGCACATTACAGGAGCAGTCAGCTCTACTAACAGCAGCTGATGATGCTTAATGCCATACAAGCAAGAGAAAGTCCCCACTACCAAAAAAAGTTTTTACTGTAAATGAACAAATAATGGAAGCATTTTCTCTTTGCCGAGCAAAGCAGAAATTTAGTCCATGGATATTAAGCTGCTTGCCCAAATTCACAAACTCAGGGATAGATCCAGGGATTAATTCAGATTTTGCATTGGGACAATTACTGTTAACAGAGGCAGCAGGAGGTATGATTCTCCTTGAATTAAGGCCCAAGTTTTCTCCCATAAGTCACTACACAAAATTAGCAGACACTTGTAAAAGAAGTCAGGCAGGTCCCAATCACAAGTACAGCCAGCAATAGACAGAATTCCCACCTTCCTAAAGATGCCTTCCACTTGGGGATGTACTTGGGGACATGTAAGTACAAAACAGTTATTTCAGTGCTGCAGGTCTGCAGTCAGAGGACAAGGAGACAAAACCAGACAAGTTAAATTCCACTGAATTCCAGTAAATAATAAAGAGCAGATATAGTACTTCCAACTGGACAGCTGCCTGCCATCCTCAGTGTGACCAATATTCAAACGGATCTGGTTCCTGAAGGTAATCCAAGGCAACAGCACTGGCATGGAAAAATATTCCATAAGACATGCAGGCATTTTCAGAGAGATTCTCCTCATCTAACCAGGGTGAAGCAAAATCTCTTCTCACTTTTCATGACAAAATGTTCATCTGCCAGCTGAAAACCCAGAGACTGACTGGCTCTTCCCTAGATCAGCATCTCTGCTGTGATAAAGACAACTCAGGCCCCAAAAGTGCAGCTATTTGGGGGCACCCGAGCAGCAGGAGACACATCTAGCGACTGTGACGATGGGGGGTAATCCTGGTCTTTGGTGGGGGTGGGGAAAAAAAAAGAATCTTGGTGGTTTCAGTTGTCCCCACTCCTGTACCCTGCAGTGCCAGGTCCACAGCAGCAGTCACTATCAGCTGCTGTGAGCCAGGGAAGAGGAGGAGTATGACTACTGCCTCCAACAACCTCACTGTTAACAAGTCAGAGGTTGGGATCACTGTAGGTGGAAACTCTTGGCAAAAACAATAAAGCAGCTACTACATATTTCAACAGGTTCAAAGTAACCTCAGATGTTAGGAGCAGATGCTCTTTTCCACCCCCTGGGATTTTGAAATGGTTTATGTGTTTCCTCCCTTTCTCCTAATAGGGCAGGGTGCTGAAGGAATTAGCCAGAGAAAGAGCCAGAGAAACACTAATTACCCTCAGCTACCCAGGAGACCACAGTACCTTCAGATAATTGTGCAATCCCTACTCCCCCACTTCAGCTCCCCCAGCGAGAAGGTCTCTCGCCTCCAGCATCCAAACTGCAAGATAATCCCTCTCACCTGTGTTTTAAAAGGGCATGCTTGAAAATCCTGAGCGTCTGAAGCAAACTCATTACAATCAGTTTCCGCAGCCTGGCCCGTCACGCCGCGCCAAGGCAAAGAAGGAACTGCTCGTGTCAACACATTTGACACAGTGCCGTCACTAACCCTGTTATTAGACTGCACACGTACCTGAAATCCACATCTGAGCTCATTGCCTGGAGCACTCCAAGGCCAAGTCTCTGCAAGAGTCTCTCTCACAAAATAAAATATTAAATGTGCATCTTAAAAAAATGCCCCGTAGTTTCATATTTATTAATGAAGATGTTACTTTTCCACTTACGCATTTTTGAAATGATAAATATAGAACATTTTAAGGCATATTTAGTGCTTGTGAAGAGCCTTGAAAATTGGATTCCTCTAGAGAGCAATCTGTAAGAGACAGCTCTCCCACTCAATTCCCCTTATCCATATCAACCCAGTTGCAAAAAGACCTCCCATGAAAGTATGAAGAGCGCCTAAGTAAGAGAGAACCCCAAACTTAGCCAAGACTCGGTTGTGTCACCATTGTGACTCCCAAATTCCAGGCAGTAAGGGCTGACACACTAACAGAGAGCAATGGGCACAGGCAGGAGAACTCAGCAAAGCCAGGGACTGCTCCTAAAAGCTTAGATCGATTCCACATGCACCTCAAGTGCTGCAAGAAGCCCCCATATGCTCTGAATCCTTGTTCTTTCAGGGAAGCATGAGCCTGCAGGCAAACACTGAGGACACAGAGCTCTCTCTCAGGGTCCTCCACGTGCAGCAAAGGCTCCTGCAGCATCCAACAGTGCACAGTGAGGAGACAGGTACTGGCAGCCAGGGATCACATGAGCTCTCCTTGCCTCTGTTCCTGCTGTTCCATCAGAGTGGCCAAGGTGGAAATTACAAAGCAACCCTGACTCTCACACATCAGACTACAAGACTGCAGTCCTCAATTCCATACCTGTCCTCTCAGCCTGGTTTTCCAAACCAGTAAGAACTACTGCATGGTCCTTCTTTCCATCTTTCTTACTGACAGCCCTCCTTAACAGCTTCTGAACCTGTCAAATGATCTGAAATTGAGGCAGAAGGCTCAGAACAAGTTCCTACAACTTCCACAAACTATGACACAAGTTGGGCAGTACCCATGTGTTGTTTGGCAGAAGCCAGATGTCCAAGTACCAGCTTACTGTCAACCAAACAGTGTGTGCAGCTGCAGAGAAGATGCTGCCTCTCATGGAGTCATCTGGGACAAGGAGGGAACAGCTGGGATTAATGCAGAAGGATGGGGAGAACAAATGCAGTGAGCATCCATCCTACCAAACCCAAACCTTCCTTCCCTAGTTCTGTTGCTGGTGGAAACATGGGGGAGTTATTTAGCATACAGGAGAAACCCACAGGAAAGAGCCTGCCCATCCCAAAACTCTGTTCTTCACCTCCCCTGCAGGTGATGCAATCAGCAGCACACACAGGTGTGCCACCAAGAGACCATCACTTTGACCAGAAGGAGGAGTGATGGGACTTCAGCCCATCAGCACTGCCTGGCATTTGCACAGGTAACACACATCCACATAAACAGCACATCTGAAGCCAGTGCCATCCTCTCTTTTTTTCCCAGAGTACCAGAGATTTCTCCAACTCTGGCTGGTGTAACACTGAGCCCTGACAAGGATACAGCAGGCTGGGACCTGCTTAGCTCCCTCAAATGATTCATGGTTCATCAGCAACAAAGGCATGACCCGTCCTGGTCACTGAGGCTCCCTGCAGACCAGGGCTGGCAGTGTGATCCTTTGTACCCAGCTTACCTGGGCAACTGAGAATGCAGGATTTTTTAGGTATTGGGAAACAAAAAATTGGCAACCCCAGCAGCAATAGAGCCACACTCTCCTCTCTGTCCTTCAGGCCCTTGGAACCCATTCAGTGGTTGTGCCTCATGTAACACAGTGCAGACAATGCAATGGGGGCAAAAACTTAAAACAACAAAATTAGGTAGAAAAGAAGCTCCTAAGAACTAAGACAGCAAGAACTTCCTGAACTCAAGCTGTAACACAAAATGAATGTTTCTGCCCTGTTTAATGTTACCTCTAGCACTTGCCTGCACTGGCAGTAGGTGCAGTATGCACTGCTCAGACTGGGGGTGTCTGGGGGTGAGGGAGACAAGTGAAATGCAGTGTCTGAATCCCTGGGCTGGGAGGAATATGACCATCAAAGCTGATCACTTTCAAAGCGAAATTCTGCTGGTCTTGGCCTCCTTTCACTATCAATAAAAAAAATCCTTCTAATACAGTATACCTGGGCACAAGCATTATTTTTCTGCAACCAAAACATTTACACTAGTATAAATATCTTCTGTGGACATAGTTGCATCCATGTGTGCATTCCTCACACCAGGAGAGCTTTCTTCCTCTGCTCATAAGGGATTAGTTAAAACCATTTTACAGTAGCTGTACATCCTTAAGGCTATTGCCTGTGCCAGAGGCAGCACAGAGTTTACTTCCAGAAATGCAGCTGCAGGAGCACATCTCTCATATTGAACAGTTCCTGCCTCTCCACTTCCTTGTGGAGACACACACCTCACTCTGACATACACCTCTGCAGGAATGACAGCATGTTTGGGTTTTACCTAACAGGGGCAATCACACAAATTGATTAATTAGCATTTGTGAAGCACAATGAAGAATTTAGGTGCTAAGTAATATTATTACTAATTTAATCTACATCCCATTCAGTCCTCAGTGTCTCCCTGAAACTGCCAACAATGATGCCAATTAGTGGTAATTGTGGTTTGTGAAAGGCTATTTGCCAACTGGGAGTGAAACACAGACCACCAACTCATTTCCCATGGATTGTCCCACAGCTGCCAAAAGCAACAACTTCCAGGCACAGCGACCTGCTCTCCACTCCAGCCAGAACTCTGGCAATAGGAGATCCTGTATCCCATTACCAACTCTCCAGGGACACAGCCTGCAAAACTTTCAATTATGGATAAACCAAGACACCTTGTTTTTCCCTCCTACATTTGTTCAGTACATGACCCAGTAACTGATGCCAACACTGCAATACCAAAATGTTAATCTGGGATAATTTCAGATTAAACTTTGCTTGGTTCCATCCACACTTAATGAAAATCACATTTTTATTCACACACAGGCCTCACTGTGGTAGAAAACTGTAAAGGCAGCAGCAGCAAAATGAAGGGAATTGAGAGTGTAGGATGCAGTACATCTTGTGCTTGGGAGATTGTTTTAAAAGTTTGAACATAAGCAAAGAGGTCTATCTTTTTATCAGCGGTCCACAGAGATTTGGAGAACTTTGAAGAGACACAAACAACTAACAGTATTCTATAATCAATGCACATCATCTGAGCACTGAAACTTTAAATTATTTATATATTTTAAATACGCCTAATTGAAAGGATAGCAACATAAACTCTATGAATCATACCCCTCTCAAGTAATTAGATTTGTTATCCCTGCAGACTGCAAACAGTACCTTGGTTTTCTATTCTAATGTGAATTCAATCCCTTGTCAGCTGCCCCACGCATGAGAATACACCTCCACTCTTTCATCAGGAAAGATATCAACAGCAGGAAACTAGCCCTTCTTTCATCTCTGGTGCACCCACCCACCTTTCCAAAGGGTTTTCAACCAGGTGTAGAAACCTTTCTGAATCTGTGCTGAAAGATCTCTTAATTACTAAGGCAAAGGAGGTAAATCCTTTTGAGAGCTGCATGCTCCAAGCAGCAGCCTTCTGGTGTTTACTCATCCAGCAGTTGCTTCGTTTGACAGTGCATTAGAAGAGCTTGTAGGAAACTTCGGACTTGCAATGTATGGGCATGAAACTCTTACAGAGAGGAGCTGCTTTTTCAGATGTCTTGTTATATAATTAAACAAGAAATGGAGGCGGGGGGGGGAATCGAGCAAGCTGCCTTTTTGGCACAAACATTACACAGTGCTCACCCTGCCAGCATATTGCATCAGATTCCCACTGCAAGGCCAATTCACAGCAGCTGAGTAGCCGAAGCCCTGACTGTTATCTCCTGCTAAACCTACTTCACGCTCACAAGGCAGACAGTACAACTGCTTATTGCATCCTCCTTCCTGAGGAGCTGCTGGGAATCTGAGCTTGCAATTAGGCTACAGGTCTCACAAGTGTCAGAGAATGCAGTTTTCAAGAAATTTCAACCATCAAGCCTTACTGCATGCTGCACAGTGAGTGAACTCCAGGTATCTGTTACTCTGTGCTCAGGTCTTCTCAGGTTCTGACACTGTGTGACTCCTATTTTATTACGGTCCTAGACATGCTTTCAAACCCTGCAGAAAAGGGGGATTCATTTAGCCATCATCAAGTGCTTATCAAGGAAGTCCCCTGAGACTTGCAGGAAGAAGACCACACAAACAGGCCTTTGCTCACAGGTCTCCTCACCTGAACACCTGGCTGAGGCCCCCGACTCTCCTACACTGGGAATTTCTTTTCCCATGGCAGAGATCCACTCACAGATAGGACCCAATTCTTTATGGCAGAGGCCCACCCCAACAACAGGAACAGGGGTTTCTGTGCTCCTCATTGAAGCAGCCTACCTCAGGCACTTCACAAGGGAAATTAAACTTCTTTCGACCATTTGCGGCAATCCAGAAAACAAAAGGTCCAGCAGTCCTGAATCCAGTGAGATAAGATATGTGACCTTTTACACCACAGAAATAAGAGCCTACTCCAAACCCAGCAAGTCAAAAGAGAAACTCCTGTCGATTTCAAAAGGCTTTGGATCTGGCCTGAAAACGCAAACCTCACTGTGCATTCGGACACTGCTCCACAATGCACTTCCAAACAAAACTATATTTAGATTCAATGGGAATTCTGTAGATCATACAGGAACTCTTTGAATGAAAACGAAGGTCAGTAGGGTTTGGCTTCCTCTTCAGACCCTCCCCCCCATTCTTGCAAACATCCAGATAAGCATTGTTTAGAAAACAATACGTTACTTCCAAATGTTATCAAAACCCCAACACACATTTTGTGTGTCGTGAAACAGAATCTGAGGGTCTTCTGTTGCATTTTGCCCCATCAGCTAATTCTCAGGATCTCTTCAGATGTCTAGGCAAGACTGTATCAAGACTGTCTTTTTTCACCTTTCAAAAGCTTTGCTCTACCTGCTCTGACAAAGGAAATGGGACAAGGATAATAAAGGCCTTTGACAGACAGAAAACAAACATGGAAAGGAAAAACTCTGCAGACAATTAGAACACATGCTAATAAAGCTGCACCTGTGTTAGGGAATCTCTTGGCATCCTCAAGCAGTTTCTCCTTTCCCTATCAGGTATTAAGTGCCACCGTGCAGCACAAACTGGAAGAAAATGACACAGCCAGTGCTCGCCCGAGGGACATTAAGGACAAGAGTGAGCCCATCAGCCAGGCAGGCACGTTCAAGCACCCAGAGGGCAAAAGCACAGCCCACTCAAAGATCATCCCACTCAAAGTTTCCTCCAGCGCCACAGACACAAGTGTTTGATTCTCAGCTGCATTTTATGGGCTTCTCGGAAGGAGGAGCTGAACGCCAGCCGCCGGCAGCTTCTCTTAGGAAGGATGAAGGCAAATCCCAGTGGCAACACCGAGCCGGCATCCCCGGCGCGGTGTCAGCAGGGCTGGGCGGCCCCGGCTCCTGCGGAGAGCCACGGGGAGCTGCCCCGGCACCCCAGCTCGGGGGCGGCCCCGAGGGCGCGTCCCGGACGGCACCTGCACGGCCGCTCCTCGGCTCTCTCCCAAACTCCCCATTTTATTTTTAACTGTTCCTGGCAGCCGGTGGCTGTAACAGCGGGTGAGCATCCAGCCGCACAGTTTCGCTTTATGATAAAAGTCCGGGACGGAAATCCTTGAACTTTTAAAGAACCCTCCTGGGTTGGAAATCTCCGGCTTCGTCGTCACGCCGCCCCCCCAAATCCTTTGGGGATGTACCGGTGACCCTTTGCGGGCCGGGGCCAGGCTCCCGCATCCCCCACCTCCGCGACCCCCCGGCGGTGCCGGCGCTGCACTTACCGGCGGGGCGTTGGGCGGGCAGCCGCCGGCAGCCAGCCGGGCCGCCTGCCTCCTCAGCTCGGCCAGCTGCGCCTGGCAGCTCCGGCACCAGCCCCCGGCCGCCGCCCGCTCCAGCGGCCGCGGCTCGGCCCCCGCGGCGGCTCCCGCTCCCTCGGGCGGCGGGCGGCTGGCGCAGCGCTCCTCCTCGGCCGGCGGCCTCTTCCGCGGGGAGAGCTCCCGCACCGCGCTCCCCTCCGCCACCTGCGGAGACAGCACAGCTCAGCAACGCGGGACGCGGAGACAACGCTGCT
>VZSR01000520.1:40664763-40802449 GCA_013398615.1 Brachypodius melanocephalos | reverse complement strand
CACGTCGGCAAAAAAAGCTGGAAAAGTGCTCCGAGGGCAGGGGAGGAGGGACTGGGCGGGGGCGGGTGGGGTGGAGTAAGCGGGGCGGGGGAGCCTCAGCCGGGGCGGGCTGGCGTTTGGGTTTAGGTTTGGGATAGCGGCGGCGGGAGAAAGATGCCATTTCATAGTGACCCTACGGGATACTGCCAAAATCAGTGTGACTTAAATCATTGCTTCCTTCACACTCTAACGCCCAAGTTCCTCGGGAGTCGGAAAAAAGGGCCGGGCGCGGAGTGCGGTCCTGCCGCAGGGCGCGGAGTCAGAAAGCGGCACTGGGGGTGCGGATCAGCTGCCAGCGGGGGTCAAGGGTCCGGCCGAGGTCCGCTCCCCTCGCTCCGGCCCCCTGCTGCCGCTCTCCTGCGCGGGCTGGATACGGTGCCCCCCCCCCCCTCCGCGGGCAGATGCGCGGTGCCTCGGGGCACAGGCCCCGCGGGGCCGACTCTCGCGCCGCTCGGCGGGCGCGACGGGATGCTCCTACACGCGAAAATTGACCTGACAGATGGAGAAATTAACTTTCGCAGCTAATTGTCTACTTGGCTGCCGCTCCAGCTCGTATATTTAGCACTTTTCTCTCTTTTTTTTTAGTTTTTTCCCCCCGGGGAGCGGAGTGCGCTCTGCTGTCTGTCAGGGAGCGGTCCCACGCTCCGGGGCGGCGGTGCCGGTGCCGGTCCGGGACGTGCCCGGGCCCCGCGGGTTCTGCGCGGCCGCCGCCGTCCCTGTGACCAGAGCGCCCCCTGCCGGCGCCGCCGCGCCCGCGGTCGCTCCCGGGACGGAGCAGCCGGAGCCGGAGCCCCGCGGGGCCGCGCCGGGTGACGGCCGCCGCTTCCCCGGAGATGTCAACGCGGATCCTGGGCCCCTTCCCCACCACCGCGCGAGGGGTTGCTGATGGCGCGTGGGGTAGGGTCTGTGGTGAAGTGGGCATCGCCGAGCACAAAGAATGGGGAAATACAGACATATGGGGGGAAAAATAATCCCGCCCCAGGAGGCACCTTTGCGCCATCGCTTAAACTTCTCCGGCTCTCCCGAGCATGTGTGTGAAACCCCCCACCTGCCCCACCCCTACGGGTGCATGCCATGGGGCAGGGCTGGGGCCATGGGCGACAAGCACAGCCCTGAGGCACCGCGGGCAGAGAGAGAGCCCCCTCCGCACTGTGACCCCCCTCCTGCCCGGACCGCCCGCCGACAGCCCGGGAATAGTTTGGATGCGGGACACAGGCTGGTACCCGGGGGCTGCCGTGTGACCCCCTTGGGGCTGGACGGGGACAGGGACTGGCACAGACACGCACCAGGACACCGTGCCTCGACTCCCTTCTCCCGCCTGCTCGGGGAAATGCTGCTCTCCGGGAAGTTGCTCCGAAATTTCCTGTGCCCAAACAACGTTTGCAAAACCCTCCCGCGGCTCCAAGGCTCCGGTTGGACGGGGCGGGGGGTAAAGGGGTGGGTGGGCTCCCCGGCCGACGCTGGGCTGAGCCGCGCTACGGGGCTGAGCAACCTCCTTTTCTTTACTAACTACAAAACCCTCCTGGAAATAGCGGGACGCAGTGCCACCACTCCCCATCTGAAACTGGGGTCACATAAGGTGCCGCGGTCCCCACAGGAAGCCGCAGGAGGGGTCCGGCGGCACCATTCCCCCGCGCCCCTCCGCGCCGCTCCGCGGAGCCGCCAGGACTGTTCGTGGTGCTGAAACCTGCCCGGCACCGCCGCCCGCAACTTCGCACCGGCAAGTTTGCCACCCCCTTCCCGTGAGCCGGCCCTCGACACCCTTCCGGACCCCAGCTCCCCCGGAGAGCGGCAAGATCCCCTTACCCGGGCTTTCCTCCGCAGAAGGTGGCTGGTGAAGCCGAAGATGATCTCCGAGTCCAAGCACAAGGCTCCTATCTCCAAGAGGCTGGGATTTTTCCTCGTGGCGTTGGAGGCATCGGGCGATTTTTGAAAAGCCATAGTTTGGGGTTTGAAATATCCTGCTCCCTGAGCGGAGGCGATGTATTTGTATACACACACGAACACAGAGGGGAAAAAATTTAAAAAAAAAAAAAAAGATAAAAAAGCAGACACCTCCCACCCCTTAAAAAAAGACGCGGGGTGGGGGGGGAAGAGGGAAAAAAAAAAAGCCAGACGCGGGTGAGTTACTCCGTCATCTGCCAGGATGCGCCGCCCGGGTGAGGTAGCCAGCAGCCGGGCAGACTCGCCAGTCTCCCTGTCTCTCTCTGCTGCTCTCCGCCGCTCTCCCTCCCGTTTTATCTCCCCTCAGCGCACCTTGCCTGACGAGCGAGCGCGGGCGCGGAGCCCTCAGCGCCCCGCAGGCGCTGGGGCCGGGGCCGGCTCTGCGCTGGGTGCGCGGGGCCGGCAGAGCCCTGCTGCTCCCCCGCCGCCGGCCATCAGCTCGCCGAGCGAGGGGGCTCCCACCGCCCGCTGGCCAGGAGCCCGCACTGCGAGCCTCCTGCCTCCCCCCATCCACTGCTGGGTGGGTTTAGTGGCTGGGTTGGTGGGTTGTTTTTTCCCTCCTCCTTCTCCTCCTCCTCCTCCGGGGCGAGGGCAAGGAGAGAAAAGCTGGCAGTGAAGTCAGTTTAGGAGAGAAGAAAGACACGCACGAAAATTAAAAAAAAAAAAAAAATAAAAAGGGGAAGGTTAAAAAAAAAATTTAAAAAAAAAAAAAAAAGAAGCCTGAAAGAGCAGAGTAAAGCACTTTCCGGAAGGGACGTAACTTTTCACTTCTCCCAAAAAGCTCCCCCCTCTTTTCTCCCCACTGCTTAATTGTATTTGCAGTGGGGGCGGACGGCAGGAGGGAGCGAGCTCCTCCTCGTCGAGAGGCTGAGACACAGGTGCCCGATGGCTGCTCCCGGATCGGGCTGCCCTCCCTGCAGGCTGCCTCTCTGGCCGCCGCCTCCCCCGCGTGTCGCAGCCTGGGGGCCGGGCAGGGCTCAGGGGTCCCGTCGGGGCGAGCAGGATGGATGGAAGCGGGGACGGGGCTCCGGGCAAAGCGCTAATCCCTTCCCGCGTACTTTCCCACTAAACAAATAATCCTCACCTGATAAAAGCATTATTCAGCTTCATATGGCCTGCAGTGAAAGGGAGTTGAATAATCTGTTTACCCCGGCTCCGCTCCGGCAGCCCCGCCCGGCCACCGGCTGCTGCTGGGCGGGGGGCGGGGGGCAGCAAGGCCCTCTGCTCCCACCCGCAACTGCGTCCGGGCAGGGCTGATCTCCTGCCCCGCAGCCCGGCCCCGGCCGGAGCCCGGCACGATGAGAGGGAGCTACGGGACGGTGGCAACTGCTGGGGAGCGGGAGGGAAGGAGGAAAGGAGGGATAGAAATGAGGAGCTGGGAGGGAATGGGAACTGAGGGAAGGGAGGAGGGAGGGAGGAAAAGGAGAGAAGAGAGAAAAGAGAGAAGTCTTAATTCTCTATGAACACGAAAGGACCGTAAATAAACTGTAGTTTATTCAGAATTTACTCAGGTGTCCGTTCTGGCCTTCCCAGCTTACGTTGATTCTGTGTGTTAGATGAAGGAAGTGGGTTAATGGGTGTCTCTGTAGGATGGAGATGTAACAGGCAGCCACTAAAGCAGTGCTGGGAGGGAGGAGAGGAGGGTGGGAGTGATGAGATGCTTACAGCAAAGGTGCAACGATTTGTTTGGCTCATTGCGTTCCTTCCTGATGTCCAGCTGTCAGACCAGAGACATACCAATGTGTCAGCTGGTCCCTGAACCCACCTGGGAATGGTGTCTGCAGGGACTCAGCCCTGGGCCACCTTGCCCAGACTCACCCCCTCACCCCCCACCAACCCTGTCCCAGTCTCCTGTCTTGCTGTGCACCACTATGCATTCAAAGTCTTCCACCACCCTCCCCTGCCACAGAAGATCCCTGTGCTTAGAAGGTCTCACATTGACAAGGGAGTAGGAAGAAGTGGGTGAAGAGGAGTGCAGAAGGAAAAACTATTAAGCAAAGTGGTGGTATGGACATCAACAGTCCAGGTAAAAAGTGGACTGGCACTCAGTTCAGGTGTTCAGCATGAGGTAGAACAGTGCCCATCACCAGAACCAGAATCATGAAATGTCATTTCCCATTCACTGGAGTCTTTCCCACCTTGTCTTGGAAACATTCAACAGCAGAGAAAAACTCAGCCAGGCCAGGAAGGCTTGTTGCCTGCTCTGGAGAAGGCCTGAAGCATCTGTCTCCATCCTCCACATTTTCAGACCAACCAAATTTAAAGCACTCGCACCATGCTCAAAGACAGCCCAGGCCTTCCCTGTCCTCATGCCACGTACAACCCAACATGACTTCCTTCCCCAACACAGTTTATCCCTCTTCCTTGACTCTTGGCAAAGCCCCTAGGAAGCTTTGGGTCTAAAATATGCCCTGAATATCAGGTACCGAGGGTCCCTGTGCAACCCCAACCTCACCCCTAATCCTGGAGAGTCTCCCTTTAATCACTCCTATTAAAGCAAATACCTCCCCACCTCACTGCCCTCAGGTGTCTTGCCGATAAACAAGCTCAAGGGAAAGTTATTACCTTTCATTCATGGTGTCTAAACTAAAGTAAAACATCAACAGGGTGACTGTACATAATAATATACTAGATAAAGTCCATTTTTCTTGGGCCCTCTGAAAGCGATCCCTGAGCATTAAAACGGGTCTCTTAATAAATATCTTATCTCCCCGCCACAGAGCCCTGGCTGCAGATAACCAGACAGCCATTACTGTACCTCTGAAATAACCCCATTTCCATCAAGGCCACTTCAAACAGGCTTCTCTTTAAAGACCCCTGGCTCTTCCCCGAGGGGAGGTGGGAAAAGGCTTGAACCTCCCTGGGTGGGGGATTTCATCCAAGTCCCCAAGCACGGTGTGGGGTTACTGCATTGCAATGCATTCCCTTCCACAAATAACCATGGAGCAAGGCGTTCTGCCTACTAGCCACAAGCCTAAATCCATCCACCTTTGTGCCCTGCTTTGGGGTGAGCAGTGCTGGGCTCCCACAGCTCTGCTCCCCTGGGCCTGCTCTGCAAGCAGAGAGAAAGTTGGACAGGAGAGGAGGGACATATCAGGCAGCTCCCACCTCGGGGGAAATGGCCTTCCCAGTGTGCACATCCCAGGCTGCAAGGTGATGCTGTACAGGTTGCACTGCACCCCTTTATTAATACACCATACAGGTGATAGTGGATTTATTAAGTATATTGCTGTGATTTCACATTTAATTTACTAAGAATACAATGGTTTGGGCTAGAGGACCCAAGGGAAATCTAGGCAAGAGTGAGCAAAAATCCATGAAATTCAATGTAGCACACTAATCATGGAGGCATTATAGTATTAATTGCTATAATGATATACTTCTAATCCTATCTTACACTGCACCACATAATTTCATTGGGTAAGAGAGGAAAGGAATTAAATTTAGTTCAATACAGGCAAGCGTGTAACTTAATAGAGTAGTTTGACTCCAGCACACTCAGGGGTTTGGGGCTGATGTCACATAACATGGTCGACAGCAGAGAAGAAGGATGGCACAAGACTTTTGACACCCTCACTGAAATCTGGAAGCAATACAGGAAAGTGTTAGATATCTGCTTTTTGAGCGGCAACGTGGCCATATAAAGGATAATTAGAATTCCTTGCAAAGATGATTTATCATGTCTATCATTGTGCTTGAAAAGGCTAGGTCACCCATGAATGCTGATGAAATTTCAAAGATCTACTCCCCAAGGACTTTCTGCATCTGCTGCCCTCTGAGATGGGGAAATAGCCCAGGGCAAGCTTCTCATTAATACCTCAGGAAAATATAAGCATTTTGTCCGACATAACATTTTTCTTCAGTATTATACCTGACACCATCAGACCTTTAAATAACGTGGTAATAGGGCTCACTTTAAAGTTCATGTACTTGATGTTGTGCCCCCCCTTCCCGTTCTCCCCTCCCTCCACCCGGTTTCAACTGAGTAGTACCTCTCTCTAACAAGCCAGCGTTTTGACCCGAAACACACTTTCTCTCGTAACAAATATTGTGTGAGGTGGGCGGAGGTGGTAAAAGTACCTTTTGATCTTGTTTGTGTAATATGCAAGAGGACATCAAAGCGAGGGAAGAGGAGGAGGGAGGGAAAGGAAAGCAGAGCAGGAATAACCCTAGTCAGTGGAACACCAAATAACTCATTAATAGCTAAATAAAACATAATTAGGAAAACACGATAAATGAGTGGTTCTTTAAAGAGAGCGGTGGCGAAGTGGGCTGGGAGGGTGGCCAGGGGAGGCAGGCACAGCCCAATTCAAAGCCTGTCTCGAGGCAAACCAAGCGGGGCCCGGAATTTAGAGGGAGCAGCAGGACGCCTCGGGGGCCCCCTTCCTCGCCGCCCCGGAGGCGGCTTCCCCCGGCCCCGTCCCTCTCGGGGAGCCCCGGGGCCCGCGGGGCAGCCGAGGGGCTCCGGGGGTGTCCGGCCCCGCTCCCTGCGGGTCAGGGGGAGCTGTTTCCCCGCGGGGCGCTGCCGGTTTCGGGGCGTTCCCGGGCGCTCTCCACCGCGGGCTGCCCGGTGGGCGCGGGGGGAGGGCCTGGGAGCCGCGAGGGCGCCCGTTTGTTTTGGGTTGGTTTGTTTGTTTGCTGTGTGGCCTCCTCTATATGTTGATCAGGGCCGGCTCTGGATTTAATTGATCTGCGGGGCGAGCAGTTGAGACCATCAAGGGAAACTTCAGCCCTTGCAGACTGCGGATGGTATCGGTGAAACCCGCGTGAAAGGCAGACACGGCCCCCGCCTTCCCCCGCGCGGGTTCACACGCAGGTGGGGACGCGGCTGCCCCAGAGGAGCTGAGGATGCCCGGCTGAAGCTGCAGGGCTGGACTGACTGCCTGGGACACCCCTGGGGCCCGAGGGGAGGGTGCTCGGAGAAGCCCCTAGCCCTCTCCCGATCACCACTTAGGAGGATACCAGTACCAGCTCCGGGATGACTCTGCAACGGCTCAGCAGTAACTCCGCAGGTGCACCAGAAGGGACGGAGGGAACACACGGAGAAGAGTGGCTAAATTCATCCTCAGAGGCAGATTTCCTCTCTGTCCCCAAGGTGAGTTGGACTAGCCAACTCCATCCTGCCTCTGGGTAGCCGTCCTTCCAGCTCTGTGCTTGGGTGCCTCTTTCTGGAGCTCTGCCCTCTGCTCATCTCAACAGTGCTTCCTCACCCCACCTGTTGTCCTGTGGGACACAGCCCAGCCTACAGAAACCCTTTACTGTTCCCGCCACAGTAAAGGGCTCCCTGCCATGCCAAGATGTTGTCCCACCTGCACATAGGGCAATGCAGGCCACAATGTGGGTCTCACAAGTCTGGAGCAGAGCAGGGGCTTTAGTAAGCCCCAGGTCGTGACCTCCTTTGTAGGGAGGGCTGGGTGAAACAGCTTGGTGCGAGGGTTCTCCTCTCCCTGCCTGGGCTTGGCAGCTCAGAGCTGATCTCGAGTCTGCTCTGTCTTGGTCTCTTGCCTCTTCGTGACCCTGCTCTCCAACGGGAGATGGAAAACCCTCCTGTAAACAACTGGTGAAGGTCAGGGGAAGGAAAGCCTGACACCACTTAATGAAAGACGGTTACAGACAATCTTTTGCTCAGTTGTCCGTGTCTGGGAGGCGTGGGGATCTCTGTGTTCAAGCTTTTTAATTTCCATTCTAATTTGCATGTCATAAAGAGAGACAGTGTGCTGTCCATGGTCTTGTGTTTAATTTCTTGTCACCCTAATCATGCCAGTTTAACCCTCACTTGTTTGTTCTGCTCAGCGCTAGCTAGCTACCATCTCCTCTGTGAAACAGCCTGCCCAGGCACTTTAGTAGTGTCCTGCTTGCACTGAAGATTTGGGTTTCTAATACTATTCCAATGACTTCTGCCCAGATGGATTTGAGCAGCCACAGTCCGTAGGAAGAGTGGAAAACAAAGAAACAAATAAAAAACAAACAAAACGAAAAATCCCAAAGCCCACAACTGCCTCATTTTCAACGTTTGGTTGGGTGGTTTTAAAGGGGAGGGTAGGAGGGAGGATTATTTTTTCTGTGCTCTGCCTGCCACTTTAGAACGACCTTTTTTCCCCCGGTGCGAGACACGCTTCCGGGGAGTCCCTGGCACGGCTGTGCAGTTCAGCAGGGTGGGCACAAGGCTGGTCCCCTTTCCGTGCTGCCCGCAGGGACGGGAAGCCCGCGACGTCTCCCAGGGCTGGAGCGCGGCTGCGGGCGGGGTTCAGCACCCTGGAGAGCGGCCCCGCTCCGGCCCTGCGCCAGCGGCCGCTCCCTCTGCGGGGAAGCGAGAAGACGCCCCCAGGACTCCGCCTCGGTGAGGGACAGACGTCAAAGGAAAAAGAGCTTTTGACAGCAGCTGGGCGCTGTGGCTCAGTGTCCTTGTGACTTGGGCAGAGGGATCTCGCGGGCTGCGAGGGATTGGTGGTGACGGACGCTCCCGCAGAAGTGGAGCTCAGAGGATTGTTCTGCTCTTTCCCGTGACAGGTTTGCGTTACCGAGTCCGCACAAACAGCGTGAGAAGCAAGGAAAATCACCTGTTTATTAAACAAGGCAGCAGCCCCGCGCTGCCCAGCTCCAGGGTGCCACGGGCTAAGTCGGCTCTGCTGAATAGGCGAGAGCAATTGTCCTCCTCCTCCAACTCCTCCTCCTCACAGTAGCAGAGTGACTCCGGATGGCCGGGAAACCTCCCCGTAGGGCTGTGAGAATATCGGCCAGCAAACGGGAACTAGGGAAGACTTCATGCGGGGGGGGGGGGGGGGGGGGGGGGGGGGGGGGGGGGGGGGGGAGGGGCGCAAAGAAAAAGGTAGCAAACCAGCGCTGTCTTCTAGCCTTAATCAAAGAGTTCGCCATCTCCCCAACAGGGCACACATAGAGGCATTCCCAGGGAGAGGCTGCTTTATGACTAAACACTCGCTTTGAAAGCAAGGATCTACACAACAATATTTCCATCAAAGATAAAATAGCATCACAACAAACATCAGAATATCCAAGGAGGTGAAGCAGAAAGATTCAGCTTTGCTGGCCATGCATAGCCTGGAAGTGGAGCTTCCTCCCCTCCCTTATCTTCTCCCAGACAATGAAGATTATATCCTAAGCAACAATGTCAAAAAATGTACTAGAGAGCTCGCTGTGGCCTCATCTTGTATCTGTTCTCAGCTCACATTAGCGGAACTTACTTACTGGAGAAATTGTTGGTTTTATTTCCTACATCAAGTAGGAGTGCATTTTATTTCCACACCAAGTCTTGAGTGCATTTTTCTAATGGCCCCAACCAATGCCAAGCACCTTATTAATCCTTTAACCAAGCAGAGCAACTCAATTTCCCCAATCAACATCAAATTTTAAAATATATTTATTTGAAAAGAGAAATTTGTGTCTCTCAACTGAAAAGAGGCTGGTTTGCCAGTGAGAGGTGCAAAACAGGCCGGGTGATTATATTTCATCAACTGAGCAGCTTCTCAGAGCAGATACCACTCGCTGCAACAGGCAAGAACTTTTTGATTGAAAGACAGTGATAATTCTGAGAACTACACCGGAGATGCTGGATTTCCAAACCTGGGAAAAGACACATACCAGTGAGGATCCATCCATCCATCCATCCATCCATCCATCCATCCATCCATCCATCCATCCATCCATCCATCCATCCATCCATCCATCCATCCATCCATCCATCCATCCATCCATCCATCCATCCATCCATCCATCCATCCCCCCGCGGTCGGTGCTGAGCGCTCCCAGCAGGTGGCGCTGCCCCGCCAGGAACGGCCCGGGCGGTGCCGAGCGGTGCGCGCGGGCGCTCGGGAGCTCCGGGACACGGCACGAGGGACACCGGGAATGCCTGCACGGCACCGCGGGAATGCGGCCGTGCGCTCTGCACGTTAGGAAAGGTCCCCACAAAAAGAGCATTTCGCAGAATCACTGAACGGTTTGGGTTGGAAGCGGCCACTTGAGGACACCTGGTCCAACCTCCCTGATGAAGCAGGGTTCCTCGGAGCAGGTAACTCAGTATTGTGCTTAGACAGCTTTCAAATATTTTTAGTGAGGGAGATTCCACAGCCCTTATTGGAAGCCTGTTTCAGTGCTCAGTCACTTTCACAGTAAAGAAGTTATTCCTCAAGTTCAGGTGGCAGTTCCTGTGTTCCAATTTCTGCCCACTGCACCTCATCCTATGGCTCAGCAGCACCAAGAAGAGGCTGGCTACACCCTCTTGATACCCTCCCTTCAGATATCTACATGCACTGGTGAAGTCCCCTCTCAGTTGTTTCTTCTTGAAGCTAAACAGGCCCAGCTCCCTCAGCCTTTCCGCATAAGAGAGATGCTCCGGTCCTTTAAACATTGTCATTGCCCTCCACTGGATTCACTCCAGGAGCTCCATGTCTCCCCTGTTCTGAGGAGCCCAGAATAGGACACAGCAGCACATTCTGTGCCACTGATCACAACCCTCTGAGACTTGCCATTCAGACAGTTCTCAATCCACAAGTTCACAATAAATAAACAGCAGATCATCAATAGTTCTTTCTCTGCCCACCCCATCCTGTGTGAAGATGCTTTACAAAGGAAGTTTTAAAATCAAGTGGCAAGATTAATTAATTAATCAATTAATTGATTGATCTTCTTCAGAAAAACCTTCTTTCTGTAGTTATTCAACTTTGGCACTGAATTTTGGCTGTATATTGTCTTTCCTCTGTCCTAGGATAGAAAGGGTGAAGACCTGAATCACTGTTAGGGTGCCGACAGCCTGAGAAAGAAAAGGAGAATTGATGCAGTTTTCTGTGAAACAAGGCAGAAAGGGGGTGTGAGAGAATCAGTCTTGCACATGGAAAACATTGCTGGAGAGCCTATGACACAAAAAGTGATGACAGGTTCTTGCAAAATATGACAGTTCAAACTACAAATAACTCCCTAAACTGGAAAAGCACTCCCTCTGTACCCATTCTGACCCAGACATTTTCAAGCTACAAATACTCTACTGGTACATGAGGCTCCTATGAGCTTACCAATGTGTCTCTGGGCCATTCTGAGCCAGGAGTCAACATACATGGGGGAAATGAAGAGCAGGACCTGCTAGAGCCACTGGCAAAGCAAGCAGTTGTCTAGAGCAGCAGGCAACCAGACATGGCCAAATGACCACAAGCCCCAGTGCCTCTATTTCCTTTGCCAAAGCTCTAGAAAGCAGACCAAAAAGTAAGGACCCTTCTGTGGAAAAAGGGAATATCTTTTTGGCCCTCATACAGGCACTTTTCCACCACAATTGTAGGGACACCAAGCCAGAATCTCCCCACCAGTATTTTTCTTTCGTATTGCAGAAGACACCTGGCCAGTATCCTCATTTATAGGACAATGTGTCAAATTTTGGTTCTTTTTCCTGCATAGCTGAGAAGCTTTCAGCCAGCTCTGCTAAACACATCGAGACAAAGCAGTCCATCACATAACAGATGCAAATTGATCATTCAAACAAAGGAGAAGTTTGTTTCCAGTGGGGAAGGACAGAATTTAGACACATCTCCAGAAGACTAAAACAATAACTGGGAGAGGCAATCTCCCTGGTTCACTGATTCTGCTAACTAAACCATAACTGGGTCTAACCTGGAAAATCTAGCAAGAGAGTTGAACAACAAAGGTTACTTTCTCTTCTGGTGATTCTTCTGGCAGGTGGGAGTGGAGGAAGAGGTCAGAGTGGAACAGGATTTGGGGAATGCAGTCAGGAAGAAGAGGCATGAAGATGAAAGGAGACAAGAGGAAAAAGAAAGAGAAACAGAGAGCAAGCAAAGATGAAGGGCAAAAAATTAGTATTCCCACAGAGAGGAACATGCCTTACTCAGGGAGAGAGATAAACCTTTGTTGGAAAAGACCCCAAAATAAATGAATACCTAAGACACTTTCTTTTCTACCCCTTTCCTAACACATTCATCCTAAATCCCACACCAGTGCATCCATCCCCTTCTTGCCTCCCTTTCACCTCTTTTATCAAGCAGACACAAGCACGAGCTGAGTACAGCACAATAAACACACTGCCTGGCTGCTCTCCCAGGCCAGCACCTCCCCACACCAACCCTGCAGTGAGATACCCATCCACCCACCGCCAGGCCACCATTTATCTGCTCCACAAACAGCAAGAGCTTCCAGCTCCTCTGGCAACACAGCAGCTCTCCTGGCCCCACAATAATCTATTATTTTCAGCTCCTTAATAGATCTTGCTCAATTTCCAGTACACAGTCAGGAATAACCCCAGTTTATATAAGGTTGCACGTACTCTCCCCAGAAGACTATTGATAAGTGCTCTCAGTAGAAAGCCACCTGAAGCCAGGTTAGTTCTCTCTTTCTATCAAAAAACCCCCAAACAGTTTTATGCAAACACATTTGGATTTGTTTCTACTGATCAATAAATAATAAGTAATACTAATAAATAACTTCATGGAGCCATGTCCACAGGCTCTGTGATAGAAACACTGTTCACTGATCACTATAGCATCCCTAAATAGCATCTAAAGTCACAGTTGTATGGGTTCAGACTGACACAAGCCCAGATGTGATGAGTACTGGACAGCCCATGAATACTGGCAATGCCTGTGTTCCTGGATGCTGACAAGCTGAAAGATGCAGTACCTTCCATGTTGACTTTCTCAACCACTTAAAATTAAGTCTAAATACAAATTTTGTAGCTAAGTTAAGTCTTTGGGTCTGGAAAAGCATGACTTCGCAGGAGGCTGGCCTTTCCTGGAATATTGGGTCCTTAATACACAGTCTGCACAAACATAAAAATCCAGTGCTTGTTTTCAAAGTAGTGTGGTCACTCTGTTTTTTTCTTTAAACCCTCATTACCAAATGGAATGCATAAGAAGAGCCAGGAAAAATATGTTTGTATTTACTGGGGAAAGAAAAACAGAGAGGGAAGACGTGAACAACATTATTATATGTGATGAATCTCCTGTTTATTTTAGAGAGTCTGGAAATTGCCTTATTTTTTCAATTGGACCATGTCCTTGTTAAAGATGTGTTCCACTCCAAACCATAAATATTCCAAGGACATCCTATTAGCAGTGTTATGAAAGAGAAGGAACTAGATTATCCCAATGGAAGGCATTCACACTGCCTCCTAACATGCATTTGATGTAAGCTTCTACACTCCCTCCACAGCAAAGAAGATTCTGTCAAGGAGCCTTCCTACAGCCCTCTGTCCTCCCTTTGGATGTGTCTGGGAAGATAAGCTTCTCACACATGCCATCTAAAATTGGTGTCATGTGAATATCCTCTTCTGGCCTTACAAACATTGAGTCTACGAAACAATAAAACACTATTCTTTAATTTGACACGAGGACAAAACTGCTTTTTACAATTGTGCATCTGAATCCGGTTAGAGGGAGCCTGGGATGCCACCACTTTGACCTTCAGTTCTTGGCACTGTGCTGCTGAGGTACGAAGCCAAAAGTGGTCCCAAAGAAACCTGCACAGCTCTGCTGAGCCCACACCAAGCTGTGTGAATGTGGCACGGTAGCGTATGGCCTGATGAGGCAAGTTCACATGTAGGCTTGCAGTGACGGGGGAAGGATCAAACTGAAATAAAAATCCTGTCTGACCTCCTCCTAATTCTGTATCACCTTTTAGATCTTAGCCATCTGTTGGGGAGATTAAAGGGAACATGATCCACAAAAGTCATCATACTCCTGAGGAAGCTGATCTTCAGGGAAGAGAAATCCAGAAGGAAGCTCCAGACATTGGGAAGAGAAAGGCTGTGGTGCACAGAGCCACGTATGCCTGCTAAAAATCCACCTTTGCCTGAAGCCAGGTCCTTATGAATTCTGCCCCCAGGAAACAGAGTCATCAAGGGAACCTCTTTTCATATCTCTTGATGCCAGAATTTAAACTGCCCTTCCCAATAGCTCACCAAAAGTCATTTTTCCACGTGTCAATTGAGCTTCCCAAGCCTCCTGACCTGGTAATAGATCAGCAAAACACAGTCTGGGCAAGACAGGATTTGGGATTGGGAAACCCTGGTTTTACCTGAAACAACAAATCCAAAGATCATTGTAGCAGTTTTAGCATCTTCTGTTTATTCTGTTCCATCAGTGTACACAAATAACTGGTGGTTTTTTGGGTTTAAGCCCATGTGAAAGAGAAAAGGTTTGGCTTTCTGTTTGGATGTCATAATATTAATAGAGAACATCTTTAGAGGCTTATTACAATGCAATATTGCTGATTCCAAGTATTAGGAAAATGAAAGAAAAGAAGAGGACATAATGAATCATTCATCCCCACCCTTCAACAAAAATCACGAGAGTAAAAATGGCTTTAATTCCATTTGTTTACCAGTTTCTGAGCATTTCTGTGTCGTCAGATTACTATTTCAGACTCTTCTGCCACAATGGGAGCTAGAAACTGTCTTAAATAAAGATTCTCATTGTCTTTAAGTCACACAAATCCTGAAGCTGCAGCCTTTGGGGAAAAAACATTTAACAAAATAAGCTAAGAAGGTAGTTGGGATGAAAATATCAGAGCAATTAATGAACCATCAACACTGAACAGGTTCATAAGGTTGTCTGTGCTGCAAAACCCAGAAAAGATTATATTTGTTAGAACAGATTCAAAGGGCCAACATACTACATTTTGGGTATTAACCCAGATCAACTACGCACAATGTTCCTAGGAAAAAAAAATTATCAAACAAAAACCCACCCGCAAAAAACCAGCTGGGGCTTTGTTCTTATGCCAGCTCTCCCATCTCAGTCCAGATATCTCATGGAGTCAGGAAAAATGCTACTGGCAGGAATAGCTCTGTGTAAGACTCTCAAAATGTGGTAACTAAACATTATTATAAATTTATTTCATCTTGACACCAAAGCCAGCTCTACAGCTGTTTTATGATACTGCGAAGGTTAAACTACTACGGAACAAGTACTCCTGCATGCAGCTACTATAAAAGTGTCACTGAATTATTTCTAATTTTAGTGCCTGTTGTTCTAAAAATTGCTTCCCACTGCACTCCAAGAAGCAAGAAAAAAGGTGATTCCCATAAACTGAGGCAGCTGAGGAACTAGATGGACATAACTGATGGGGCAGAGCAGCTGTAGGGTTTGTACTGGGCTCAGGCTGAGGAGGGACTCTCAGGGGGTTTAAGTTGCCATGGTCCACAATGTGTAATTCTCGTAACCACTTTAGTGATGCTGCCCCATTTTCTGGCAAACTAAGAGAAACACGTACTTTTAGGGCAAAATGAGATTCCTTTAGTTCAGCCACCCAGCTTAAGATGATGAGCTGAATCACACCTGAGAACAGACATTTGTCTGCACAACCCATATAATTAGTTTGGGCAACTAGAAATTTTATTTACTTTTTTTTTCAGGTGAGTATTATCCAAATGTCCAATAAAAGGTAAATTGGCAGAACACTACTCCAGCTACAAATACAGCTATACCTCCACCTCATGGGACTCAAATATGTCGCCAAAAAGGAGGGGAAGAAAACAAGCTCAAGCAGTAGATATTACACCTTGCCAATGTACTTGGCAGAAATTAGTGCTTTCAAAAGCCATTTCCTTTACTGGTATTCCCAAATATCATTTTAAAAAACCAAAAAAACCCATCATCTATGAGCTGGATCTATCTAAGAACATAAAAAAGATGACACAAAGCCATGTAGGCTAAAGGGAGATGTAAATCACTGGTCTCTGTTAGTGAGATGATCACCAACGCTCACATCATCACAGAATTGTTTAGGTTGGAAAGGACTCTGAGGCCATTAAGTCCAACTGTTAAACCAGCACCACCTCTCTCACCCTGGATTCCCACAAACAACAGCAACCGAGTAACTTCATTCTCAAAAATTGCTGGATACCATGAATACCCTTAAAATGAGCATCATGCAAATTCTAAATCACAGGTTGTCAGTTCCTTTAGTTAAAGAAAAGAACCAAAATCAAACCAGTTAGCAAAAAAATCATGCCTTCATTGTTACCAAGCACAGACTTTGTCACCCCATTTATCTTATGAAGATGCTATTACTGTTGATATGGGCAATTAACTGTATTTGGAAAATACATTTTTCAAAAATTATCTGCATTTTCCATCATCAGTTTTGAGCAGAAAATTACTTGCAGGAAGAAATAATTTCGAGACCTGCCCCTGAGTTGGAGTAAGCTGTTACAGCTACACAGATCATACACCACTGATCTGAAGGCTGAAAGAATGGTCATTAATTCATGCCTAGAGGATTGGAAGCCTCCAGCAGTGAGCGAACCTTTTGTATCCCCCAGGTCAATAAGGCAATTGGTCAGATCAAGCCTAAGAATTTTTGATATTTAAAAGTGGTAGATGGGTGGTCTCTCAGCATGAAAATTATTGTGTGAACAACACTGCAAGCATAATCCCAGAAGTTAAGCATAAACCCCCTGCCATGAATGCTAACTATTGATATCTACACATACTGTTCATTAGGTATTAAGTTTTTCATAAAACAATTTTTGGTATTATTTTAAAAAGAGTTCTAGAAATGCAACTATCTTGTTCCAAGATGCAACTCTTCTTGTTCAAGAATGTAAGTATGATGCCTAAGTAGGGTGCCCTGGATTCCCTGATTACAGCATTACTCAAGAGCTAGTAACACCAGTATCTAGACTGCTTCTGTGCAGAGGGGCATTATTCAGCAGATTACCAAGAAAGGTGTGTTCCGGATTGCTCTTTCTTAAATTCAAATGTGCATTTGATTTGAATGCATACTTTACTAGGTGTTGCTACCTGAATCTCTGACCAATCAGCATCCCACCAGCATATGTGTGTGCACTAAAACTCCTGGATGCTGCCAAAGCATTAAGCAGCCTACAGAAAAGGGTGGGGAGGGAGGAATGTGCTTCTACTTCCTCTTCTTGAGTAGAGCAGACAGTAAGAAGGACCTCCTTAGTCCAGAGGTTAGTCCAAAACCAGGTGGTTTAATCCACCTATCCTTCCAGTCTGGTCATAATACCTCTGCTATTCATTTTAAAAGGGAGTAAAAAATATTAAATGTTATTATCCAAAGGCCAAGATTCCAGTGATAAGCAACTAAAATATTGTCTGAGACTTTAATAGTAAGAGCTAAAAGCATGCTCTGCAACTGCGGGGCAACATTTTACTAAGTTTGGCAGAGAAGTCTCCTCCCTTCATCCCCTCAGGCCTCTGCTTAGCTTAGACAATATCACAAGGAAGGGCTGTTTGCCCAGAGGTTTTCATTGCGAATTTGTTGGGGATTTTTGTTTGTTTGTTTGTTCATCCACATGGCTTACTGCCAGTTTATGAAAACTACAAGCCTGTCATCAGGAGTTCACCCAGTCTGAGAGAGGAAAAACAATGGTTAGAAGTCATCCTGATACCGTATCTTAAAAATGTTACAGAATAAAACACATGTAAAAGAGACATTTCAGTAACATTGTAACACTCCCCAATTTTAGCAATGGACTACAATGAAACATCAGTTTGTGTAAGCAATCAGGAGAGGTTTGTCTTGACATGGACAACCCAGTACAAGACATTAAAATCTTGTCTTTGTGTAAGCACAACCTCCCCAAAGGTTTACATGATTAATAATATCCTTTAAAAAAACCCAAAACTCTTTCTTTAGCACCTATCAAACAAGTTTCTTCCAAAGTTTTCATGGCACACTGCACTCAGACACAGGAAAAAAAAACTTGAATCATGTTGAGCTGTACTAAGAAGAGCAAAGAAGATTCCCTCAAAACAGGAAATTTTACTTTGTACAGCTAGTTTTCCTGCTGAAGCCAGTGGACAACTTGCATAGAGCCAGCTGAGACGATCAGACTTATCAACTGCAGATAGGCAGGAGAGAAAAAACGCTGGGTCAAATCCCAGCTAGTGTAAATCAGTGTAACTCCACGGAAGTTAAGAGGGCTGTGCCGATTCAAGCCAGCTGTGGATCTAACTCACAGTGTGTTTTGCAAGGCTATTTTCAACTCTTCAGGGCTCTGCTCTGTTTAAACATCCACAACACCCACTGAAATTAATGAGAACTGTGTGTGCAGAACACTAGTATTACTTTTTAACTATTTGGGAGGTGCTCAGGCACTGTGATTACGAGCACCATATATTAGATCCCAGAGAGCAGTATTGAATCATCAGACCCTTAAGTGGGACAGGTCGTTAATCTTTTCCTTGGGAGAGCATTTCAGTTTTTGCCTTGGCAAATGAGGATTCATCATTAATAGATGTGGGGGTTCTACATTTGCCAAGTCCCAGACAAAGTGTGTTTTTCCATTTGCCTTGGGCTTGTGTAAGCTTGCCTAAGGAGGCCAGCCTTGCAGTTTGAGAAACACTGCTAGCAGCCACCATACCCTCACTCCCAGCTAAATTAAAGCCTATTATGCTGTAATTAACCTTGCCTAACTTGTTCTGAGTTACAGCAGCAGGTAAAAAGCATGCTTTTCCTAGGTTGCAGTCAAGAAACATTTTTACGTATCAGACTTGCCTACTCTTCAAATATTTCCAGCTACTTTTGGAAGCTCTTCTCCCGAAGGTCACAGCTCAGCTGCAGACATCAGAACTCCTCTTGACTTCAGTGAGGGCAGAATCACCTGCAAATTTACTCATGCACCGCATGTTCATGCCAGATGGCACATTTTTGGAGCAAACAGAATTCCACAGAACCAATGGCGAGAACACATGTATAAAAATTGTCATGTTTAAAGGTCTAAAACATACACATAGACAGGCCACTAAGTTTTCTTGGTCAAATTTAAAGCAGTAAAATTCGTACTTATGAATTAGTCCATTGCCTTTTTTATTTAAATGCAAGTTAAGAAAAATAAAAAGACACCTATTACATTTCTACTTTCAATTTGATACTTGGGATATGGGTCAGAAGAACGAGCACAAGGTAGGAAGAACCTCTTATTTACAAAACTACACCTCTATAAGAAAAATAAATTGTTGGCAGAATTGGAGTTTTCAGACTTTTTTCCCCTCCTCTTTTAAAAATACCAAAATTCTTCAGCTGTATTTTGAAAGATCCAGGATTTTCATTAAGGTCCATTTGATTAAGTCCAAAGACCTTCAAGCCAGGCCATCATTGCCACAGTTCTAAAAGCAGACATTCTCTGAAGTAATTCAACCAACTTAGGACAGAAAGTCCAGATGTCCTTTGGCTACCTGCAGTAAGGGTACACATGGAATATACAGTATAAAACAGCACAAGACAAAGGCTGTAACTGCCCTAAGTAAAAGGGCACTCAAAGACAAAAGAAATGCTATCACTGAATACATCTTGCATATTATTACCAGTGGAGAAGTGGGAAGCCTCTGGAGAGAGAGAGCCTAGAGAGTCAATCTGATTTTTTTTTTTTCAATCTGTGCATCTGAGTGTATGGTGCGGATAAAGGAGAGAACAGATGGTTTTGCAGTAAGTTTATCAGCCTGCTTCTAGCACAGCCAGATGACAGCAGCTGCAGCAGCAGGATTTATCCTACCTGTTCCTTTTAAATTATTAAACTCCTCCGTTCCCACAGGACACGCAATAACTTTTTTTTAAAGCACTTGCACTGTCTTTGCTCTTTCCACCATCCCCGAAGCAGGACCCACGGCCGGCGGCGGGTGCTGAGCCCGGCCATCCCTCGCCTTGCCGCCCGTCCCGGGGGCTGCGGGGCCGGGCCGCTCCCGCCGCCCCCCGGCTCTGGCTCCGGCTCCTCCTCCGGGGCCGGCCCGGCGGCTCCCCCGCTCCAGCTCGCTGCGCCTCGAGCGCTGCAGGTCTCCGCCGCTGCCGGCCGATGCCCGGGCCTCGCTGGTCAAGTGGTCCTAAACATTTCACAATTATGCTAGAGAACTGTTGAACTGTTAAGAACCACTGCACCAAGGAGGCTGAGGGTCCGCGGGGAGCGCAGCGGGGCAGGGGCGCGCTTTCCGCCCGCTCCTGCCCCGGGCTTGGCTCTTCCTTTCGCCGCGGCGGACCTGGGGACGAGACAGAACACACGGGACTGGCGGGCGGGCGGCGACAGCGCCCGGGGACAGCGCCCGGCCCGGCCCCGCACGCCCGCCCCGCACTCCTCGCTCAGCGCCGCCACTTACTGATGGCCACCGTCCCGCGAGCATCCCCGGCCTTGCGCTGGGAGAGCTTCACGGCAACACGCTCTCTTTACAAAGTGGAAAGAAAAAAACAACAAACCCAAAAACAAAACAACCAACCAACAAAAAAAAAAAAAAAAAAAAAAAAAAAAAAAAAAAAAAAAAAAAAAAAGAGGGAAAAAAAGTTTAAAAAGAACAAGCGAAACAAAACCAGCCGTTCTCCTGAGGGGCCGCAGCTCGGCGGCAGCCGAGGCCGGGCGCTCCCGGGCGCTCCCCTCCACCCCTGTGCCGCGGCCGCCCCTCTGCCGCGCCTGGCCGTGCGGGGCCCTTTTATACCCGCGCGGTACCTCGCGGTGATGAGCCATCCCCTGCGCGGCGGCCAGGAATGCTGCCCTCGCCCCTCACACGACCAGTTTTTCCAGGCTGCCTTCGCACTGACGGGGCGGTTTTGTTTCCAGCCATCATCTGGGGCGGCCGAACGTCAGCAGGTAGAGAAGGACAAACCTGTTCCGAGGCGGCGCGTTTCCTCCCTCCCTCTCTCCTCCCGCCGCCCTCCTGCCCTCCGCCCTGCCACCGGGGGAAACTGCTCGACAGGTTTCGCCGAAGCTGGAGGTGGCTCCGGGGGGTGAGTAAGAGACTCCACCCTGCGCCCTCCCGACAGGCGCTGCCGCTGACGGGCCGCCTGCCCTCGCACCCTTGCCGGCCCCCCTCGCCTGGCTGGCAGCCCTGAATAACAAAACAACAAAACAAAACAAAAAAGCCTTAAACCGGCACGTCACGTTCTCCGGGGGATTTCACCGCCGCAGCTTGAACGCCCGGCCTGGCCCGGGATTCGTGCTTGTGGCGTCGCGCCTGGCGAGCGTGGCCTCTTCCCGCCGGGCCGGCTCCCGGGCACGCCTCAGGTCTGCTCTCCTGCCTGCCCTCCACGGGGTTCAGGGCCGGCTTTGTCTTCTTTCCCCACGGACCAATATTCTCTGAGATGGGAAGACAGTCTGTAAAAGCCCTGTGACATACCTAGGTGAGCTGGCAGCGTTGCCGTGTGCTGAGCAGCCTCCTTGAAGGGTAGCACAGGTACCCATTTCTCATCTGGAAGTGTTCATTGTCATATTGACTCTCTTGGGTGTAGTTCCAGGGGTTTTTTGTAAATGACATGAGAAATCACCTGCTGTGCATGAGTAGCTCTGTTTGCCCTGTCTTCCCCCAGTATCCCCACAGCAGTGCTCCTGTTTCCCAGTGGTGCCCTGGGGAGCCACCACTGGGGAGCACCAGACCTTCCCGGAGGTCTCTTTCTGCTCCTGAGTATTCCCGACCTTGGTTTCAGAAAGGAAAGACTAAGAAGCCAGAACTGAAAAACGTGAAGAAGGTTCTGGTGTTCAGAGGTGTTGGACAGCCAACAGGGAGGGAGGACACCCTGAACTTTGACAGTCTAGCAATGAAATCCAATTGATGGAGGTTTCCGAGCCGTGTTGTTGGGGTGAGCTGCAAGGCCCTCACGCCCCGTAACCTTAGGGTGGGGATTATGGCAACCCCACAGTCGGCTTCCCCATGGTGGCAGTGGGGATTCTGGCTGTTGGTGGTGCCAGGCTGCCTGCACTGCCTGACCACATGCTGCTCTTGCCAGCCAGCCCAGGAGACACCATTTCAAAAAGATGTGGATGGTAAGCCTTGCTCTGCCAGTGACTCAGCCTCCGGCCTCAGCCAAGTCGCTTTACCACACCTTGAGAGGGAGATAATGCTTACCTACCTCACCTTATGAGGCTTCACTAATGTTTATACAGTGCTTTGAATGTTTAAAGAACTGAGTGCTGTTTATGCATTTTGGTGTTCCAGATCCTATGATCTTTGGCACTTAAAAAATATATAGGAGACCCAAGCTGTCCCAGAGGAGATGCCCATACAGGGGGCATCCTAGGGCAGCAGAGCAGGGAGCAGGCCTTGTGGCTGTGCACAGCTCATGTGAACGTCGTGCTGCACCAGAAGCTGGAGTGCTGGAACCAGAACAGCTTGCTCTAGGAGCCTATGCAAACGTCCTGCTGAGGAAGCTCCCTGGATCTAGGCTGGAGGCGTTTCAGTCTGCTTTGGTAAAGACAGCTCCCGCTCTTCTGCCCTGCCCTCTCACACTCAAACCCAGAGCTTAATTTTGTGCCTTCTTCCACATAGCCCAAGCCATAGGGGGTTTCTGGACCTTCTCATTCTCACAAAAGGATATTCACTTGCCTTGGATAGGAACTCACTCGCACTATTTGTGAGTTCACCCGAAGGCCACCTCTGTCCTTGGCATCCATGGAAATCTGTGGAAGCAAGATTGCTGTTTACACCTTGTAAGAAGAGGCATTTGTGCTATGACACAGTGTTCTAGGTTGTCCACTGATGTGTACAGCATGTGCAGCATGACTGCATGGGCTATATTTCATATATAATCCTTCACTGACTACACTGGCAACTCTCACCTGTCTCTGACAAACACAAACTCACACCCACGCCCACAGCTCCACAATACCACCCAGCTAAATAATAACCTGACTGTCCATACTAACTGGGTTCAAGAGTCCTTTCCAGCCAAACCAGTCAGAACCTGCTGCTGCACTGGTGAGATATATAATCACCAAGCGTCCCATTGCTGTTCTGGCACTGGATCAGACACACACGTGGCAGATGGCCCCTAAAGGACTCTGAGCACTAAGGGGGGGACCTGCCTAAGGCAGCCAGGGTTCTCTGAGGTACCAGAACCTGTAGGGTGTTTAGGCAGGATGAACCATCTCCTGCTTTGGACTTCTTTTTAATAAGAGTCAGTGGTTTTACAGTGAATGGGTAAACATACCTTTCATTTAATTATATAAGTACTTAGTAGGTTCCCACCTATATACCTTCAATTATGAAAGTAAGAAAGTTAACATCCTGCTTCCTCCCTTCACTAGGTAGAGTCTCAGGCAACAGGCTGAAGGCTTTGAAAGGTAGAAGAGTAGAGGTGCCCAAAAGTGGAAATGGACAGGCAGCGCTAGCCAAAGGACGAGCAATGTATTGTTCTTCCTCTGTGAAACCGTGAAAGTATGAGAGGTGATTGAAGCATTAAAATAATAGAATTGACTCTGAAATTATATGGAGGGAAATGAGGAGTGTTAGAAGGAATAGTAATTAGTCCATTGTTTCTATTGATGGTTAAACTAAGTAGTGTTTATATCAGCAGGACCTGAATGACAAGGACTGTGGTACCCCCAGCATGGCCTCGCCACACTGGATGCTGAGAGCTCTCTGACTGCACCAGCACTCCTGAAACCTGGAGGAGCTGCACACTGTAACGTGGAACATAATGGCTTGAGCCCCTTGTACAGCAGGCAGAGTTTTCTTGGATGGGGAAAGCAAATGTCAGTCACCTGATAGTGTCAAACAAAGAGGGCAGCACAAAAGGAGACATAACGCCAGGGGTGGTTGTAGGAGACAAAGAGCTGGTCTGGGAGGAAGTGAAGATGAAGGGTGAGCTTGTGGGAGGACATAAAAGGCTATGCTGTTTGCATGGCAGAGTATGGAAGATCGTGAATGCTTGGTAATGAGAGGAGCATTATATTGTAGGGAGGTTCTGCTTTGAAAAAATGAAGTTATGAAACATAACTAGGAGGTGCTGTCATTATTACCAATCAATATCCCAGTGTTTCTTCGGCAAAAGCTCCCAATGCTTTCCTGCTAGTTTCTTATTCCACAGGTAACATTATGAAAGGGGGTAGGACAACCCAAAGTACTATTCCTTATATGACATGGTTTACCTTACACTTTTGGACTTAAATCCAGCACTCAAACTAAGCATAGACATGGAATGTAACATTTCTCTGCTTATAGTTCTAAATTCTTCATTATTTCCTACTGATTTCCTACTGTTGCTCATTAATGCTCACCTAAAATTATGCTGGAAGTTTCTTAAAGAAAGACCTGGAATCTGACACGTCCTGTAAAGTATTTTTCATATTCTTGGGTCTGGTAAACAGATTAAAAAAAAAAAATCTCTGCAAGTAGATTTTCTACCTCCCTGGAAAATCAGCATTCCATATGTTCACAGCAAACAGTGATGGGGCAACGGCATGTTTACTTTAGTTGGTTTAAACTCATTTGTCAATACAGCAGCCCACTATGCATCACATGTGAGCATAATAATAGCTTGATACTAACTTGATTTGCAGTAATAAACACCCTGAGAGATGGCCTAATGCTTCCTCATATAAATAGGAAGCCTTTTGAGATTACTGCCTAAGTAACATCAAGTGATTTACAGATAGATGGATGAGGTGGGATGTTTTTCCAGCCATGAACTTATAGAAAGATTGTGGGTTTGTCATTCAGTAGGTAGATTAATAAAGAAGTGCTAGAAATTAAAATATGACTAGCAGCTTCTTATGAAGGCAAGAATTCACATTTTATTGGAAATGCTACTATTGTATGCACAAAATTTTGATTAAATCCCAAAATATCAATTTAGCAAGAGAGGGATTTGTATCTCAAATGCTTTATCTAAGCATACAGTTCAGTGTCCCTGAGCACTACAAAGTTTACATACCAATTTAATGTGCAATACTCCTTTTCACCATTTTCCTTGTTCTGACTTAACATCTTGTTCATTCCAGAAGCTAACTGTGTAAATTACATTGTACAAATTAATGTAGTTTTTCCCTTTTTGGGAGAATTTTTCAAGCCAAGCTCTGTCTGTTCTCAGTAGCACAATAATAGCAAGCAGCAGATTACAAATTTTCTGGTTTCTATTTCAAATTTTCAATGTAATTGTTATACATGTTAGTTCTTGTAATAACAAGTCTAGCACAAGGAGACATCAAGGCTTTGGACATTTCCAGGCTGGTTCAGTGGGTACAATTTCCTGTGCAGCAGCAGCTGCAAAAAGAAAAATGTATGAAGAGCAGTGCTTGTGCTGCAGAGATGGTGTGTGAGCTGTCAAGCAGATGTGTCCTGGGAGATCCATCCATCCATCCATCCATCCATCCATCCATCCATCCATCCATCCATCCATCCATCCATTCCTGCATTGAGACCCTGACAGTAAGGAGAAACTTCAACTCTGACCCTAAAAACTTTAGGAGAAGCACGTTGCAAACAACCAGGAAGTACTTCTGCAGCCCTGATGTAGACTATACTTTGCCATGACTTTCCACTGTAAGTTCAGGAGTCCCAGCAGTGTGTTGAGATGACAGCTGGAGATCACATAATCACAGAATAGTCAAGGTTGGAAGGGACATCTGGAGATCATCCAGTCCAACCCCCCTGCCAAGGCAGGGTCACCTGCAGGAGGTGACAGAGGAACATATCCAGATGGGTTTTGAATATCTCCAGAGAGGGAGACCTCTCTGAGCAGCTGTTCCAATGCTCTGCCACCCTCAACATAAAGAAGTTCTTTGTCATGTTGAGGTAAAACTTTTTGTGTTTTAATTTATGGCTTTGTTCCTGTTGCTGGGTACCACTGAAGAGAGTCTGGCACCATCCTCTGACACCCACCTTTGAGACATTGGCATGGATTAATGAGATCTCCTCTGAGTTTTCTCTAGACTAAGCCCAGCTTCCTGAGTCTCCTCATAAAAGAGGTGCTCCAGTCTTTTGTCTTGTACTGCAGAGTCCAGAACTGGACACAGAGATGTGTGCGTGAGAAATGAATCCACCAAGTCCTCTTTTGCAATCAACTCTCCCTATAGTATTTCGAATTTCAGGAAAGCCTGGTCTCATGGTTACTTTTTTATCTTCTCACAATCAATTCTCCTTTCTCTCTCTCTCTCTCCCCCTCTTTTTTCTTTTTTTTTTTAGTTTGTTTGTTTGGTTGGTTTGGTTTGTTTTGTTTTGGAGGGGTTTTTTTGAATAAAAATACAAATTAAATAGCCAGTGAATGTAATTCTGACAGGACCAGTTTTGAATGCCTTACTTCCCAGATGACTGACTCTATAGACCATAAGAAGAGCGGACTTTCATTAAGTGCCAGCCATCTTTTACTCTACCATGAAGATTCAGGCTAAACCCTGGAAGCTAACACTTGAAATCACTCACTTTTTCTGAACATTTCAGCCAAGTAATTAGTATTTACGTTTAGCTGCTATGCATTAAGTCTGCTTCAATAACTTTATAATTAATTGAAATGCTTAATTATGATAGCCATCACAAACCTTGTAGCAACTTGATTTTTCATGTTCACCAACCAGGTGTTTTTTCAAAGTTGGCAGGATTACATGTCCTGTCCCATAAAACCATGAGAAAGGAAATAATTACTAATTATTTGACCATCTATCAAGATTTCCTAGGCTTTTGCTGGTTCAAGCTATTGAACATACAGAGTCAGAGTGTGACTTCGCACTGACGTAGCATGGTAATTTTTAGCAACATCTCATATTTCTGGTTTTGTGTCCTTGGAATATAGAACTTTCCAAACAACAGTGGTGAACGGTGACATAGTTGTGGGCAGAGATCTTGGTCAAAGTGGTCCAAGTAAGTAAACTGACTTATTTCACATCACACTCTTGTCAGACAGTAGAGATAACAGGCCAATTGTCTTTGCGCTGAAGCCCTGGAGCTCTGCAGGGTTCAACAAAGATCTTTGCTGGATGCCTCAAGGGTGCTGGAATCGTGTCATCCCAATCTGAGCCTTCAGTGGGAATAAGAAATTCAGATGTGCCACAGAAAGAATTTGAAATTCCAGCTTTACTGGGCCCTGGTCACAAAGATCCACAGCAAAACATACCCAGGAAGGAAGCCACACCCCCTGAAAGATGCAAGTGTAATTATTCATGCACAGACAATCAGCATCAAACAATCTCCCCAGCACAGCAGCTTCCTGCATGTGACAGGATTAATTGACAACTGTCTGTTCTAATTGTGATAACTTCATATCTCTCAGCAAATGATTGCCATTAAGATTCCTTTTTTCTCCCCCTGAAATTCTTCTCTTTCTAATGAATTGCCAGGATTGTCCTTTGCCTTCTATGCTAATAATTAATCATTTCATGTAGAAATAATCAGCAGGTGTAAACAAACATAATTGTCATTCTCTTGCCCCTTTCTTAGCACCTTTTACAGTGTGGAGTCTCATCTAATTTCATTTTTAAGCCCTTAAAACCGGGATTTAGGACTGTCGAACACCAAGCACAAGAGCCTAATGGGATCTACAACAGTGGCACTAGAGGACAAACACATTAATTATGCACATAAACATGTAATAATGAGGCTTATCTGTACTCAAAAGTGCTGCAGAGGATACTTAGCAGGCAGCTTTGGCCAGGCAATATCTCCCCTGGCCACCATTCTTCTGATCCCATGTGGAAGCTGAGGAGATGTGAAGGAATACTGTGGCTTGAGAGAGTGGTTATTTATTGCTGTGGTATTTACTGCTGCTGCAAGACAGGGAATGATATCTCAGCCTTTTCCTGCCTCGTTGTGCAACGTGCCACGCATCAGGTCGCGCAATGCCGAGGCCTGGCAGGGCTCTGCGTACGGAGGAGGCTGCGGAGCAAAGCTGCAGGATGTTGTTGGTTGGCACCTTCCCATGGATTCCCTGTGATGTGCAGCATCCTGGAGTGGGAGGGAGGTGTTGGTGTGAAGCTCAGAACGCCAGTGGGAGTGCGCAAGATATGCAGCGGCTGAGCGTGTCCCAACAGGAGAGCCCTGGCAGGGCAGGCTGAGGGGGAAAGGGGCACAGCCTCTGCCCTGCCAGCCTGTGAGAAGCGTGGGCCCCACCTCTTACAACCTCCTGCTACATCAGTGGCAGATTTGGACATCAAGGACCAAATCTTTTGACCCTTCCCAAATGGAGCCACGTTAAGTCATGCTGTTGAGTGTGGCTCACACTAGACATTTTGCTGCCATGATTCAGGATTCTTGTCTCAGCTACGCTTTTGAGACACAGGCTTCTGCCTCTTCCCATTCAGCTGATCACAGGTAAACAAATGTACGTATAAGGAAGTCTCTAAGGTAATTTTCAGATAGACACTTTGCAAAATAATAAATCTGGTAGTACGAGATTTTATTCTGACTCATGGACTATCTAAGATGGCAACATTTGAGTCCCACAGATTCATTTGTATGGTTCAGCAGATTACTTTACATATCTTATAAGCTTTCTATATTAGTAGCTTTTCTAAAAGAGTCACTAAAATTAAAGTGCTGTTAGAAACATGCAATCAAACACCACATAAAACATTGTTAAAGAATCATGGGAAGACTAGTCTTACTAGTCTAGAAGGTGATTACACTGCTGATAGAGTCCACTTGGAAGAGACACAAACGTATCAGCTTCTGATAATATATGCTGTGCACATTTGGTAAGTTCTTTATAAATTTCTTGTTTTCACCCACCATGCAATTACTTCAGGTTTACTCAGTGATCTAACAAATTGTGTTGCTGGGAACTAAAAGGATTTTGTTTCTTAATGGCTGAGCAGTACCTGTACCTGGAGAAAGGGATTTCCCCTATGGCTGCATTTGGTCACTCTTTGGGTCCTTCAGTGCTTTGTGTGAGTGGAACTGGTGTCACTTTGTCTTCTATGCAGCAGGGACACATTTCCCTCCCTACTCATCTCACTATTTGAACAAGCCTTAAAAATGGAGGAATCTTCCAGCAAAATCACAATCCATTTGGAAGAATTCCAGTAGATCACACTATTCAGAAGACTGCAAATAAAGAAACTGGTTCAAGGAGGGGTTTAGTTCCAGATGAGAGATTTCCTTATCACTCACTGCTGAACAGCAAAATCCCTGTATGAGACAACAGAGACATGCTACAGTATAGTAATTGTAAGTTAAGACATGCAAAACTGGAGATATTTAGCTATTTAAGCAGAAGAAGCAGATACTGAAGCCTTGCTGAACATGATTTAATTCAGCAAGTACTGATCAGAGTCAGTCAGTCTGTCCGGGGGTCAGCCAACCTTGTCGCATGTCAACAGTTTACTATGTCAACATTCAATAGGAGAGCAAGCACAAGCTGATTTTTCAAATAATTAAGACTGCCCTTCCAAGACAAAAGTTTTATAAGAGAATCTCCAAACAGAAACTTAATACTTTCAGCCATCAGTAGAAAAGAAAGTGGTTGCATTCAGGAAAGAAAAGCTGTAGCTCAAATCAGACAGGAACTTGGACATGTTAGTTGTGCAAATCTCTGCTTTCTGCAGTGTTAAGAGAAGTGCTGACATAGGCCAAGTAGTCCCCATCCCTTGGCAGTATTAGCTGGATCATTAGGAAAAAGAAACAAAGTGGAAGCTGGGTGTTGCCTTTCAAGTGAAGAAAGCTGTAGAATTGATGTAATGTTTGACTTTTAGAGGAGGCATTCATAGCGTCTCCTCTGTGGAGAGGCAGCAGAGGTTCCAGCACCAGCATTCATTCCCGGAACGTCACTGCAACTCAAAACATTCAACACTGGAAATAAGTCCAACATTTGTGCAGCAGTTACAAGTGTCACATTATTGATTATTCCTTTATGCTGTTCTATAGGCACTGCTGGAACTTTGTACAACAGGATGGTCCAGACCCTCAGGAGCCTCTCTGACACTCACACAGGTGCAGACTTCTGCACTTTCCTACTGTGGCATTTGACTCAGTGGTGATTCTGCAGGGCAAGGAAAACTACAGCCTGACCACTTGCATTATTACCCTGAGGCTGGAAAAGAATGGGAGCCTCTGCAATCTCCTAGGAGAAACTAAAATGCCATTTTCTATTCCAATTAAAAACTGATAGTAAATAATATCACAAACTTTCCTGCACAAAACAAAACAAATCCCAACCCAAAACCCAATAGTAACTTTATCCAAGTTCCACCATGCCATTTCTTTGTATAAAATACCAAGCACAGATCTGCAGATGATCCTCACTGTGCTAATCTCCCAAACTGCAGCGAGATGTGGCTGTGGAAGGGTAGGTGCACATCACAGGTGTCTGGAGCTAAAGCTGTTTGGAGAGTTATGAAAAGGACCCACAGTCAGTCCTGGCAGTGGAATGAGTGGGTTTGCAATACCCATAGCCCTGTATGGCTGCTTAATCTGCAACCCTGTACTGAGCAGAAGAGTGCTGGATGAAAAGAAGAGTGTATTGGATCATTTCAGGAATGATCTGAAGGAGAAAAATTAGGATGTTTAAAAAAACCTAAGCTAACTCTGTGATGTCTAGCATACTTTAACTAATGAAAGACACTCTGCTGCTTACAGTAACTGAAACAAATAGGTAGAAACAAATAGGAGAAATTTTATTCCTCACTAATATTTAGATTTTACTTATGCAAAACTTAGGGGTTACACATAAATAAATTCATCATAAGACTGGGAGTTATCACAGAGAGTATGATTATTAAATCACCAGCATGAAGCAAAGGGTGTAGTAGATGAACAAGACAACACAGGATCTCCAAAGTGTTACTGAAGTTCATCTCCAACATTGAGTCAAGAGCTGAAATTTCTGGCCTTGGTTGGGTGACTCTTGCCACAGCACCCTATACATTTATGTTAAGTTTCTCTTAACACTTGTACACTGTTAACAGTTTCTGAATGAAAATCTGACATATATAAAAGAGATCCAGTTCTTTCTCAGATAAATATTAAATTTGCATTCATAGGTCTGCCATTAAAACACACTGATTTATTTATAAGACAGATCACAAATTTTCTAGAAAGTTGCGGGAACACTCTTAGGCAAGATGATATATTAATAGGATATATATTTCTGTAAAGATTTGTCAGACTGTAGCTAATACTGCTTAATTCTTACTTTAAGCATGGCCCAAACCATTTCATTTTAGCATTATGTGCTTCTAACTAAAAGTCTTCTTACTGGATCACATCTCAAAATGTTGTACTTAGTGTCTTTACCTGGTTTAGGTGCAGGACCAAAATGATTGGTTGTTTTCTTCCCTCTCCTTCAGTTTTACTGTTGAGATCTATTATTTCAGTTGTTCACACCAGAATATAATTTTTTGTTCAAAAGAAAAAGTATTTTTTGTACTATAGATAGATATTTTAGAAATATAAGACATCGTTTAGAAAGTTTTCTGTAGATCGGATGAGCCTTTATTGAAAAGTATGAAGAAAATATTGATGCTTCTGTCTGTGCTGCAGTCAGTCATTTTGGTACAGAAATAAAGAAGGGATGCTGTTGTGAACAAATGATGGCAACTGAGAATAACTGAAAAATAGAAAATATTCTAATGCCAAGAAAGTCACTTGTGGAGAAGTTTATCAAGGGATTGCCTGGTTCAGTGCATCAACATTTAGACTATTGATGAGGCAAGGTAATAGTCCTGAACACCATAGGAAAAAGAATCTGTGCATGATTTTACTTCTGATTGTAAAAATTTTTACAAACATTACTTTGCTACGTTCATCATCAACTTTATGTATTTACAGACAAGACACCAAAATATGATAAATTTGATGCCTGATTTTTGATGTTAGATCTTATTTACTTAATTCTGTATTCATTTTATTCAATCTAAAGCATGTTCATTGCTATGCAATATCAATTATTTAATAGTGAGACAGCTTAGTTGTGATTTTTGTGACCATAGTGAAGATGTGTACTACTCTTCACATTAATCAAGTATTTTTACAGTTTTGTTTTTAACTGGAGCGTATACAGCATTTTCTCAGATTGCATGCACAGTTCCCTTGTTTTGGTGTGATCTGACATGCAGCATACCTTGGGAACTGTTTAATACTAGCAGGCTCAGCCAGTAGTCATGGCAGGTTTTCTCCATGATAAGAATAGCTGTGGGAAGGTTGAGTAGTATAAAGAGGAAAAAGAAAAAACTATCTGCACTTCAAAGATTCCCTTCAGATGCAGCAGATAGAAAATTCGCACAGATTACTGCAGAAGCTGTAGCTGAAATTAAAAGTTGCCATCTCCAATATATGCACTTGCCTGAAGTACTCCCTATGTTTACATATTCTAGGGAAGACACAGCTGTAAACACACATATCGCTTCTTTATTTAGTCTGAAAGTGCTGGGACTTTAAACTTGGGGTCTGTTACTACTGAGATCCCACTTACAGTGCAAAGAATTATGTGTCCAGCATGTAGCAATCTTGATTATATTCCGGTCAGGATGTGGGAAAGATGCTATTAGAAACAAAACAATCAATTCACTCCAGCAGTCCCACAAACATGCTTTATGGCATCTGCCTCCTACTCATTTCAAGTGAGGGTTTATAGTGACACACTGGTGAAGATTAGTACACAACTGCAGTCAGATGCCCATGACTGATTCAATTGTTTGCACTGACACTCACAATTGCTGTAATTGCAGCTGGAGTGATAAAAGTCATTGCAAAAAACCAGACAAAGTGAAATCAACATTGTTCCTCAGAGATTTTATTAGTTGAAACCCAGAAATGCACAATCCACTGTTTTTCCTTGGTATGAATTCACCACAACATTTCCATTTGCCATGCCTGCAATACTGTCCTCAGTGGTTTAAAGTAGGAACATTCAAAAGGCCTCTTTAAAATCAGAACTTGTAACAGGAACAGCCATGCATTCCAGCCTCACTTGCTTAAAAGAATTTCTTTCCAGAAAAGTGATTGAAAAATAAAGGCAGCAAATGATTTTTAGACAATAAAATAAAGAATCTTCTAAGCTGTAGCTTTCCTGCATGCCCCAAGCAGCACTACCATTGTTCCTTTCCTCTTTTATTCCTGTAATGGCTTAACAGCATTAATGCTTCAAGCTGGTATTCCTGATGAGGAGTGACCATCTTCTCCAGCCCCTGGAGAAAGAGAATGGATGTTTAGAACTAGGCAGTATCCAAAGCCTTCCTGAGAACAGATGACCCTGCCAAGCCAGTTCTCACGCAGTGCTGAAGACTTCCTTCAGACCGCCTACACTACTGGTGGCTCAGTCCAAAGGAATTATGAGGTGATCCATGGAGGAGTTGAGGATTTAACATGTTCACTCCCCTCTTACAAAAAGAAAGTGATTCTTGCAGACCTATTCCAATGAAAATGGAAATCCCTTTGCAGCATAACTCATATTCTAAAGGTATTTTAGCATTGCCATCCTGACTGCTGGAAAACTTCCATTTAAATGCTCAAGATTGTGATTGTATCTAATGTTTCTACATCAGGTAAAACCAAAGAAAACCCCAAAACTTTAAAGGAAAGTAAACAAATCTGCCTGACTGTATCCTTCATTAATTTAAACCAGTACAGAGAAAATCAAGAATTCCAGCTGCAGTCCCCACTAACATCTCTCAAATGGGATGCAAAAGTGACCAGATAACCATTGATGCAGCAAAATCTTTAAGGACATTTTGTGCTAATTTTAATAAAGAAAGGAGGTCAGCTCCTTCCAAAACTTAAATTGGGATTAGACTTGCCAATATATTGGAGAAATATAAATCAACAATATATTGTATCAGAAAGCAGCTCTGAGAAATGAGAGGTGAGTGTTTTAAAAGCTTCTAGTTACAGCACAGCACTGGAGAAGGTCAAAAGCCACAACAAGTTCCCTTTAGAGAGACTTGTCAGATCTGATGCTCTGAACACAAGGCAGGCACACACAGGGCCAGGGAAACACACCTTGGATGATGGCAGATGATGGCAGAAGGGATTCATGTCAGCCACAACCAGGCAGCTGCCTGTGCAGCCTGAGGAGGAGAGGCAGGTGGCACTGCCCTGTCCTGTGCCCAGCAGCCCCTGGCACAGCTCTCTGGGACAGAGCTTTCTGGAATCCACCTGCAGAGTACAACTAACTCCAGTCTGTGACAAATCTGGCATGCGTTTCCCGTGTGGTTGATGGTGTTAGACCAGGAGATTGTCTGGTTTAGGGTGCTCCATCAAAAGCCAGAAGGAGAGGGCAGGTGGAGATGCTGCAGGTGGCACAGTGGCCCCTCCTGAATGGCTGTCATGGCCATGTCTTGGGGAAGGGAATGCTCCCATGCTGGGGCACGGTACCCTGAGAGCTGGGCCTGGCCAACGTGCCTGAGAAAAGGCATTTCCTCTCCAATGCAGGCAACGCAGAGGAGACTTTTATTGCAACAGGCTGATGGAACATCACATTGTAGCCCTCAGTGGTTTTATTTTAGTAGCTTTTGCATTCCCAACCACGTTCAGAACTTCACCTTGGAACATACAAAGAAGCATTTCCAGGTTCAGGCAGAAACAATAATAAACATTAGCCCCACTCTTACAAAGAAGGATTTAAATACTCAGAGTCAAATCAGAAACTAAGACAGGGACAGCAGATGAACCCAGATGTTCCAGGGTTCACTAGGGCTTAAATACAGGATCCCTTTTCATACTAATGCTGATGATACATTTCATAGCTCCAGCACCTGAGAACAAAATCTTACCTTTCCTACTGCTTTTGTCTAAGGAAGTCAAGAACCTCCTTCTGTCCTGTAGCCTCTGCCTGTAAGTAGAAACATGAATAAATCCTGTCATCCTGTGCACCAGGACATGCAAATACTCACTTGTGGGAATTAAGACTATGTTACCACAAAATAATTAAAATCCAATTTAAATTTTAATTAATCTGACATAGATGAGAAAATTCTCACTACAACTATTTATTACTTCACACCAGCACCAGTTGGAGTTTGTAACAAGTTCTAATCCAGTTTATAGTCCAACATATATTTTTCCCAAATTAATATTATCCAAGAGCACGTGTTATTACTCAGCTACACACCAAGGGAGGGGAGCTGTATGGACACTTACTACTTGTAGGGGATTCCTGCCATCATAACCAGTTTGCTCCAGGTCTGCACCAGCCAGGTACCAGGCATACAGCCCATCCATATCACCTTTAGCTGCAAGGCTGGAAAAAGAATAATTAATAATGGTTCTAAATCTTTCAGTTAATTTCAGCGAGCTCCTGGGTCCTGTCAATGAGCTCAGCAGGTGAAAGCTGAACCAGGCTCAACATGGCTGCCAGGGTAGAGAGGTAAGGAACACTATTACGACAGCTTTGAATAGCTGAGCAAGCAACACAGCTTGATGAATCAGTTCCTTAAATTATTAGGGCTGTGCTATAAGTACTTACAACAGGCTAGTTTCACATAGTGGGTGTGACTATGACCAAAGGGGAAAAAAAAGTCAGGCAGTTTCATATTTCACAACACAATATTTATCTCATGAAATGAGTTGGGGGGAGGGCAATGGCTAAATCAAGATGCAGCTGAGTGAGAGCACAAGCAGATGTGCCAGCAATCCACAGGACTTATTTAAAACCCCTAAGAAAACCCCTTCACAAGTTTGCATAACTGTGTTTCTTATCAGTTGTTATGACATTCAGTACATTTATGTGATATTCTTTGGACAGTAACACAGCTATATTTGAGTTTCACAAAATAATTTGTAGGATTTAAATGGGCAGCAAACAAAAAAAGACGAAAGCTTTTCAAAGATGACCTCTGCCTGCCACATACAAGAAGCAATAGAAAGGATCAGAATGAATCCTATACAAGTTTTCAGAGGAATGCACACTGGGTTATTTCTTTCCACATCATCCACAATATTTAAAGTTTATTTTTAACTCTCATTTTGGTAAAAGGGCTAAGAGCCTGTACATACACAAAATCATGCCAGTCTGTACCAAGCCTGAAGACAGGCTGAACTGATGGGAAAGTTGGGAGGATGACCTTCAGTCTTTTTAGGATATCAGCATATGTGAGGCTTCAGACCTGAGCTTGCCATGAGTTTGCAGATTGTTTCAGCAGAACCCTGCTGATAAATCATCAAGTGAGGTTGAATCTCATTAAGAGAGGGGAAACCTCCCCAACATTAAGTTCAGAGTTTGCTGCCTAAACCAGAGCTTGCTGTGGGTGACAAGCACTGTGCTGGCAGCAGGGATGGAGATGGTGATGAACTCCTGGGGGTGATGACCAAGCCAGGAAGACCTGGTGAAGAGTGGAGAAGGCTCAAGATGCATGGGGCAGTCATGGAAGAAACCATGAAAGCAGGGCTGCAACATTCACTTCTCTGCTAGGTTGAAACCACTTCCGTTGTTGATTAAATCACTTAAGTACCTGAAAATATGTTTTCAGGGGAGTGGACACTTCTAATTGCAGCAGTCCCAGAGGCTGGGCACAAGAAGGAAAAGCAAATGGTCTCTGTCTGTATTCCTCCATGAAACCCCCAGGTGACCTATGGCTGAGGCCTTTGGGGGACAGGGAAGTGATAATGGGGTATGAAGAGCTTGAACAGTGCTTCAGTCTGGCATCATGAAGGAGAGGATCAATACATCATTAATGAAAACTGCAATCACAAAAGAAAAGGCCCCTCAGAAGCAATAAGGAAACAGAGGAAAGCAAAGGAGGTCTAAGAAGAAGCTCAGTGCGAGGTTGGTAATGAAACTGCAGGAAAGAGATGAGCAATAGTAAAGAAAAAGTATAAGCATTAGTAAAGCAAAGAAATTGCTTAGCAGCCGCTTCTGGAACACATGAATTATCTTTATTTACAAAGACAAGCCTCTTGCTGTTAACACTGTAAAGTCACAGGCTAAGAAAGAAACAAAAAGCCTACCTAGAGAGTTATGAGCATCACCAACACTGCACAGGAAAGCACATTGTATTTGCCAAACAGAATTGCATAGTTCTGCCATGTGAAAAGCAGAAACCACTTTGGTCAAAGACTTTCAGAAATATCACCAACCTACATACCCAGGGCACCTCAGGTGCATCTCTGTAAGCAACAAACAAGGACAGCTGCACTTACTTGAAAATTCACTGCCTATTAACAGCACCTATTCAGAAAGAGCAATTTAACCCTCGCTGCAGAGGTCAAAACTGTGATCTCCTTCCGTGACAGTAGAGCAATCCAAATACACAGAAGTATCTCCAATTTTGCAGCAGCCATTTACTGATCAAATCAGAATTTTATTCTATGGGGACTGTGACCAGAGAACAAGAGGTGATATAGCTTGTGTGAAAATTTAGATACCAATCTATATAGAAGACACCTACAATTTACTAGATTGATTATCATCGGGACCACCACAAAACATTTTCTCCAAATCCAGATTTCCATAGTCAAGCCATACACATTTGGATTTCCTTTATACACAGTAAGTGTACTTCATATACTAAAATACAGAGGACTTTTCCATTTACATTATAGGAACCCTGGCTTTGTATTTGTCTCAAAGATATTTATGCCAGCAATTCCAACTACAAGTGCAACCTCTAAGCAGCAAGTCCCTCACTGTTATATAATGAAATGGTATAAAGATATCTTCAATATACACTTACCTGGATGTTTAAAGCCTGCTTTGTTGATAAAGAACTATCTACTACAGTTTACTATACTCTGACTGATACTCTTGACAGCCGATAATTCTAGGCATACTGCCCATCAGTACTCTTGCATTCAGAAAAATTATTATGTATCCAGTTCACAGTTTCAGCAGGGCTAATGTAGCCATGATGATGACAGAGCTAAGATGCCAAGAATACTGACAGTGCTCTCTGTGCCTCCAATCACACCAACATCAAACTGCAATTTAAGAGGTGCTCTGTTACTGCCATGGGACCAGGAGTGCAGCTTGTCAGGTCTCAGAAGGTTTACAAGGATAAGTGCAGTTGTAGATTTGGGAAGTAAAAAGTACAGGGAAATGATACCTTGGGGTTCCCTCCTGCCTCTTCATGTTCTAGGATTTCATCTTTCCCTGGGACACAAAGCTGTGCTTTATCAGCAATTCTCCCTTTTCTATGTCTGTATAAAGTAATCAGGAGAGACTTTCTTTTCTTCAGGTGTGTCATCATCGTGACAGAAGAGAATTTTTTTTTTCTTATTTTTTCTTAAATGAAGATCTGAAGAAGAAGAAAAAAAAAGCTCCAGCGCAAGGCATGGATTGCTCTGTCCTGAACACATTTGGGAGTGCTGTTCTTAGCTTGTGTCTCCACACCTCAGCTCAGACAGACTTCTTGAAAGACAGCAAGCAGTAGAAGCTTGATCCTTATTCCTGCAGAGGCATATTTACCCTTCCTTCCCCAGCCTTACCCCCTCTTTATGTTAAATTGAAGAGGCATCTTATTCTGAAAGGTGGTGATTTTGAAGGCTGCATCTTTGTATATATCATACCATATCATATCACTTTATGAAATCTAACAATATGAGAAAGGTGGTTTGGCTTTGTGCCCCTGTTTAATTTTGTAAAGTACAGACTTGAAGTATCTCAATTCTATACAAGCTCTTTCTCCTTTAAAAAAACAAACACAAATCAACTGTTTACCAGCTCCAGAAGTCCAGAAGCTTTTAGATGAAGTCTGAGTGTCCCAATTTATCTCATCATGGTTTGGTTTTTCAGACAGATGACAATACTACTGCAATATGAGAAGATATTCTGACATTTTTACCAGATTACCAACACTGAGATCTCATTTCAAAACAAAGCTACGAACCAGATACCAAACATCAACAAAGAGATTCTAAAACCAGACTAACACCTCTCACTTTAAAAAAGACACCAGCAAATGAAACCATGAAAGATTTAATAACTATGTACATCTCCACTTCCTACACAAGAGTTCCCACTGATACTGTCCAACCCTCAGTTCTGGCTGGTACTCCTTTCCCTCTCAAACATCACCAATGCCAAAGGAACACATTTATTTTTATTTTATCTCCATAATCTTCCAAGTGAACTATTCTATTCTATTCTAAAATCATGAGTTTAAACAGAAGGAGGCTGAGGAGACTATTAGAACACAAAAATCACTATTCATGGTCTTTCGTAACAGTCTGTTTGAGGATTGGTAGGTGGCAAAGAGGGAAAACATGTTTATAGTTTAATTCAGAGAGAACTGCATGGGGGAAAAAGTTAAACTAGCTAAGTGCAGAAGCACAGAGCTTATCAGAAAGCAAACAGCTTTATCCTTCTAAACCCCAAGAACTTGACATATTGCCTTGGTGACAAATTTGGACTGGTAGAAATTGCAGCTTAAGGCACATTACAAGATAGAAGAAATGTAGGAAAATAGTTCAAATTAGACAGAGGGGAGATGTTATAAACAGCTGGTTCTATAAGCAGCTTGACCATGTGTCCATGTTGACTGCCATGAAGGTGCCAGTGCCTGCAAAGAGGGGGCTTAACATAAAAGAGAGGACACAGAATGAGCCAGAGCATGCTGGAAAAATGAGTGTATCAGTAAGGTCATCTGAGGACACTGCAGAAGTATCAGAGACATTCTGGCAAGAGGACGAACACCAGCACCTCAGATTTAGTACCTTATAGGTAGCTGAGTAACACTCTGTGGAAGAAGTCCATTTTGTTAGAAATGAGTATGCCAGGCCCTGTAAAACAGCAGAGCAAATGAAAAGCTTCAGCTCTGCAGGAGCAGGGTAGGAGCAGCCCCTTCAGTACTGTCTTGAAGCCTGATCTGGCTCTGCTCCTGGTACAGGCCATACAGATCCAGGTGCACAGTGATCCCTAAAAAGCTGTAACAAACTGCATGAGAACCCCATTTCGTTATTTTGTGTGAAGAACCCTTTTCCTCTTCTTGCTTTGTTTTGGGGTTGGGTTTTTTTTGTTTTTGACATATTACTGCCAGGTCAGCTAGCCAAACTGGTTCTGCATGTGCCACCAGGACTAAGCATGGGGCCAATTTATTTGCAGGGGAATGTCATTCCCTAAACCTTTTGGCAAACAGCACAAACCAAGGGTTTAGTTCTGCCCTATCGCTTGCAGTGCCCTGGGAAGTGCATATTTTGACTCCATGGTAAAAGGCTTATTAGCCAGTCTTCTCTGAGCATGTTATGACAATGGAAACACTCCAGTGTTCCTTAATTCCAGAATTACTCAAAGGACAGAGTCCAGTCTCCACACAGAACACACATTACCTTTACCTTGACCTTGTTTTGTAGACATTATACAGCACTGGCTGGTCCTTGCAAGTCTCATGATTTCCTGCCAAGTCCTGATATAAAGGCCAGTGCTCAGGGGTTTTTTATTTGTTTTTCAAAAGAAGAGAGAAGAGGAAATTAAGTAAAAACTACAAGTAATTTTTGGAAATACATGGAACCTTCCCACAATTTTCAGAGTAATTTGTAATTCAGGACCAGTACTGGAAAAAATGAAATTTAACATCTATTTCTTTTTATAACACATATCCACATTGTTATATATTGAAAGTAACTGTATGGAAACCCACCTCTAAAAGAATGATATCCTCTTAAAATTAAATGCAGTGATGGTGAGCAGCAGGTCACAAGTTTTGGAGTTAAACCTATTTGTCTATTTGATTTAGTTATTTTTAAAAACAATACTATATACCAGTTAGAATAGAAGCCATTCCAATAGAAGTGAAAAGTGGACTATAAGACTGATGATACATTTTGTGCAGCTTTATTTTTAAAGAGAGATATTATAAAATCACACCTTGAACAGCTGCTTTTTTTTCACCATTCCTCAATAAGAGACTTTGAGGGGAAATGGGGTATTTATTTGCTTCCAGTTCACTTATCCCCACAATCCTCTCTCCTTTGGAACTCTGTTGAGTTATTGGTGCTTTGAAACAGAGTTGATTCTTAATTTCATCACTTTACTTGTTGCCTTATTATTCATCTATCACAGAAAGAGCCTCCTCATGTGCCAAGGACCCAACTGTTTATGGAAAGTGCTCCATTTTTTTCAGAGTCTTCTCTGAAAAACCATCCCACTCCACATCCATTTTAGGGCCACCTCATATATCACATTTACCTGCAGAGTATTGTTCCAACGTCCTCCAAGTCATGGCTTGAAAGGTGTGCTCCTGTTTCTCGTAACAAGTTAATCACTGGTATGTGCCTTAATGAGAGGAATAGAAAAAAACTGAGAAAGTGACTTGACCTGGAGGGACTTTTTTCCCCCTGAATCCAACACTGTCATATCCACAAACAGCCAGTGAAAGTTCTTACATTCTCTTCTCCACAATCACAGAACCAATGAATCTTTTCCAAGGTGACAGATGCAGTAAAGAGAGCTTCCCTCCCTCTCAAATACTCATCCACACACTAAGCTCAAGGAAGCATTAAGTTCAGCTCTAGAAAGAAAAGGGATCCATACCCTTCTCTTCCAAGAATTTTTAGTATCTTAACCTTAGTGCTAGTTTAATTTAACAGTAGAAATATTAGTAACTGAAATACATGCAAACAGGGAGAGTATTTATTACATAGCATCATTCCTGTATTTTAAAGAATACAATGCCCACATATATCAATCTTAAATAAAACATCGTGTCTTGCAGATAAGCAATGAATCTTTATGTTAATGGAGAAGCTAATGGGATTTTTAAGGCTTCAAAATTATGGTAAGTATTCTTATGAACCTCTATCAAAAGCACATATTTTCTTAACTTCTTCCTCCCAATAACTTTATTATTGATTTCTACCTGGAGACTTTAGGAGGTCTTCCTTGTCCATTCCTTCAAGATAAAAGGACAAATGGCACTATCAGCCAACACCTATACCTTAGTCAGATGCTTAAGAAATTCTGTGGAAAGGCTGCTCTCTAAAGGTACTGTTGTCAGTAGAAAATAACATGACAAGTAAAAAATCTGCAAGATGCATTTTTCATAACTAACCTAGTGGAAGGCTTAGAACTAGGTTTGGAAAGGAGATGACAGAATGCTCCTCTGTAAAACAAATTATTTAGCTTACAAATCAAAAAACAGCGTTTTTTTCTCCAGAAAGAGCATTATGACCCTATAGATTAGGAATAGTTTCATAGTTCCTATTTTAACTAAGTTACTATAATATAACACTTCAAAATAAAGAGGTAGGCTTATCATTTAATAGGAAATACATGGGTTTTTCCAACCAATTACCTAAAAGATCATCTGTAGTAATTAAAAAAAATAAGCTCACATACACTTTCTGCTTAATCACTTGGTGGTAGCCATGGGCCTTTCCATGTTTGAATTAGACTAAACTACTTATCTAATCCCTCTTCCTGTTTCTAGGAAATTCCATCTTCAATCAGAAGTTACTTTACAGTTATCCATATAAAGCCTATGTAAGCTTACATGTTTCATGTAAGATCTTTAGTTTCTAAACTAACCAAAGAACTGTACACGTGCTATAGGAATCATCTGGCTTTTCCAAACACAGGTTATTGACCCTAACAGACAGACAGATTGTAATTTTTTTTAAAATTGTACTTTGTTCCAATTGACAGCCAAAAAAAAAAAAAATCTTCCTTTGCTTCATAGCAAAGCACTGCTGGAACAGTACATGCCTCAAGTTTTTTCAGTTATCTAAAATATTTTCTCAGGTGGGTCCCCTACGACATGGCTCGTCATCCACAAGCATCTCCTTGAGCCAGCAAATAATGGCATGGTCTCCTACTTTTGAATTCATGGTGAAGCATGAATTCTACATGTATGATTTTTTTTTTGTTTTAGTCTTAATCCAAACAGTAATTAGCTGAAATTAAATTTGACCTGAAATAAATTAAAGTAGAACATGCCTTTTCACTCAGGCTCTCATTGGGCACTGAACAGAACATGGGGAGTGCCTGTTTACTCTGCAAGGACTGCCCTGGAGTGTTCCTCATTTCCCACCTTATACAGGCAATCTCAGCATGAAATGAGCATTTTTTAAAACAAAAGCTTTGCTATGGGACAGCACTAAAAGAGAAAAGGCTGAAAAGCGTGTAATACTGTGTGGTATCTTCCCTCAGTGTGCTCCACCTATGGAGGTCTGTATCCCTGGATACCAGCAAAAAGACAGGTTTTCTCTTCCTGTTGAAACTGTTTACTCCTTACTGGTAGGAAGAATCTCTCCAGAAAGCCCTTCACATCCCACTCACACCACACAGCCATTACTGCTCTGAGTGGGACTCTGAAAATATTTGCTACAGACAGATTTGGGATCATTCACCGTGCTCACTTAATACAGCAAATTTAAACAAGGAAAAGAAAAAAAATGCTTAAAATAAATTAAATTTATAAGCATTCTAACTGATAATGTTTACAATAAATGCTTACAACAAAGCATTTCTAAACAGAAGTACAATGTCCTGATGTGCCATTCAAAGTCACCTTTCTTGGTAAAGTGGGAAGAAGTACTGTGCACTACTGCTTGTTAAAGACAGGGCAAGGGAGGGGAAGAGTAGGGACAAATAGTAATGCAAAATTTAAAAGTGTCAAATTTAGTTCTGTGGCTGTGAAGTGCAGATCCATCCAAGAAAGCAAACAGACCACCTCTGACATTCCCACCACTCAACACGAAAACTATGCAGGAGGCAAGGCAGCTTGCTCCTACTTGCACCCAAACTCAATCTACATTCTGAACAAACTTCAGCCCTCTCCAGAGCACCACTTCTGCAGTCTTGTACCTACCACAAGGGCATTAGGCGTATCTCAAGAGGCTGGCTGTGAATTTTCTGATACTGTTATGTCTTTGGTACATGAGAGGTATTCGTCTTTAGAAATTGTTTCTTTAAGTGCTGCTCTCCTGCGGCTTTACAAAAGCCTCACAAGGGTCACAGCTGAGCTGATCTGAAGTTCAGGTGATGTCATGAGCCACAAACTTCTTGGGAATGGTTCAAATACAATTCCTGTCCTAAGGTGACGGCACAAAGCCAAGAGCAAAAGAAGTGCTGGACAGTCAAAGCTCAAGGTGCAGAGGGATGGCAACATCCCCATGTCAGCCCTGGCTTGCACAGCTCCATGCTCACTTAGCTAACCTGATAAGCATTGTTACCTATGAGCTGTTCCTGACCCTCCCTTTTCCTACTGTGTTCTGCCACCAAACCATGGCTCTTGGTCAGACACAGGCTATAGAAACAACATCATTGTGCGTATGTTACTCGAGATAGCTTTTTAGTAGTATTGGAAAAACCAAATAGACAAAAGGTGTTTCTAGTGCCTCCTACCTGCTAGGTTCCATTGTTGATAACACTGGACATTAAAACTCCAGTGTATACTAATATTTTATTATAATAATAGCAGAATGTCTGATTTGGTGCAGTCTTCAGTATTCAGCACCATGAGTAAAGCTTGAGTTCCAGGTAAAGACATCCACACTCTTACCAGTTCATGAGGGCTCTGGATTTACAGGAATCCAGGTTCGGTATAGTACCTACCATCCCAGGCCCTCACCTTGCAGACAATTATTAAAAGTGAATCAACTTCAAAAAGGATGAATCATACATGTGAAATTAACACACATGTAAGAGTTTGCAGGACTGGGGCCTTAGGGTGCACACCTTCTACCAACTCTCGTTGAAGAAATGCAGGTGTAATGTATATCCAAACTTGACTGGCTTCATTCTTTTTCATGCTTGCTCCCCTAGCAACCAGAATGGTTATGGCAGGATTAGCTTAGCTTCACTTGTTCAGTTTTCTGCATGGTATCAGCAGGAATTTTGTGCTCAAACACTCTAAGGACAGGCTTCAGTGTGCTTCTTGGAGTTGGTGGTGGTTAGATTTTCTCTCTGCCTTATATTTCCTGAAGTAATGTAAATGTAACCTTGCAAAATATCAAGTATTTAAATTCATATTTACGTGGGAGGTAATTTTACTACCTCTAATCTGATGTTCTCACAGCACTGTATGCGCAACTCCCCATTTTCAACCTTTTACCACTGCTCTACAAGTAAATGGAAGCACTTTTACTACTTAAAATATATACAATTTTTATTCAAGACATTTTCCTGCTTAGAGAGTTTCTGGTATTAAAAAAATATTATTCTATTGTTTTGAAAATGAATTATCCCTTGAGGGTGCTGTAAGAAATTAAAGGAATGCTACTTATTTTGATATGTCAAGCAACTGGCCTAAATTAACAGTGGTCTGTTTAGCTTCATACATAAAGTGAGTGAGACTACAAGCGAATTGCAGAGGTACAAACAAAAAAAGCGGAAATGCAGCAGTTTATTTCTTATTTAGAAAGAAACAAAGAAAGTCATTTAAAGTCAAAAAATTTAAGAGACAGTCATTGACATAAATCAAGTCACTGGTCTATTGGCTGACAGTGCTATGTTAAGAAGCTTTTAAGAAGAGACATTACTCCTGATCATCTTTACAAATTAATAAATGGAAGAGAGAAATCAGTCATCATTATACAGGTTTGCATGCTGGTTAAAAGGCAAGCCACTGAGAAATGTTACATAAAAGACTGGAAGAAAGCTATTTTTAAGATGAGTGGATACTGTATTGCAGTTAAATGCCAATTAAACAAATATTAATTCTCAGAAAATGGGATTAAGCTGATGCAATGTTCAGTAAAATTGAGAAAGTTAAAATATTAAACAGTTTAAAGCATTGACTACTCATTATCATCAGTTCCTCCCCCCACCCCTTCCCTCTCTGCCATTCTCTATTAGGATAACCGCTTTACTTTCAGCTTGCAAGTGTTTAATAAATAGAATTTAAATACTTCTGTAGCAGAAATCTTTTTAGTGGGTATCTAATTACACACATATACAGCTGTCTGCTCTTTAGCATTCTCCTTTATATGCTTACCAGTGTGAAATGCAGTGTGAGTACACAGCAGATCATAAATACACATTTATGAGATTAGTTCTAAGTCAACTCTTCCTCTCATTCCAACAGTAGAAACAAAAAGAGAAACTGAAAATGGTTATGGTGCACTTTCCTTTTACAGTTCCCTGCTTCAAAATGGGTGTGCAGTTTTAAAGAGCTTAAAAGTCATAGTAGGAGTCTAATATAGGAGTGGCAACTCTAAGGAATCCAAACAACAAGCTCATGTGAAATTCCTCAGGCGGTAGATGGGTGCGGTAAAAAAAGCAGGTACCTGATTTGCAGGAACGTCTAATAGTATCTAATGCTTTAGCATTTTCTCACATTGGACCAGAGCCACCTCTATTCAACTCCAAGGTTATTTGTTTGATTTGCTGTTGGGCTTGTTTTTGCTTTAAGACTGCAGAGCTTATATATTCATGAGGTAAAGCAACAGCCACAAAGCTGTTCAGGACCATGCAAGAGGAATGGCAATAGCACAGCGCAGCCACGCCGGACTCCAGCTCTCACAGTCAGAGAGCCTGCTGAGATTTCTACATCTGGTCTTTGAAACAGAAGAAGCCTTCAAGTTATTCCTGCAGCCCATGGTAACCCAGGACTGTCAGACCTCCCAGGGAGCTAACTCCAGCTTGACAGACCAGGTGAACCTGTCAACATTAGAAAGCTGTAGGAATATTTGGAGACATTCACCCATGAAGACCATGAAAATTCAATCACTCCGAGGTCTTTTACAGAAAAAAAATGCCTTTTCTCCTGCCATGATACAGACTAAATATGAGATAAAGAGCTGAAAATGGATCAAAGACAAGGAGAGATTATGGTGTGCAGCTTCTAACATGCTGGAAGACCAATGGCTCTATGAATCCCCAGGCTATACAAACTAAATCTTAGAAAATTAAATTCTGATGACTGATAACTTTTATATTCTGTGATATGGCCATTCCTTAGGACTACACAACATGGAAGAGACCAGTAAAGTGCAAGTCCGTGACTACCATTCAAGAACTGCTGACATTCGTAACAGCAGGAAGAGGAAATCCACAAAGCAGGCAGAGCCATGCAACCATCCCATATAATTATGAGTGGGTGGAAGGGAAAAATCAAAAAACCAGTCATCCAGCAAGAGACTCAGGAAAGCATTGGTGGAAGGGGAAGATTAAAACATGTCAACCTACCGGTATATTTTGTGCCAACTGAAACAGTCTGGTCTTGATGAGAAAGGGAAGGGCAGAAAAAGAACAGACAGCCATGGTCCTGCACTCTCACTTCTGACAATCAAAAGGAGTTTGGCTCTGTTTGATAAGGAAGCTTCAGAATAAAGAGTGGAGCCCTGAAATTATGGACAAAGTCTTGGCAGGAGGACAGCAATAATTACCTTATGCTAAAATTCTGCATGCATACCAAGTTGTTTGCTTTCATTCCACATTATTTTAAAACATCTTTTCATTGAGGCTAGTCACATCCTTTGAAACAAGCTGATATGTGCTATTTTAACTGCTGTCATTTACACATGACTGCTGAGACCAGACAAGACCAGAACGCAGGATGGATGGAGTTGAAATCCAAAATGACAAAAGGTTTACAGACTTTATACAGAGCAGTACATAACTTGTTACCTGAACTTGATGGCATTCATCAGTGGGGTAGATCCATATCTGTCTCTGGCATAAACAGTCGCGCCAGTCGTCAACAAATACTCAACTAAGGGCAGGTGCCCTTCAGAGGCTGCAATGTGGAGAGGAGTTCGGCCGTCGTAGTCTCCACAGCTCAGATTTCCACCCTGCAAAAGGACATACCCTTCACATGCCAAAAAGAAAATGGCTGCACATCAAGGTGTTGCAAATGTCACACAGTAGGATGTATACATCACATTTTATTTCTGCCTCCAAATTGTTAAGCCTGTCAAAGTTAACCTTGCAGCATTGTTTTAGTGCTAATAATGATACTTATTCCACCTCCTGCATGTTTCCTGCTGAGATATGTTCTTTATTACAGCACACTATACAGAAGCTCTGTGCCCATAGACTCCTAATTGTTCTTGTCTCAGTTAACTCTTACTTTCAAGATATATTTATCATTTCTTGAGGCCCATTACCAAAGTCTCAATAGTAGGGTAAACCAAGGCAAAGAGGGGGAAAAAAGAAAAGAGACGACAGGGAAATGCCGGTTTCTTCTTTGGGTATAACCCAAGTCAGAGCTTTGAGGAGACCCAGAAATCCTGAATTAGCACTGCACTGTGTTTTGCTTAAATATAATTTTCAAGTCCTTTTTTTTTTTTATTCCTGATAGATTTACATCCAAAAGGTGGATACTATGAATATGCATAAAGAAAGTTAAGAGAAAAGAAAGCAACACGAATCATTTAAAAATGTTCCAAAGGTAGCAGATAAGAACTTGCATTTTAATCTACCTGTATTTTCACAGTTCAAAAGAAAATGTAAACAGCTGAAAACCAGAGAGGGACAAGAACATACCAGTTCTGAAAGGCAAAGACCAAGAAGTCTAGAAACCACTTGTAACCATCATAGTACCTTGACTCTAAAATTTAGGTTGTCGCTTTCCATGAGGATGGCTTCCCATCATCAGTTACAGTTCTATTTAAAAATTAATGTTTTGTACACACAGTTTATTTTACATTACCATTTCTGCTATGGCTCTTAGTGTATCTATGTCACCCAGTTTAGCTGCAGCACAAGCCAAAGGTGGAATTAATGCATCTCGTACGGCTTCTAACTCCTGAGAAAGAAATAAAATTAAACATTTAATATCAGCCTCGCCTCTAATGTGACTGACACCCAAGTCGTAAAAACACTGCCCTTACTTTCATGTAAAGTATCCAATTAGTCATTTGGATATTTAGAAATGGTAGCATTTAGTTCTTGGAAGGAAAGAAGTCTCATGTTTATTTTACATTTTGTCAGTCTCACATCCGTAAGATTTACATTCCTCCCTGGCAATATTACAAGTACCTGATATCTTTATAAACCATTTAAAGGGCACACACGAATTGCCATCTCTGTACTGCCATAGCTACATTTTAGTACAGAAGAGCTGAGAAACAGTGCTGGTGGGAGTTGGAAAAGACCATATCCTCAAGACTGGATCAATTTTATTAATGTTATTCCTCAGATATTTGTGTAACCTGTACTTTCAAACCTACACTGACAAGCCTCCTAGGCCCCCTGAATATTCTCCCATTTCTCATGCTTACTAAAGATAACTAAAGAATACATTCAGTGTTCATTATTTAATAAAAATCCCATTTTCCCTGAACCCAAGTCAAGAGAAAAGTGAGCATTTGTACAACCAGTACTATATTATCTAATTTACATTATATTGTCTAATTGGGAGGGGCTAAACACCACAAATTACACTTGTGTAATGCTTCCTTAGAATCAGCCTTCTACGACTGCATGTACAATTAAGCAGTTTTACCCGCTATTATTGGGATTGCTCCAAACTGTCAATACATTTGACCACAAAAATATAAAGCACTTCTTCATATCATTGATACCCAGAATTACAGCATCTGTCTGAGGCTTGTTATTGCAACAAGCCAGCCAAGAAAATAATCCCAAGATGGGGCTACAAAGAGGGGAAAAAAAAGTTAATATGTTTTTAATTAAAAACATTTTAGTTATAGAATTGTCATTGTGTCCTTTCTCCCTAACTCCATATTCCAACTTTCTTTCAGCTTTGCTGTTCATCTTTAATCTAGGCTCATTTAACTCAGCTTACAGCTTTACATGATATTAACTTTAAATATTGAAGTATATACCTCCTTGCTGCTGATACTTAGAGATTTGGCAATCACTTGAATAAACTTGCTATCTCTCAAAGAGATCTTGGCTCCTGTGGGTACAACAGTCATTTCTCCTCTTAGATTCTCACTCAGCATCTGAAAAGCAAGCAATCAAACCCTTTGTTAGCAGAGGAAAAATATTGTGGTAGTCTAATAAAAAAACCTTAGAATCAAGTTAGAAAATTGTTTGGAGGAATTATGGTAACTAATTGAATGCAGACAAAAGATTAAAGAAATAGTTACTGTCCCATGCAGACTGCACGTTTAAAAAGACAAAGGAGGGAGAGAGACAGGCAAACAAAACTTTCTTCCAAAGCAAAGAAAACCAAAATAAGCACATAAAAAAACACTCCAAATTTTAGAATATGCGGACAAAAGTTCTCTAGTGGAGTAAGCTGCAGCCTACTTAAAAACACAAAGATAATGAGTAATGAGCAGAGTGAGGCTTAAAACCAGAATATTCTGAAATGCTGCCTCTCGCCAGCATTCACAAACCTCAGGACTCCTACACAGACTGTGTACATAGACCTCAAAACAAAGCCCAGTGCTGCCCGTAGACAGTCAAGTATTTCCATGGGCTTTCAAACAGCTCCATTAGCCTTGATTTTGTTAAATTTTGGACATAGATCCAGCGTTGAATGCAGAAAATCTAGAGTAGTACCAGTCATTCAGTATCCAAACAGGCATGTAACAGTTTGCAGGATCTGTGCCTCCAATATAACTGGGGAAAAAAAACCCCAATCAAAATGTAAAAAGGTCAGCCAATTCATGTGTAAAAAGTACTTGAATAGGGCAATAAAGAAATGAAAATACTCTAAACGACAGATTCTGGGAAACTTGGAGAACACAGATAGAAGCCAGTCATCAAGAAAAAGCAACTAGTTTCCTCAATTCTGACAATTTTACACACTGGCACTCTTTCAGGAAAGGTTGCTGATGCAGCTATAAAGCACATAGTTATTTCAATTAGAATTTTAAAAAGCAGGATTGTGAAAGTTTGCAAGAAACAGATGTGATGTTGGCAGGAGGAATGCCCCAGGTTTACTTATGTCTAGGCATGCCCTTTATTAAAAAAAAAAACCTGCAAAAGCTGACAACACCATAGCTGTCTGCTGGAAGAGTCCCATATACATGTAACTCAGAGGATACCAACTGCTTTGGCACACTTGTAGAATCTAACAGGTTGAGATCATTGCTTTACACAGGTAACCTTGGCAATTGGCACCTGTGCTAAATGCACCCAGTGCAAAACCCCATGTGCCTTACTCAGTCCTACCAGCTCTTCAGATATTTATATGTGTCTGGGGGCACATTCCTTGCTCTTCATGTTGAAAAAGAATCCTAAAATAACCACGCCAGCTTCAGGAGAGCTTCTGTCTCTTGGGAGACTATTGTTTGGTGATATGTTTAGCTGAAGATATTGCCACAGACAGCATATTTCCAGGCTTTCTTCTTCTCCTGGTCTCTATAACTCATTCCTGCCCAGGCAATGCAGCATGCTGTTCCCTTAGTTGTGCCAGCACAATTGTTTGTGGGTCAGTACAATGAGTCAAATGAGGAAACCAATCCTGCATAATTCAAAGAAATTGCAAAAGTTATTTTGTTTTTCAAATCATATAAAGGAGGTCCAGTACATCACCACACAAAAACTGTGTAGCACAATCCAAAGGGCAGCACGTGAAAATGCAGAATTATCTTGTGACATGGTACCTAAAACACCTTATCATCAAATCCTCACCTGAGTAAGCCACCTATCTCACCTCAGCAAACTGGATCTCAAATTAAGTTTTAACTCACACAGCCAGGCAAGATGCCAGCTGGGAAGGTTTCTCCTGTCCCAGGTCAAATCACTGTGCAAGACGATTAAAGTCTGCATTAAAAAAACCCCACAAGCTAGTGTGTTTATGTTCCAGGGTCAGTGAGTATGCAAAGGGGTATCAGTGGAGAGCTGAGGTCTCTGAAGTGCAAGTGCACAAACACATCCAATATCCCTGCTCCTCACAGCACTGTGTCACTTGCCAGGCATGTCCTTGCACAGAGCATGTTCTGGGCATCCTTGCCAAAGACACACACAGCTCCTCCTTCTTCCACTTCTCACCTTTAGGAAACAACTGCAAGCTCAGAGGCTGAAACTGTGTCTAAGCACAGTAAGTGGTACTTCCAGCCACTACACTTAGCATCACAGATATCCAAATATGTTTGTCTCAAGAGCTGCTACTGGTTGGAAGATGTGGAGCATGAAATAATGATCAGGTTTGTTATGGTTTCAATAAAAACAAAGCAACATCATGAGATACACATGGGCCTACAGTGTTAAGTCTGGAGAGTGACTCATCATGATGTCATCTCCCTAAGTGTCAGGATTAAGATTTCACTACGTACAAGCACAGAAATTCATGCATTCCTGCAGACTGCTGCTCCCTTATCTAATTCATAGCTATATGTTCCTTGTATAAAGGAACATATATACAGCTATGCAACCTGCAAGGGAAAAAACCTTGAGTAAGCAACCAATGAATAGTAAGGAAATTGTTAAAGGGACTCTGATTTTAAAAAGATTTACAACTGGTTCTAGAATAATCCTCTACTTTTTATGTATTATAAAGTGTATCTCCTCTTAGAGAAATAAAATTTAATACTGTTATGAGCAATGCTGTAAAGGAAGAGGCCGTAGGCAATATTTCTTTTCAGAATAAGCTTTCTGTGAATGATTCTGGGATGAAATCTTCACCACACTAGGATCAGTGACAAGATCTTTGCTGACTTCAGCAGGGTTGGGATTCTGTCTCCCATAAGAATTTCCACATAGAGTTTTTAGTACAGAAGTGTCCAAGCTAGACTACTACCACTTACAGATGGCATTTTTATGGCTCAGTCATGGTCTTCACCTGATTTATACAGAGAATTCTTTTCTCTCCCTATCTTCATACATTTGTTTGCTTAATAGTATTTTCCATAAGAAAAAAAAACAAACCAAAAAACCATGGGCTGTTCATATTATGGTTCTGGAACCAACTGCTTTTAAATGCAAGAGAGAAGCTCAAGGCATGAAGCTAAGTAGAAGTTAGCACAATAGATGCAAAATTTAAAGTCTTTCAAGGTCACACTGAAATATTTACCTGCCTCTTCTCCTCCCAGCTAAGGTCTTTCTTGCTGAGTGTGTATGACAGTTTAGTTAGGGCTGCCTCTGGTGTCATATCACCTCCAGGAATTACTCCAGCATCAGCGAGAGTCTGAATAAAAAGGAATAATGATTCTAATTAGCATAGCATTCAGAAATACCTACACATACAGAAAAGGTGTTTGGAAGATGAGTAGCTACACAGAATGCAGTGTGCAGCCAAGCCTCCACTCTCTTGCTCCTCCTACTGCCACTGTAATTTTTGTACTTTTAGTTATCAAATACCAAGCAAATACTAGAGTAATCTGAATAAAGATGACTTTTACTTTAAATTCCTTTTCCTGCAATAACACTGAAGAACTCCACCAAATGCTTCCCACGGTCGCTTACTATGCTAAAAGGGAAAGGTTACAGGTCCGTATCAGCTATCTGCAGAGTTGTCAGATTCCCTTTATTGAAAAGCTGCAGTTACTCTGTTTTAACCCAGTGGCATTTTGAACACTGCCAAGTAGGCTGTTCTCACACAGACATATTTACCATTCTTTTATGGGGCATTGCTTTGGATGAATTCCAGCACTACAGCATGCTCACAGCAGGAGTGCTTTCAGATCCTTGCAGGCTGCACTAGCAGTGTATGATTTAGAAGATACAACTAAAATATGTAATTTACACAGTTCTGACAAGAACAACTGAAAAATATGACCTTTTAAACTTATCTTTTTGGTAGTTAAAAAAAAAGTCTGAACAAAAGCAAAAAGAAGAAGGATCTTTGCTATGATCAGCAAGTCTTGTAAATGTACAAGACAGCAAACACAAAGGAGATTTCAGATCTCTTGCCATTAAACTGTACCTGGGCAAATCACAGATCACCTTCTTTGCCATAATATGATGCCTCACAATAAAGCATCTTGAACTAGGTTCTTTGCACTGCATTTTACTTTTAAATACCTTGTATACAAGCTTCAGTTTCAAAACTTCTTGTGGCTTAACCAATGTTTTCAGCAAGGTACAGAGCCCTTATTAGCTCATTAACCACCTCTGAGAGACCCAGAGTAACATTTTTTAATGGGAAACCATATACAGAGAAAGTGAGAAATACTTTCTGTACTGCAGAGCTAACCAAAGAACAGTTACAGCTTTTTCAGTGGATTTGTAAAAGAGGAGGAGGAAGGGACTTCCCAGCTTCCTTCCTATACCTAAAGTCCCCTCAATAACGAGTTTCTACTGTGTAGATGCATCAGAGGCCAGACATTCAGTTAATTAAAACAAACTCTTCAAGGGAAGCCCAGGACTCAGCTGACCTACCTGACTAGCTTGAATGAGTAAAAACTGGTCCAGCCATGTGCAGAGACCTTTGAAATATTTCATTCAAAGAAAAATAAAAGTAAAATTAAAATTACCGCAACTTTACACCATTCACTCATGATACTTCCTCCACTGAGCAGTTCCTCATGAAAAGGAGAAGGCAGTGAAACAACAAGCATGGAGTAATTTTGTAGGACTTGCTTTGGTCAGTGTTCTCCTCAAAAGATGCCAAGAAAACAGGGCAGCCTCCAACAACTGATGCTGAAGCAGCATAGTACCAACTCCATACAAAAAATGGAAGCCAGAAGGGAACACATTTCCACACGGCCTTAAAGTGGTTCAGTAAGACCTGAGCAGAATCTTTCAATTCAACATATTGACAGTCTGCATCAGAGTGCAAAAAGCCAGTTTAGGTGTTTACTTGGAGAATCTTTTAACCAGAGCATAGGAAAGGGGTTTTGTTCTTCTTTCTATACATTTTAGCAGTTCATTTCAAGCAGAAAATCACATAAAACCTAGGGTTCATTTTCATGTTGTTTTTCAAATATAAATTTGGTGTCTTTTATTGGCTTCACTGCTTATTGGTTTTTTAACTGCTTTTATTGACTTAACCCTTCTGAGTGAGCTGTTCTATATAATCTATATACTCCTACAGTATTTGCTAGAAAGCATAGGATCTTTGCAAAAGTCACTAGTTCTTTAAACATCTCCATTAAGTTATGCAAAAGTTTTACCAACATTGAAATAGTTGCCCATATCAGAAAATACCAAGTTTGGATACTAAGGAGGTATAAAGAAAATCTTACAATCTCCTTTTCTTTCCTCTCAAAACAGACTTTGTGCAAATATTACCTAGAGCTGTGTCAAAACTAAAGCTAAAAGAGGCACGTTTCAGCACAAGACCAGGGTATTTAGTGTTGCCATGCAGTCAAGGAAGAGGCTGGCTGTGCCAGACAGGTGGTTGCTCCCTACAAAACCAGGTGTCCAAGGCAGAGGGATGAGTCACTCTCTGGTAGTGCTTCTTGGCTATTTAATGTCTGGTCCTTTTCAAAAGGCCAGTTAAACCAGCTTCCCTCACACTAATTCATGCAGCACATATTCTTTGTGCTCTTATTAGTCCCAGTAATGTTGTGTTTTGGTGCACAGCTGAGAAACATACTACAAAATGCCCTGAATATTAACAGTATATACACAAAACCTGCTTTAAGCCAACCCTCACGGGTTAAACTAAACTGATTTCCATTCTTCAATACAGACAATTCCTTGGATTTTGTTCTCCAATCTCGCCCTGAAGTCAGTTGTACTTCCAGTCAAAAAAAGAACTCGGATTTGGAATATTGCTTGCATCTACAGGCTTTCCTCGTGCTCCTGCATTGTAGCTAAGCAACTGTTATCCTATCAAATACTACTTTATTTGATCATCTGACCCCTAAGCTAGTTTTTAGCTCAATGGAATCCCTCTGAGAGAGATACTACGGATCTAATGCAAAGTATCCTGGAGTGCTGCACGTGACAAGAGTGAGCAGTCACTAATTTGGGATTTGAGCTGCCTGTTTTGACCATTTAGACCAGGAGTAACAGGATCTTTTTTGTAGATATGTGTTTAAACGCTTCCAGCTTAAGATTTTTCAAATGTAGTTATTTTATGAGCAACAGCTTTACAGGTAATAAACCTGGTTTTATATGCTGGGACTACTGGAAACGTAAAGTAAGTTGTACCAGTGGGATGTTTCTTTTACACAGCAGTGGGGAATGAAGTGGTTGCACACCCCTCACCTGCCCTGTTGCATAGACTGTTTTAACAGCCCCACGTAAGCACTGGGTGCAGTTCAGAATCACCACTTGGCGTTCAGCTGCTTTCCTCAGTTCTTCCAGCAAATCTTCTCTCTTGTCTGGGGCATTGCCACTTCCATAAGTTTCAAGTACTATACCCTCAATTGGAGGCTGAAGAAACGCTTTTACCTGGTTAAAAACAAGACAGGAAACAGACACAAAAGGTATGTTCAGGTCATCCTTAAAATTTTCATGTATGGCAGAGCATTTTTAAAAGTGGTCTATTTGTGCTATAGTCTTACAGGCTCTCATGCCTTACAGTCTTCTTACCCTTCTGTGCTTCCCTTTTGCAGTAACTGAGACTATAGAATAAGGTTTAAGAAAATGAGACTTTCCCTCTCTGGCTTCCTTAAAATTTCTAGAGGGTTAGATTTTAAAATAAACTGTTTTGTACAGTCATTAGCTGTGTAAAAGGATGTTATTGTTGAAGTGCCATCAACAGGCTGTACTGTTGCAGCACTGTTTGGTGCAAAGGTACATTTGGTGCAAAAAGGAACATTTACACTTATGAAACAAATGTTGAATTATTAACTGAGATTAGAACTCCACACCGACCAGATTTTTTTGCTTTACTAAAGAGTTTTGCTAACCAATGTCTGCCCAAGGGACAGAGTGTTTCACCTTGTAGGAAGAACATTCTAACAAAAGCATGAAGTTTTTTAACCCCAAACCAAATTAACTCAGAGGCACTTATGTATTCTGGGTTAGTTGGTATTGAAGTAGATATTGTGCCTCAGTGTAAGAGAATGCCTAGCAAAGTTCTCTTCCTAGAAAGACGTATTTTCAACAACCTAGACGTTTCCTTGCTGATCACATATGCTAAATGCAATACACTGTGAACCCCCATGAGGCTAACTATGCAGTTGGAGTTTTATTGCAAATATATCACCCCTCTGTCTTTCCATCTGTTCATATTCACCTAAAAAGAATAGTGATATAATTGGGGAGTGCTGCTTAAACTACTGGATTCAATTTAAGAAGGCAAGAGCCACAAAAGACCTTTCAATTTAATGGAACTAATATTAGACAAAAAAATTAAAGACTAATTTACCTAAAACCACAGTCTGTAAAATAATTTCTAAAGGCAAAAAAATCCCACTTCTCATTTTCAGCAGCTAAATCCCACTTGTCATTTTCAGCTCTGTATGAGTGCTGAGGGTCATGTTATCCATCAGTGTGAGACAAAACGAACCTTAGAAAAGAAGCATGAGTTGTAGAAATAATCACACTCCACCCACCATATTGTCTATTTTTTGACAAGATATCTATTAATATGCCTCAATATGCACCAGGAGAATATTTCTCTAGTCACTGCAGCTTGCACCTGTCCAAAAACCACACTTGACATATTTATGAATCCTGATACAAAATTAATTGTAAGTTCCAGAGCCCAGGCAGTTTGTTATAAAAAAAAAATTGAAAAGGCTTTATGAATCGTTTATAGCATGTGAAAATAGTCTTTGAATGCCCAGATAATTCAAAAAAAGCTTATCAGAAGAAGACAGATCCTTTGCCTTCCCTCCAAACCCCAACCACTGCTCCAAACAATGCATCTTTCCTACAAGTAACTTGATCATCACTTCGCCCGTTTCCAAAATGAAGTAGTGACACTTACGGCAGCAGCCGTGATTCCTGGGAAGATCCGCAGAAGTCCAACATTCCTGTTCATGTTGGTGTGAACTCGAAATTTCTTTTTGGTATTGGCTCTCCAAACTGTTTCCCAGTTTACTATTAAGAGAAATGGCCTTTTTAATTTAATATTAAGACATGCTATTAAGTACACTTGTAGTACTTCATGCTTACAACTCTGTTTTTAAAATTGTTCTTAGGCAGGGAATTCATGGAAGACAATGCACTTTTTAGAGAGGAAATGAAGGCCCACTTAAGACAGAAGAATTAGCAGCTGGTCTTGCATAGGTGAGATGTTTACTTGTCATACACTGATCTGAACTTCACTGTTATGTAGTTGGCCTGATACAAGCCTGGATTCATGTTTGGAAAAGTGACCTTGATCTTCTCAGATGTAAGAGATGACAAATGCAGTTACTGTTGCTGCTAATCACCTCCAGAGTTTATTAGGTAGTTATTAACAATTAAATAAAATAGCAAGGATTCAATTAACTCCGAATATACATTTAGAGCCAGAAGCCAGCTGTTTAACTAATTGTTTGTTTGTGTTGCATTATTAGAAGCCAAGTCATGCATTATTGATTTCAAAATTTTACTACTTCAGAGTAGGAGCGCAGCATTGGTAACGCTGACGGCTCCTACAAGGCAGTGGAAGAGATTTACCAAACAGCAGCCAACAGCTCAGAGCGTTGTGCCTCCATGAAAATAGACCATGCTGTAAAGCTGCCTGCTGCCCCTTCATGAGTTAAGCCTTTGAGATTTTGGAGAAACTCCCAAGCAGCAAGACAAATAAAAGATCTGCGTGCACAATACTGACTTGCTCTCAGCCATGCGGAGAGTTACTCACACCAATTACTGTTGCAATTTCTTGCAATCAGCAGACAGCCACTTGCAAAAAAAAAAAAAAAAAAAAAAAAAAATTTAAAAGCCTCCATTGAAGCCTGCTGTATTATCACATTACCAGAGATACTAAAAACTACACAATCCATTAAGTCAGTACAGAAAATAGCATTCTCCTATAAGACTGTGAAGTTTCCTTCCCTGTCAGCAGCTAGAACCTCTGTTCTTTCTCAGCAATGCCACACACCATTAACCAGGTCACAAGCAGTTGGCTTGGCATTTTTTTGTCCATCCAGTCACATTTCAGCACATGGATTTCTACTGCCCTGGTAGTGGGGCAATACAAATATAGACCATTTCTGCAGCTTCTTTCTTTCTGATAAGCTGTCCAGCATGATTCTGAAACCACCTGGCTGGACTTAGTAGTTATCCAAGTAGCTCTTGAAGGCCTCCAAGAGCTTTCCAGAGCGATATAGAGACCTGCAGGAGGAACCCAGGGCAGTGCAGAGCGTGTGCATTTGCTCTGCATGAGATTCATGGGCCTGGCGAACCAAATTCAACATCAGCACTGTGCTTTAAGAAGCAGCACTGTTTAGCAATAAATCCATTCCTCTAAGGCTACTAAAAAATAGGTTAACTCTTTAAAAGCAGCCTCTTCTATAAGAAAGGATGGCAATAAAATTGTATCACAGCTTGCTTTTCTTTTATCCTCCATAAGGTAGGAGTCCCTGCCAAAACTTCACAAATGCATTCTACTACGTTTGGCAACTGTGAGCATCCCTGATGCCTGTTAACCAACTTGAAGAATGAACTGAAGAAACCTGCCTTGGCACAGAGCACTAAGACACTGCCAAAAGCAGAAGACCAAGGAAAGAGATCAGAGGACAGGTTCAGAAGTCAGACCTACACCAGGCCTATACCTGTACTCTTGGACTACACTCTACCAAATAACATCTCCAAGATAAATTTAATGCATGCAGACATAGTATAGTGATGTAATTCCAAATTATATTAAAAAGAAGATAAAGATTGCCCTGCCCCTGAGTTAACATACGCTTGGTCATGAACCTCGTCAGCCTACATAACGTGTTTGGGGCTGCAGACTCCACAGATGTCAGTTTTCCATCTGCCAAACAAGTCTAAAAGGCAGAACAAAAGGCAAATGTAATGCAAGAGCCAAAGACAAACAAATATACATAGAAGACCGACTTCATCTCAGATTTACTCAGAACTGTTTTAAGTGAGGCAGGACACTATGCAGGGGGAAAAAAGAGATTAGAACACACTCTTTGTATGCTCTGTCTCGAAGTTTACATCCCCAAAAAGGAACTGTATTTATGTCACATAGGTAAGTTCAAGCATCTTCAATGTACTGAATAAACTAGTTGTCTTGCTGTGTCATACCACACAGCAATCTTCTTTTTTTGTTAAGTTAAAAACCCAAGAACATAATAACTAACAGCTCTTAAGTAAGAAACTCGTATACAAGCAAGTGAAGTAAAAAAAGCTACATCTTTTGGTGTTCACAACCCTTTTTTATCTTATGGATAAGAGTGATTAATTAGGGATACTCAGTTTTGGCACAACACGGAAAACAGTAACCTGCTCTGACTTGAGTGGCCCTTGCTTGTGAAGAGTTTAGCTGATACAGCAAAATGCATCATGTGAATGTGGATGCAAAAGTGAGGAACAAACACAAGCTAGCTACTCGTGCCACAGCAGAAGGAATGTATCTAAAGCAGTGTGCATAAAATAAAGAAGTAATGGCTATTTACATACAATACTCATAATGGCTTGGGATAGATTGCTCTGTTCAAGGAGACTGCATTCAAGATATTAAGGCCTTCTGTTTACTCTTCCAAACCAAACCATCACATAAACAATAGTCTGATATTTCCAATCTCCCTCTCCATACCAAATACTACAGCCTGTAAAATTGCTGCCAAAAAATTACATCCTTATCTTATGCAGCTTTATTCACACACATACACAAAGTATGGTGATTCGATTAGTGCAAAAAAAAAAAAACCCCAACCTGACTTAAAATAGAAGTAACTCTACACAGATCAGAAAGCAGCAAACGCCCCTGCTGTTAAACAGAGCCTATGCCATAGTGCAGGTTACAACTTATTATAGGAGAGCAGCAACTCAGAGCGACACCTCCCTTAGGAGTGGTGACTGAATTCCGAGTTATGAAATCAAACAAGAAATACAGCTTTTCCTGATTGCAGAGCTGCAGACAAACAGCAGTGCTCTCTTCTCATCTTTCTCTGCAGGGCTATGGGTGAGTCCTACCATTATATAAACTGCCCCAGCGTTCATTGCAATTCATGGCAGCAGCCGAGGGGTGGGGAGCGCAGGCCAACTTATGGCTGCAAACTCCTGCAGGAGGAAAACGAGCACAGACCCCCTTTCTTGGCAGTTTGTTATAAAATAATTAACATACATCTTTGGGAATGAATATTTAAACTGACTGGTGTCATTGCAACAATGAAGATGCCAGCTTAGCAGGGGGAGAGGATGGGGACCAAAAGCACTCCAGTGAAGAGAGCTGGTAAATGCCTTCACACATAAATGACCTGGGTTTTCTATATAACTAACCAACCAAGATGCACACTTGGCCAGTGACTAATAGCTTCTCTCTAATGAGATTTGTGGGTAAATGAGCCCAAAAGAGCCTTCTAACTGTCTGCTGCTGTGCCACATCTGCATGCACAATCACACGAGCTCTATCCCCTGCACAGGCTGTCTCTCATCGTATGGTCCTGTACATGTGCACCACTCCCAGAAGTTACAGGCATGTGTGATGAAGGAAGGCCAGCCACAGAAACAAAGCAAGTTTCATGTGTGCTTCATTAGAGCAATCAAGAATAAAGCAATCAGTTACAAAATATACTGAGAATCTTTACAGATTTCAAGAGAAATAGTCTTCCTTGTCTCTCCTGTTTTCAAAATATGAGAGAAATCAGTTAATGTATTTTATCTGATAAGCTTTGAGATTTTAGAAATATTTTTTTATTATTTCTATTCTGTCCATTTCATACAGAAATGTCCAGTTCTGCTGCAAAAGTATTTCCCATCAGCACTGGGTTTCTTAGTCAGCTCAGGAGTGGCCTAGATTTTTTTAATTTCTTACAGGATTTTCTTGTGCTAAGTTGAAAGGCCTAAGGAGGTTGATACACTTGCTTATCTAGAACTGGGTAACACAACTCCTAGGCACTGCTAACACAGCTAAGGATCTGGCTGAGAACACAGCCAGTTACAGGATTAGAAATCCACTGGGAACCTCATCTGAAAAGGGAACAGGATAAAAAATTGGTATCATAAATGAAGAAGAGAGCTGGAAGGGTAAGGGAGGAAAGAGGACGAAGCTTGTCCCTCTCCTCTCTAGCTCTGAAGTAGACTATTGCCTTTATATGCTCTGCTGAGCCATGTACAGCACATCTTTGCATTCCTGTACACCAACCTGTGATCCCACTACGCTTCCCACTTCCTCCATCCTGTCACCTCTCCCCTTCTGCTTCCCTGGAATTTTCATTCTCAGCTTTGTTAGAATCAAAGAACCTGAGGAAGAGTTTCTGTATATGGCCTACTCCTCCTGGCATCCTCAGGCTGCTCTCCATAATGTTGAATCAGCTAGAGTCAGCCCTGTCTACAGGAGGATTAAGACATATTATATAAAGTCATTTGGGGAGAAAAAAAAAAAGTTGATGCTAGATCTGTTCATTTTTTTTTTTTAAGCCCAAGTGGTTCCTTGTATCCATGAAAGCTTCATACAAGGACTGTACAAGCAAACTCAAGGGAGACAGCAATGTTTCAAACAATTACTTTGGACAAAATAAAGCAGCATCAGTAGATTGCCCTTACTTTAAATTATGTTCTTTCAAAATGAAACAATCCTTCAATAGTGACACCGTCATCTTGGATAAATGATGGTACCCTAACTGGGTAATCAACTGAAGCAAATAAAAATAGAGCCTATCACACCATCAGTTTTTAAATCAGAAATCCCCACTGATGCCAACGAGGCATTTACTGAAAAGATAATGGGTCCCAATATGGGCCAAGGGAAGTGCTTAATAATTTCCTCAGTTTTCTACTCTAGACAAGGCATCACAAAACAATTCATTCAAATCTAGGAGAGGAATAGCATGCAATTTGCAGCTTGATTTCATTATTGATCGGCCGGTAAACAGAATTTATTCATACCCTGTTTGATGCAGTTCAGAAAAATCCAAGAAAGAAGATTCTCCCCGATTTACTGCAACAATCAACTGATAGCACTTCCACTGATTTCAGAGACATCCTATTTGACACAGCACAACAGTGGCAGGCTCTACCTGAGTGATGGCTGACAGACAACTACAGTATTTCACAGACTTCCTCAGTTTGTATCTGGCTGCTACAAACTTTGATCCTGAAACTTGAAAGTGACTCCCACTCATTAGGTGGAAGGGAGAAGTTTATTTTTCCAGATTGCGGAATGTGTTTCTCTAGCAGTAGTATCTATTCAGAATGGCACACTGCATATGGCACAGGGCTAGGTATCCTACTGCCACTAATGGCACTTAGCTGAAGAATTCAGGAACACCCTCCTGTTCCCATTCTTTTTCTAATAATGGAGACTGTCACCAGGTCCTACTCCCTTTTAATACCTAGTCTATACAAAAGCAGCTCACATATTTTTTAAACCTGTTTTTTAGTATGTTTTCTGGCAGCTCCTCATTTGGCTAGATTCCAAATGTCTCTCTTCTCCCCTCTGCAAAGAAAGGGTGCCATTTATTCAAGAACAGTCATCTAATGACGTTGCAAATGGGTACTGAAACCTTCAGGGAGTTTTCCCCCTCCTTAAGAAACAGCCACAGAAAAATTACAGGGAGCCTGAGTAAGTCTGGGGGAAAAAACTTCACATATTTTAGGTCTGCTGTTGTCAGTGTGTTTGCAGTTCAGACAGGTCCTAAATATCCAGTAAAACATCTTACACAATGACATGCAACAGAGAATCTGTTGAAGCTGCAAGTACTCTGCAAGGACTTTTTTCCCTGATTTCAGAGCCCAGCATGGTCATTAATGAGATGAAACACTTTGTTCTTTCAGTTCTAACTCCTTCATTTTATCTTTAGAGCAAGCTTTTTCCTGACACAGGGGCAACATTCCCTCTGGTTAGTCTGGATCTTCAGTCAAAGTCAGTCTAGCCCACATCTATATTCAATAGATAAATGCAGTTGAGTCACAAAGTCTCAGCCTTACTAATATTTAAACAGATTCAGAACAGATGAAGTGAAGTCAAACTACAGGACTTTCAAAGATATTTGACTTTAAAAACGGCATTTCAACTACATAAGCACAGGTTCTTTTCAGCTACAGTTCTATTGCATGCAGCATAAATTACACGGCTTAAGAGATGATGTTGCTTACTTGTAATATCAACCTCAGCATTTGCAAGTGGAGGCAGGTTAGGTGAGGAAAAGGCATTGAAACTCCCAGCATCCACCTTAGTCACCCTATTTCCCCTGTACAGTTTATTATAAAAATACAGGCACACCTGCAAGACAAGTAAAGAAACAGGTCTATGAATAAGCCAGTAATTAAAAGATGCCGTAGATAAATACTGTAGACCGTCCTTTATGAAGTGTTTTCTAAATCTTTAAAGCAGCTCAGAGGCTAGTAGATGTTTACAAGTCTAACCCTTTCAAAAAGTGTTGGCACATCTGTCACACATCGGTCTAAGAATTTAAGAACAAAACAAGTTAAGAGCTAACTCATTTCATAATCCTCTCATGAGGCTTACTCTAGGAGACAGCAAATTTGCCTGAGTCCACTTCAAAGATGGAGGAAAGAAACAGTGTGGACATTTTAATAAATTCATCAGTTATGTATAAATTAAGAGTCCAAAACATAACAAAGGGCCTGGTGAAAATGAGGATAACTTCCAAGAGTTACCACCATACCTCATAAATAATCATGTTCCTTCTCAAGTCTATTAAAGTTTGTCAACTTGAAGGAAAAGAGATACCTCAAAGTTGTTATCAGTTATTAAGATCTTGGCCAGTCAGCTGTTGCTATTGTCTTACAAGAACTGGCTTTGGGAGCATGGCAAAAGTAAAATAATGTGTAACCTGACCCATTTTGTCTCTGAGTTTTGGGCTGCACAGCACAAACAGCAGGGTGCTGAGACTATGGAGGTACCTCCATGTTCACTAGGTGTTATCACTCTCCACACTTCAGTCTTCAGAAAGAGAGCTAGAAGACACTCCCACCACTTCTACAGTTACTGTAGAACTTCCAAGTAATACGCACTTAAAAAAACTGAATTAAAAGTGTTTCAGCTCTCACATATTTGCAAGAGAACCTCTAGTTTCAAATCTGCTGCAGCATACATTTCCGACTTGAGAGTCTTCCTAGATTGTGCATGGGCAAATGGAATACGACCAATGTGAGAACAGCACGTGCTTTGCCATGCAAGCACTGTTACCTCAGTTGGAACGCATTCATCTTCCTGCTTAAGTGCAATTCCTTACTGCCTACCGGATATTTAGTGAGTATTTGTGTCCTGGCTAGAGGGGGAAATGCAGCCTCTTAGATGGTCTTCCCAGGCAAACAGACCTCAGGAATCACGAATTGCCCAGCCATCAGCAGTGCCCCCAGAAGGTTGTCTCGGCCGTCATTCTGCAGCTCATAAATGGGCACCTGAAGAGCAGAGACTGGAATTACACCCTGGCCCTTATGTAAAGCCTACACAGCAGAAAAAATTAGTTCAACTTATGCAATACAAATACATGAATAATTTATGTAACAATGATTTGTGACAAAAAAAAGTTCTCCTTCTTCACCCAAACTATTTTAGACTGCAGCAGATGGCAAGACTCTCTCTGCTTAACAGAATTTTGTAATTTTAGTGCCTAAAAGCTAATACAATAGTCTAATGTTCTAATGTAATTAAGAATATTAACACTGGTTCAAGAAAAATACAAAAACTAGCAAGTAGGCATAGTTAAAAGTGACTGAGCATAGGAGAAGTGATGATAGAGAGAAAAAGTAACACCCCCAGAACATACAGAACTGTCACTATGGGCTTCACAACAGCTCTCTTGCACCATCTTTCCTCATAGCATAGTAAAACTGAGCCAGCAGGTTATTACTGACAGAAAATGGCAAGATTAAAAACTGAAATTTAGTCTACTGAGTGATGATTTCCATGCCTTTTCTGAATGTCTCTTTATTAAAAGATAGTACTTCTTTCAGCAATTATTAAAAAAGAAAATCACATGCTCCCTTGCTGGATCACATGTCAGATAGATCTCCAAGCAATAAAACCAAAAAGAAAGTAAATCCTTGATTGATGTATCACGACTAGGTTGCTCCATGTCAAGACAGCAAGTGGGAGCCTACTCATTTCCAGACTTTTGTATTTTGACTTCAAATAGACCACATGTGAAAGTGAAGCTATGAGACTGGGGAGGGGAATTTTACAATGTGATGTTTCATCTTTCCTTTGTGATTAGAGCAGTATTTTACACTCAAGCAAGCTATTCTAGTAAGACAACCCCTCCCCCTCAGACAATATGCAAAGGGCTGATCTCCAGCTAAGAGAATGAAAATTAATAAATGCAGTCTTTAGAGGAAAGGAAATAGACCATATTAGATGCTTTGTGGAACAGAAATTATCAAAAATGCATCTAATGCTTTAAGTTTATTTTTTAAAATTATAAAGAATGCAACAATGAGTAACATAATATGAGATAACAACTGATGAAGTAAAAAAATACTAAGCTTCAGGGCTTTTAAAGAAAAGAAGACAGCTGACAACCAGTGGCCACCTGAGGCTGGAAAAATGCTTCTCATATAAACCGATTAATACACAATGGCCAATGACAGGCTCTTATGTCTTTCTCTGAAGCATCTGGCCCCATCCATAATGAACTCCTGGTCTGATTTGGTACAGAGTTGTGAAGTCATTAATGATAAAATTATGGGGCAGATCCTCAGCTGGTGAGTCCATCATTTCTCACTCATTTCTGTCAGCACTGTGGCCATTCACCCTGGCCAGGGGCCCGGCCTGCACTGCTAAGTTGTACAGTGATAATCATGATTTGCCAAGTTCTGCATATAAAAACCAAAAATGAGGATTCCTGCTTCAACTTCAAATTAATTCCATTACCTGAGATCCTGTGAGAACAATAGTTTTGCCCAGGTTCTCACACATGAAGGACAGGGCTGAAGCTGTGTATGCCATAGTATCAGTACCATGCAGGATCACAAAACCATCATACTTCTCGTAGTGCTCCTGGAGGTGGAGAGACAACTTTCACAGCGTTGAAGCAATGCCCTGGCACCATCAGGTGAGGTACACAGGGCATTACTTTCACTGATGCAAGTAACAGCACAATGTAAAAGGGTACTGCACACACAACTCCTCCCAAACTTACCCCGTTTCCAGTTTAAAGACAATTAAGGGTTAATCGGACTCTAAGTACTAGAGCCAATAATTCTGATTATGGAACAGTCAAAGAGATTCTTCTGTGTATACATATTAATGCAGCATTTTTAAACCAGAAGACTCCTAATTAAGAAAAGCTTAGCAATGGCTTTAAACAGGAATGTTAACATATGCAAATTAGTCGTATAGTCTGATTTCTTGTTGCCGCTTTTACTTTAGGGATTACACCATTTACAGGAACAGATTAGGCAAACCAGAGCTATCATAATATAGGGGGAAAACAGTCCCTTTAATCCATGGGAGACAGGCAAACTACCAGTGTCAGAGTGCCCTCTTCTGATGGAAAGCCATAGCAGAACCTAGGGGAGAAGCTTCTTGTTCATTAAGGGACATTCACCTGCTGGATTTGAGAAGGCTCTCACACTATCAGGCACATGCAATATCAAAATGAATTTTATAATTTTAATCTACATACAATTCCACCCAGAAGGTGGGGGTTTTTTTAAATGCAAAACCATGAATTACACTGCTCATCCTGTTAGAATAAAGTAATCTGCTGGCTCTTGGAAGAAAAAGGAAATGGTTCAGCTACTTTAAGAATGATGGACATAGCAAACACTGCAGGGAGAGACACTGATGTCTCTGATGTAACTTGGGAACATGGAAAGGATTACACAGAACTCTAAGCAGATATATGAAGTGCCAGCATGGGGAGGAAAAAAGAGGTTTAAACAAGATTTCTTTTTAATTACACACCTCATGTTACACTAGGCACACACACTTGGCACCTCCCAATAATAAGGTCACTTTCAAACTCATTTGTAGGTTCCTACTTGTCCTTTTGCTATTTCTTCACTTATGTCTGTCTACCTATTGCTACCTCCTGGAAGTTTCAGGGGATTTCTGTTTATCTCTAACAACTGAGCCAACACAACAACTGCCAGTGTTGCAAGGTCTTTCTGCAGGGCAAACTACAGTGTGATGCAAAAACCATGCTGCAGCTATTCACCAAGGCAGCAACAAGGTAAGGAGGTTTCAAGAAGGACCAAGATCACAGAAATAGCCACCTATCCTCTCTAAATCTGGAAAAGATCAGGTTGCCAATTAAGGAGATATCCCCCAGAAACATCTTGGAATGTTTTAGTCTGGAAAATCATCAGCATGTTACAGCTGTGACCACCATGTGTCCAAGATGCACACAAAGTGGCAGTGTCTGTACACAACCTGGAGAGCTGAAAAGGTTTCTGGTTTTGCCTTCTCAGCTCTCTTCATTTGGATTACACAAACTGGGCATACAGAGAAGATGTGTACAAAAAAAAAATCCATTTTCTTTTGTAATAAAAACTAATATGCCAATAAGGAAAAAAGGTAAATTCTCTCCTGTTCAGCATGGATTGCTGCCTTCTCTCAGCCCCGGGCTTTTCCCAGCTGCACCCCTGCTCAATCCTGAAGACTTTCCATGTACACACCAGCTCCATCTCTTCTTTGCCTGGGCAAGATGCATATAATAGGACAAGCAACCTCCCAAGTCTGGTGGTTTCAGGATGAGAGAGCATGAAGGTGAAAGACTGTTACCTGAATCTTCAGCATCACTCCCTGCATTATTGAGCTGTTGACATGCATTGCTACAGCATGGTGGAAGAAGGGAATTTACACTATAAAGCCCACTATCACAGAGTGGGAGAGCAGTATCTTCATAGCCCCAAGTTATTTATTTCTGTCAGCTGTGTATGAATTCCTAGTGTGAAGCATTTGAAGTGTTTTGCAGTTTTGCGTTTTTTAAAAGCACACAGGTAAGTTCAGACAAGGGACAGGAGCACAGAAATGCTGATTTTTTTTTTATTCTAGACAAGGATATATCTATATATGCAGAATTATCTAGGGCTTTAAACATTTTCCACTGTGGGAAACATAACCATGGTAGGATTTTTTTTCTACTGGTTGCAAAGCCAAAATTAATTCAGTCCATGTGTGTCCAGAGTAAGAAAGGCATAAAGACATCAAATTATTTTCTATGTCAATAGCCAACTATTAAGCTGTTTGAACATTTAAATGATGTGTAGCTAAGCAACCTTCAGCTAAGTTACCCACACCTAAGGATTTTATTCAACATTTTTGGACAGTGAATTCAAATCAATGTTTTAGGACTCATCAACCTACATATTACATACCTTATTCAATCACAGCTGCAATTTTTCTATTTATTTTATTGTATGGAGTTAAGGCATAGCTCATTCTTGGAAGAACGATACAACTTTAAGGAGTTTACAATGTTTTCAAATGAAATAAAAATTCTGAAAACTTTGCAAGCACTGTACTTCTTACTTTGCAAGTCACTAATTAAGATACTTTACATTTAAAGAAACAAATATAGATGTATAGTGCTACTGAATTGTTTTCTCTTGCTATGTATACTAGATATACTGCTGGTTTTGTTTAAGTGAAAAAAGAATTCTTATCCCACATCACTGTACCTCAAGTTTCTTTGCAATTTTGGCCCAGTCATCTGGTGTCATGTTGGAAGAATCAAGCAGTGGCGAGAGCTCAAGGATTGTGTAAAAAATTCTCTTGTTTTGCTTAGAAAGACTATGAAGAAAGAGAATTGGAAAAAGAAAATCTTAGTGTTGATATCATCTCATCACTTCTGTTTTTTTCTTTAAATCAGAAGTTTTCACACTTTTCCTCCCCATCCCCCAAATCTAGGTGAAAAATGTCTTAAATCTGGAAATTAAATTCCAAGTTTAGAAATTCATGGCTTGATGTGGTTTAAAGCATAAATACCTAAATTTAATTTAATAATAAATACACCTTGGGAGGCAAACACAGATGGTTTCTGGCCTGTGAGTGCACATTGCTGGGTCATGTCCAGCCTCTCATCCACCAGCACCCCCAAGCCCTTCTGGACAGGGCTGCTCTCAATCTGCTCATCCCCAGCCTGGAGAAGTACCAGGGTTGCCCTGACCATGGTGCAGCACCAGCACTTAGTCTTGTGAAAGCTCATGAGATTAACATAGGCCGTTTTTGAGCTTGCCCAGGCCCCTCTGGATGGCATCCCACCCTTCAGCTGTGTCAACAGCACCACTCAGCTTGGTGCCATCTACAAGTTTGCTGAGGCTGCCCTCGATCCCTCCATCCATGTCATTAATGGAGATATTAAATAACACTGGTCCCAATACAGATCTGTGAGAAATACCACTTGTCACTGATGTCCATCATGACTCTGAGCCATTGACCACCACCTTCTGGCTGTAACCATCCAATCAATTCCTCATTCACTGAACAGTTCCCCCATCAAATCCATCTCTCTACAATTTATAGAGAAGGATGTTGTAGGGGACCACATCAAAAGTTTTACAGAAGTCCAAGTAAAGCTGTGCTAGCTGAAATTGCCTTCCTGTCCTTCATGTGCCTTAGCAGAGCTTCTAGAAAGATCTGTTTCATGACTCTCCCATGCACAGAGGGGAAGACGACAGGTCAGTAGGTCCCATGATCTTCCTTTCTATCCTTTTCGAAGCTGTGTGCAGGCAGTATTTCCCTTTCTTGAGTCACCTGAGACTTCCAATAAAATCTGCAGACTCATTTCCCCTAGTAAGCCTGGAAGATTGTTGCGTACAGCAGAGAGAGCATTTAAACAATGTGTTTAAACTGACATCCTGTGCCTAAGAAGTCAGACTTCACATGAAAAACTGCCTTGCTAGATATCATCACATTTACACATGCTGAGTAACTTTGGAAGTCAGCTGAAAATCTGTGACAAGAAAGCTCTCCTGAGAATGTGCTGTTTAACTAAAATATGACATCTTGATACCAGAAACCAGCCCTGTCTTCAACTTCTGATGCCTCTCTCTAAAGAGAGATCACGTCATTCCTCTTATATTGACGTTACACACCAATATACAAAGTTCACAAAATTTTCTCCCCTCAGGATCTCACAATATTTCTCAACCACCTAGTTAAAATATCACTTGGCTAGCACAAAAGACAAGATGGGAAATTGCCACAACTAACCTCCAGAAACAACACTCAGCAGTGCCAGGAAAACAAGACAAGATTAGTTTTTAAACCTCGGGTTTTTTTTATGTGAATGATTGTTTTAAGGTTTTCTGGTTTTCAGGGAAGGATGTACCAGGAGAAGTACATTTAGGACTCATATGGGTATATTAGTGTAGTTTTGTTAAGTTTCTAATCCCTTAAGTATTTAGAAGTTACTCAAGCACAGTGTCATAATAGAGCTCCATTTTTCTTAGTGTAAGCATCATATTTAACACAAACTGTGTATTCATATAAATAATACTGCACCAGGTGTCCCTTAGTTTTTTCCTTTACTCCTTTTCCTGCTATCTGCCTTTTAAGTGGTTACTTTTAAAAGCTTTATAGAGAGACCTCAATACGAAGTAGAAAAAAAATCATAAATCTTTTATTTTCTTTGAATATCCTGATTTTCTCCTTAAAGATTACTGAATATCCACTTCTATTCTGATAGAAAACCAGCTATGGTCCCATCTATTTTTGAACAACTGCGTAAAATCATCCTTTGTGCAAAGTTAGCATGTTTACAGGGGTATCGTCATTCATCACTGCTAGGGAATATTTCAAATTAGCATACTGCCCTCTAAATAAAACCCATAAGCTTATTAATCATTGCCCAACAGTTAAGAAGCAATGCAAATTAATTATAAGCCCGTCGCTTATTATTATAATGTTGCATAAATTTGAGAAAAACAATCAGCTTTTAGGGCTTTTAAAAACAGAAGGCTTGCAGAATTAAAGCATGAGGCCTATTCACAGATGCATTAATTACATGCTACTTTTCCAGACACATGCTGAAGATAATTCACATGGAGCTGTATATACTGTTTTCTTAGTTTACGTAGAATACTTGTATGTTTGCACATATAAGTGTGCAGCAAATTAATATTAAAAAAAAAATAAAAATCCAGGAACAGACTGCTCAGAATGGTTACTTGTTGCCTAATTTAAAAGTTTTTTCTCAGGCAGTTCTAAGGCACATCATTGCAAATATATCCAAACACATATTTTCTATCACATCAAACATGGTTGTACTTTTTTCTTTTGAACCAATTATAAGCATTTTTGCTAATCTCATTAGAGATTCTTCATGTCAAATGGCTAGAGATGTAATTACCTGAAAAATAACAAGATGCATCCTAACCCTTCCCCTGTCCAAGGAAGTTGTACTTACGGGAGCACCAGTGTGTTCTCTGGGAATTCACGGGAATTGGTCAGTTTTCTTTCCTGGGCATACGCCTCATCGTGCAGCATCGGCATCATTCTCAAGTTGTTTACTAATTTATTGGCCTCAGGAGCAAGCCCTCAAAAACAAAGAATAAAGGAAGTAAATAAAGGAGCAGGGATGGAAGGAAGCAAGTAGCATGGTAAGGAGGGAAGAAGACAAGCTACAAAGCAATTTGCCCATCCTTCCAAATTAAACAGTCTATTGCCAGTTTAAAACCATGAAAAATGAACATAACCAATAAATACTCATGCAGTTATTCTTTACTTGACTTGAAATAGATAAATCCTTTATTTAAGAGAAATAAGGTTTCAAATCTCCTCCACAGATTTATGCTTTTACCTATTTTTCAATGTAGCTTGTCCTCAAATACTTATCAGAAGCAGGGACAGGAAGCCAATTTTTGCAGCTGTAGCAGACAGCTACCATTCTCTTTCACATTTCCTATAGCTATTACTACTATTACTACTTAGTAATATTAGTAGAAGACTTAAAAAGCACACAGCATTGTTCTGTACTATCAAGTTGTGATACATATATAGGTATATAATAGGTACTTTCCACTAGCAGGTGTAGGACTGAACATCTGAACTGACAAAAGATAAAAAGATGCATAAACCTCTGAACATAAGAAGCTGAAAGTGTGAATGCATCTCAAACTCTGCTCTCCCTCTCCCTGCCCATGATGGGGTTCGTCTGTGGCAGAGACCCTAAAACAGCTGCTGTTTAAACTAGCCTAAGAACACATTTAGTGTTTAGTGGATCTGCAGGTGTCCTTGTTGCAGCCAGGTATTTCAAAGGGAATCTGCATGTTGTTCTCTGTTAGCTGGGAAGGCACCTAATGTTGTGATGTTACAGTTCTCAGCATCACAGAACTGAGTTCCCCAGTGAACCTAACCTGCAAGTCATCTCCCAGTCCTGTTTCAGGAGTGACAGCAACAGTCCTGGCATCCAGAATCACAAGCCATCCTGTTTTTCTGAAGTCTGACTTTTTGAGACAGTTTTCTTACAAGGAACTTCCAACAGAGGTACTTCCCTCTGGACTTCAAGATTTTACTGTCAAATTCAGTTTAATCTCAGTGTTTCATATCACCTGTTTACATGACAAACAAACTATTAGACCTCATTATTCTACTTCTCTTAGTTCTAGTTATTTCTAATTTGAGGCCAGGGAATTCTCTCCTATTTCCTAGATCTGTTTATTTAAACATGATTCTCATCCAAGTTAGCACCTCTAATTATTTTTGGTTCACCTTCAAACAGCAAGGTTTATTTCAAATACTCAAAACACAGAGAATATTTTCAATAGTATTTCTAGCTTTTTCCATTTACTTTCCAAGCTAATGGAAAAATTCTTAAGAACTCCCTGATCTCCCTCCTGGCTTGCCTTAAATTAAGAAGGAGGCCTCTTCATAGCCAACTTCCTCACAGGACAGCAACAGCATTTGAGTGGATTTGTTTGGATTACTGCCAGAATAGTTTTACAAAATATACTTAAAACACTTTCAAGCCTTGGATGTTTCATTCATTCAGCTATAATCCCTGCTTTTCCTACTAAAGATGTTCCCAGCTTAGTCACAAATGGCCACTTCTGTTGTGCTTGGGCATTGAGTCATTTTGGCTCAGAAATGCAGCCCAGTTTCAAGTGTTTCCTGGGAGTTTTCTGATTATTCTTCTGTTTGTCCAGTCTTCATCCTGCTCTGAATATTGACAATGGATTAGACTGTTTATTTTTTGCATTTGCCACAGGAACTGGAGAGCTAATATAGGTTAATATTCTTTAATCCCTTCTCTATAAACAGCAGTTCCTCATCTCTTAATCACAAATCTGTCAGGATTTTTCCGTAATTTCTTGCACTGAAGGTAAACCTTCTTATTAAGGCATTCTGCAGATGTATCCAAGATGACCCACTTACAGCCTAGACAGCCTTACATCCTGCAGTGATTTCTGCTTTACAGCTTCAAGAAGCAAACACGGGGGAACTCAAGTGCAACAGTTTTAAGAACACTTCTACTTTATTAGGCATGGTAAACAGCTTTTGTGAGCCAAGCTTGTTGACCAAGTTATTGAAGCAACTTCACCCCTGCAGAGAAGAGGCAGGCTGTGTACCTTGCCCAAATAGCTCTCATCAACTTCTGTCCTGTCCCTTGTTAGCTGGCCAGCCCTGGCACCACAGAGCTGGTGGACAAAGGCAGAGTGGCAAACAGACACCTGTGGCCAAGGAGTACAATGATGTTTCTATCTCACCTACAGTCCAGGACTCTGCTTTTCACTCTGGTGTGATACATAACACAGTCAAAGCTGCCAAACAAGATATCCTACAGCCTGTGCTGCTGCAGAGAGCAGGGAGCAAAAGGATTAATTGTAGCAGCTACATTACTTGGAGCTTTCAGAAGTGAGGTATACAGAATTCAAACATAAAAAGGTTTGGACTATAGCAGCCAGTCTTTTGGCAATCTAGTATATCTTAAAAAATACATAAATAACTAATCTACCTAAGTAGACTATTCCAAGACAGGTAATCTTTCTAAGGGTATTTAGCTTACTTCTACTTGGATTTGTTGCGTTTTGGGTTGTGGGGGTTTTTTGTGGTTTTTTTTTTTTTTCCTTACACGTAAAAGCTAGGAAAGAAATCTAGCCCACATGCCCAAGGAAAAGTTCATTCCTGAAAGCACCAGCACAAACTTGATGGAAAGATCACTATCACAGTAACCTCACTCTGGAGTGCAGTATGGTTCTCTTTCTGAAATGAGCTACTGATGAGCCAAAAGAAACTAATGTAGGAGGAAAGAAGTAGGAGTAAGAAACTTTAAAAATGCACTGAAGTGGCTTGACAGCAAAAACATGAGTACTGAGAGAGTCTGCACCTGAGTCTGGTTGTCATCCAAATCACATAAACTGAAACAGACTTCATCCTCTGAAAATAACTCCTGCACAGGTTAATGTAGGTGTGCAGAAATTCCAGCAAGAATTTCCAAGATGTGCTGGAGTTGCCAGATGAGCTACTTCTCTTCACCATGCCTGAAGTAAAACATTTGTAGTTCTAGGAAGGATTGTAAACAGGCACTTTCCATCCACTAATAAATAAAAGAAATGAGCATCTATTGTATTTTTCCTTGAAGCATGCTGCCTTTCCCATGCCCTTTCACTAGCTTCTGTCTGAACACTAAAGACTGCCAAATATTCTAAAAGAGGTACTCTGGCTGCTCTGCAGCTAGATGTGGGTATGAAAAGCAGGTCAAAACCCTCTCCAAGATGCAGCGAGTCAGCATCATTGGATCATAACTGTTAGATTGTTTGCACATGCTTTAATGATTGACAGTTGTTAAGCAAAAGAAAGCCAAACCACATAGGATGAGAAGAAGTTATAAAGTTCATTCATAAAAGAATGAGACACGTGATTATAATTCATTTGCTTAAAAGACGTATTTAGAAAGCTGAAGCAATAAAAGTAGGAAATTGTTTTAGTACAAACAATGCAAACTGAGAAATGCAAGTCAGCACATGGCATTGAAATATGGACTTTTTTTTACAACTTTGACATATTAAAAACAAAGATGACAGCCATAAAAAACAAAGAACACCTTATAGCATCTTTAGTACAGTAATAAGGAACAGCCTATCACCATCTCCTGAGAAGAAAGGACGTGTATTTGGAAAAAATCAAGCCTAAGAAGCTCCAAGGTAAAGCTCCAAGTGTTTTAATCCTACAAATAAGAAGCAGAGACAGTATTTCAGGCAGGGGCACAAAACTCTGTACTAGGGATCACAAGTACCCATGCTTTTCAATCTAGACAGAAACAAGCTGTGAAAGCCCTGGAACGCTCCATTACCTTCCAAATAACTGAGGAAAGAAACTAAATAGATATTCATCAAAAGTGGACTGTTTCCCTCTCACTCACACTTCTCATGTTACTTTGTTTTCCCTTTAATCCAACCCTGGCAAGCACACAGCCCTACAGCAAGTCAGACCTGACTGAAATCCATTTTTTCCCCAGATACATTAATGGGTTGATGTTTCTAGTATCCCTTGGCATCTGTGCCTACTGAGTGATGATCGAGGGGTGCTTAGGTGCCATTCCAACCAGCTCCTGGACCTGTAGAGGTGTCAGGTGAGTTTGGGCACCTATCTGCTGACATTTAGGGGCACCTAAAAACACACAGCATATACCTGTAGGTACCTAAGAAGTCTTCAGATAAAATACAGGCATTATACTGACACATCTCAGTGCTCAGTTTTGGATGTAAACATTTTTCAGCTCCTGGGAGAGAGTTTGGCATATCTAGTCTTTTCATCAAAGCCTCTCCTTCCCTCGGTAAGGTAAGGCAAGGCAGAACTCTTCAATAATTTCATGAAGGAAGCCAAGAGCTGATAGGAGAGCAGCAGAAGAAACCTGTCCCAAGGCAGGTGACTGACACTGCATCCGATCTCGCTCATCCTGAGACCTGGCAGCTGCCACACTTGGATCCGCTGCGCCTGCCAGGTCACCACTGGAAAATCCTTGTCACCACCTCCAGCGGCCCACGCTCTTCCCAGCAGGAATGCCAGGCACACACTCTCCGGGTGGCCGGTGACAGTGGCTCATTTAGGGCTAGAAACAGCCGGCATGACTGGTGCGATTACGTTGGTTTCGTTTTCAGTGCGCGAGGTAGGGCAGAAAAGACTCAGGCTGCAGGAAACACGTTGTCCTCTGCCAAAAGCCGCTGCTGCTCGCTGTGACGCTCACAAGGATGTCCATCAGCTGAGCTCCCGGGTGAACCAGCTGACGGGAGCCGGGGATTAGAGGGAGCCTCTCACAGCAGCGATGCCGTACCGCAAGCCGCGCCGGATCCCCGGCACCCCTAATCCCAAGGCAGCCTCGGCCGCAGCCCCACAACCGGCCCCAGCCCCACGGCCAGCCCCGCTCCCCGCAGCCACCCCCGGCACCCCCGCCGCCGGCCCCTCACCCTTGACGTCCTGCACCATGCCGATGGTGCCGCCCGTGTTGATGACCAGCACCCGCGCCTCGGTCTTGGCGGAGGAGGCCGGGGGACAGCCGGGGCGCTCCTGGAGCCGCGGCCCGGCCAGGGCTCTGAGGAGGGAACGCGGCTGTCCCGCCGCCGCCGCCTCCATCCCGCGCCGCATGATCCGCTACCTCCCGCCCGCCCGGACAACGAGGAGCTGTGGGGGCGGGAGGGCGGTGGCGGGGCCGCCCCTTCCCGCTGCCCCGGGGGCGGGGAGAGCCGCTGTGCCCGCCCGCCCGAGCGTGGGCAGCGTCCGTGAGGGGGCAGCGCCCGTGAGGGGCAGCGTCCGTGAGGGGCAGCGGGGCGGCAGCGGGGCAGCCCCGGCACCGCCCCCTGCACTTTGCGCTGCGGGCAGCGCCGGCTTGGGCAGACGTCAAAGCTCTTCATGCTTGAAGGAGAAGCCAAGCGCAGCGGCGCGTTGTGGGTCCGGGGAGGGAGGGGACACAGGGCTCGGGGTCAGCCCGGTGAGAGGACCTGCGTCGTCGCCTTTGTCCTTCATGGGGAAGAAGGTGAGAACTGCCCCTGCTTACCTGGACTCAGAGCCGCCTCCTGCCTACCCAGCGTCTCCAGCACCCCTGCCCCCTCCATTCCAGCGTCCTGATCTCCACCCTCGGCTTCCATCCAGAGGGATTCTGCTGAAGATCGGGTAGGAGATCAGCTGTGAGAAGACTGAAGTTCTTTTCAAGGAAACCTGATCAATCCTTATGTCTGTTGTCATAAGGTTTGTTATTACTGGCTAATTACAAAGCAAAATCAGTAAAGCAACTGGCTAAAACCTCATGAGCCAGTTACTGGGGACAGTAACTGGTGAGAAGCACGATCTGCATGAGCTGACAAGGAGCTGCTGCACAAGTACCTTGAGGCTAAACATGTCACTCAAGTGCCTGAGTTACCCACTACGTCAAAGGAAAAACATACTTCCTGTAGGAACATGGTAGGGATTGTTTTGGCTCCTGGTTATATGAACTTAATTTGTACCTTCTAAATGAAATGCAAATCAATTTCAAGGTGAAAACAGAGATTGTGGGTAGTCCAACCACTTTCTTCTCGTTTCTACAACTTAGTGCTCCAACAGAAATAAATTTTATGCTCTCCCCCAAAATTGTCAATCTGTCTGAGTGGCCCAAAACATGGCACAGAATTCCAGATGTGGTCTCACGAGTGCCTAGCAGAGGGCAGTAATCATTCCCCCATGTCTGCTGGCTATAATTGCCCTGCTAGTGCAGCCTACCCTTCCTTTCATTGCTGCAAGGACCCTTTCGTCCCTCGTACATGATTTGTCCACAGGACTCCCAAGCCCTTTTTGCACAGCCGCTACTTATTTTCTTTTATTTATACTGTAGGCTATTGAACAAAACCCAGCAGTGTCTGAAGGCAGAAACAAACTGTGTAGTAACTCCAGCTGCTGGAATACACTGTGTATATTGACACATCCACAAAATTTTTTTAAAGTAAACACAGGCTGTGCATCTGCTGCAGGAAAACACTTTTTTCAAAAGAATGAAAAATTGCATCTAATCTGTGTTATGTATCAAAGACACACACTTGACTTCCTTTGTGTTTTTCTGGCACAGATCTTAAAGCACTTTTATTCATTGTACTCTTTTCCCTGTGCTATTCAAAGTAAAAAACGTAATCAAGATCACGTGAAAAGAATGTGATGAAGAGTTTTAAACCCTACAGAAAGGTTGTTTAGGTTCTATGGGACTCCCTCCAGAAAGATCAAAACTGAAGTTCCATTTGAGCAGGATTACTAGAGTTGGTCAGAAATTCAACACTTTCTTTCACAGAATAATCAGCTTTTGAAAACGCTTCTGGAGGGGAAAAAAAGTTGTTTTCCTTTTTTTAAACACTACACACTATTTATTTTGGTTTTCTCAATAAAAAAATATTTTTCATTTTAGGAAATCAAAACTGTATGCTATTAACTGCATACACTTGATAATCACTTTGTGTGCTGGAATACAGAATTCTGAATGGCATCCTTGGATTAGAGAAGTGATGCCAAATAAATTACAAAATTATGTCCAGAAATTACCCATTGCACAAACACAAGGTTGAAGGACAGAAGACCAAGTGATACCACTTGCAGAGAAATCAACAACAGAATTCACAGGAATAACACCTAAACAAGAGATATTGACAATAGAAAAATAAACACAATGGAGATGCTCAGAGAGCTGCAACACTGAGCATCTCCCTGGAATGATAGAACAGACAGCAGATTACCTGAGGGCAGAGAACTCAAGCTTTCCAGGGAAGAACTGACTGCAGAATTTCTAACAGCTCAACAACAGACCCAGTCTGTGCATCTCAGAACATAAGCTTGGAAGCAACAAAAGTACATCTGAAAACTTAATTAGCAAAGCTGTGTCCAAGTAAATGATTTCCTTGCAAGTAGAGAAGAATGATGACCTTGGATGACTTAATGGACATGAGTTGTGGACTTGCAGTTTTAAAGCAGGGAGTTTTGGAACCAGAATAGCAAAGTGGCATTTAACAGAGAAAGGTGGTGTTTAACATTCTGTATCTCCCAGCATCTCATACATGAGAAGGAATATTAATGGCACTTGTTGGAAGGAGTTTCTGCTCTCACAGCCTGTTTGTTCAGGTCTCCAACAGCTAGATACCAGCCCTACAGTCTGTCAGCACGACCCTTCTGATGTATTGAACTGGTGTTTATGAAGGCAATGCACTCTACAACTCTGCTGAATGAGCTTAGGCCTCTTTTCAAGAATTCTGTGTCATTTTCTATAACAGTGGAAAGAGAAAGCAGCAAGAAAGGAAAGGAGCAAGCCAGAAGAAAAGCTGTTCCTTCTTTTCCTCTGCCTGCTGCAGGAAGAATAATTCTGCTTTGAGCAAGATAAATCATGCACATATATCAAGATGGGAGGGAACATCATCTACCTGGGAGGGGATTTGGGAGCTGGAGTGGGTAGATGGTGGCAGAAGATAATGTTTGAATACAGGAGTGTTGAAGACAGGGAAAATTATGAAAAACAAAGAAAGCAGGAAGAAAGTATCACTTTGTTCTTGAGCTGGTGCTTGATCTAGAAGCTATATGCTAATTCTAGAAGCTATTTCCAGACATATGAAGGTCAAACAGGCAGTCAGGAGTAGTCACCACAGATTTATCACACTTGAACAACCTGACAGCATTCTCTGAGTACATGACTGGCTCAGTGGTGAGGAGAGAGCAGTGTTAATATCTAATCAAGATATTAGGTCTTTGGGCTGGAAAAATACGCAAGCAACGTTCTTCTTTAAATACTCAACTAAATGACTAATTTGTATTTTTTGGCAGTTACACATCAATTAATATACCTCTGAGGAAAGCTTAATCTTTTTATTGAATTCAGTTATCTAGGAGACAGACATCGAGTTGCAACAAATTAGTTTAGTAATCAATGGTTAATAATAATATAATAACAATCAGAGTTTCTTCTGAGAGGCATGGTGGACATCCAGCATTCACAACAGCTGACCATGAGCTAAAAAAGCACTTCATTTTTTATTTTAGGGGGTTTTTTTTAGTTCTTCTGTGTTTGATCTGCTAACAGAGAATACCCAGGTCAGAGTTCATGCTGTGCCCTAAGTTCTCAGCCTGCAGCCCCATGAGGCATGGATTACAGTGACAAGGGACACAAGAAGGGAAGCAGATGCTGTTAAACTTTTACAGTGGGCTATTTAATTCCCCTTTCCCTGAGAGGTGGATGGGACCAGAACTTTTCTGTCCAGCTGAGGGCCCACTGAGATGGCAATGTCATGGAGATATTTTTATGTTAAAAGGTGGTGAATCCACTGGAACTGCATTTCTGACATAGGAGTCAAGTCTCATAGAAACACTCAGTCACTCTAATACCAGTGCAAATGCTGAGACAAATCCTGGAAGGACTTTAAATGGTAGCAGAATTAGGAGATGGACCACTTGGCAAGCAAGGCTGGCCACCTCTGCTTTTCTTCACACTTCAGATGGTTAATCCTTGCTTTTTTTCAGTTCTGCCAGAAAACTGAGGGTTGGGCTCTGTCCAGCCCTGATGATCACTTTGGGAACAGGGAGATTGCATCTCAAAGCTGGCTGTGTTGGCTGGAGAGGCCTTGTGACCATTTGCCCAAAAAATAATCCCATCTCAGCCTTGGAATCATAGCTCTAGAAAAACCACCCATGACACAAAACGTGTCACTGCAGATGACACAAAACGTGCCACTCCAGACCTGGCAAGCCAAGAGCAGCAGTGAAATGACTCAGCAAGGAGAAATTTCCACAGTTACCTCTCCTTCACCTCTGGGGCGTGAGCTGGCAACAGATCCTGAACCTGTGCTCAGGAGCACAGCCTGGCACTAGGCTGTAGGCACTGGCAAGGGCAGGCTGAAAATGGCCTTAGGCAAAGTAAGAGAAGTGATTTGGCATCAAGATGGAAAATACCACTGGAAGAAGGCAGGCAGGGCGCATGAGCAGTGAACTGCAGCACAAGCTTCAGACCACACAGAGACTGTAGGCAAGATAAACTTGGAATGCTGTTTAAGGCTTTAGGAAATGAAACAGAACTTATAAAACCTGTCCTGACATACAAGTATGAAAAGGAAACAAGTGCCAGAAGTCTAAGCTAATAAAGTACATGGTGTGATCAGCTCCAGGGAGGACACGAGATTGCTGTGACACACCAGCTTATCAGCAGGAAGGGAAGGTGGAGGACAGAAACCTGCAGATTGATGAGATCAACAGTCCACCTGCAGTATTTCTGGCATGCAAGGAAGGTCTGGATGTGAAACTTGTAATAGGTTTTGAATAGCAGGTCACAAATACCTTTCCTAAGAGTTTTCCTAGCAGTCTGTTGGCCAAGCTGCACTACCAAACCTACCTGCATTGAGGTGGTTTGGAGAAGACACTGCTCTCCACAGGAGTGTTTCCATCCAGATGTCTACATGACTGCTCCAATTCTGTAGACTCCACCTGGATGATTTTTGGGATTGTCTTTTATCCACACCCCCCCACTCCTCCCCACCCCACCCCCCCAAAAAATAAGCTGTAAGCCTCTGGCTTGTTTCCTTGGTTCTGCAGCGTGTTTAGCTCATGCTTCACTCATCAGCTAAAAAAATGCCTGGCTCCTGTGCCCTTGGGCACAGTGATCTCACCTTGCTGATGTTCTTCCTCCCTGCTCTGGGGAAATCTCTTCTAAGGAAAAAACTGGGAGGCAGTGTTACTTTTCTTCTATTCATAGCTGTCTTGATCACACTTTTTATTTTTCCCTATGTGGTGTTCATTATGCTGGTTCATGAGTTTGCTCATCAATTCTACATTTTATTCGAACTCAGTCAAAATACCAACCTAAATATCTCAGTGTACTGGCTGAGCTTAAGTTACAGTAACAATTATTAGAACAGTATGACAGCCATCACACCAAGTTGTTAAGAACTGGGAGTGGGCAGGAGACAGAAAGCTGCTTTGCTGCTCTAAGATCTTCTTGCTTATTTAACAAGTAATTTTTCAACCACCTTGTATCTCAGAAATTCTCTGAAACAGAAGGGGTGCACTGTCAAATGTGGCTTCTTTCATATATCCAAGGGATTAAGATCCTTCCTGTGAAGTTCAATGAAAGCAGAATTGCTAATTTCAAGCTCTCTTCTACCTTGCATCAATTTTTTCCTGGCACTAAATGGTAGGAAACCACATGGCAGCCATCTTTGTAGTGTAGTCCTAGACAAATTTCCCTCAGCCTCTAATATTCTTTTAACATCTATGAGAAAACCAAACAAATCAAAGGTCATTTTTCTATAAATGCCTGCTAGTGCCAACAGCCTCTCCAGCCCAGAGGTTCCATTTTATTTGAATCTCGTAAAGCACTAATCCACAAAAAGCTAAAATATAAAACATATCTCCTTTTAATCTCCAGCACTAAATAAAAAGAAGAGAACTGAAGACCATGTCCAATACTTCAAAATACTTGGCTATTCTGGCCAAGTCTTCTATTATCACATCACATTACATGTATCAAGCAGTAATGCATATGATGGGATTGCACAGATAATCCTTCTTGTGTTGAGGGAGACTATAAAAAATATATAATAAAAATATTTTATTGCAAACTATAGACATTTAACTGCTTCTTGGAGCAGATAACGTGGCCCTAAATCATTATCTCCCTATGTTTCAGAAAAACTTCTGGTAGTTTTTTCATTTACTTCAGACAAAAACTGGTTCAGATTATATTAAAACTAATTATTGAAATGATCCTCACCTGTGAAAGCTTTTATCAAAAGGGAGCCAACTCGAGTTGACTGTAGGTCAATACTTAGCATGAGATAAATACAGGAGCTGTGTGACACTGCTCTAGAAGATCTAAATTAAATGTAACTGGATTTATAGTTGTCAAACAATCGTGAGACTATACTGCTATAGCAGAGAAACAGAGGGGCGAAAAAAAGAACTGTCTCAGTTCGAATAAATTGAAAAACGAGTAACTTGAAAACTGGCAGCAGTAAAGTTAATGAACCATTGACAAAAATTTGCATTTTAATATGAAAGTAAAGATAATTACATCAGGGAATGCTTTCTCACACACAAGCACAGAGGATGTATACAAGAAAGAAGTCCTCTCCATTCTGATTCCAGTCTGTGGTATGATGCTTTACAACACTGTTACCGTGCATCCATCTCTAAAGGGATTGTTCTGCTGTTGTTCCTGTCCTTCAGCCGAAAGCATCCATTTGGGAAGTGTGAAATGTTCCTTTTCCTCTGGGAAGAGTGAAATGAGAAGCACTCACACATCCTCTGGAAGCTCCCAAGTTATCATGGACTGTGCTTCCCTGTGTAAATTCCTCATCCTGCTGCACGGCTATGGAGCATCACTACAAATGTATTAGCTTCAGAAACAATTTTAGGAACTGCCATCAGCAGCAATCACTTTGTGTTTTTCCCAGCATATTTTCTACCTCCTTCTCCTTTATAAAAAAAATTCAAGCAGTATCTATTCCTTAGAGAACATGTAAAATAATCAGATGTGAAGTATGCCTATTCAATTCCCATCTTACCTGGCAGGTGGGCAGGAGGTGGATGTTTGCACAACTGCTGTCAAGACCAAGTAAAACTAGTTCAAGACAGAACTAACATCTTCAACTAGAGAGGAACTCCCTGCAGCTATGTTCTGTGATCTCCTGGAAAATGTGCTGTGGAAGATACTGTCTGTATCAAGAATTTTAATAAAATCTTCCCTATTTTCCTGTCTTTAAATGTGGCCTTTCTGCTCTTACTGAAGATAGATGAAGAAAACCCCATAGATACATATGCACCTGGGCTGGTCATTTCCTGATTATGCACTCTAGATTTTTGCTATTAACAGAGTGAAAAGAGAACAAAGAGCTTTGTAAATGTTGAAATACTGCCAACAGCTGTACCCTTCCTTCTTCAAGCACATGGAGAAAGGTACCCCTGGGTGTTGTATGCTCTATTTAGGAAGAAAACAAAATGAGAGAAGTGAAATATTTACAACTCCTCCATGGTTCTCCACATGGCATGAAGAACAAATACAGGAGGGGAAAAGAAAACCATCACACTGGTGTGTCTGGGGCTCATCACTCTGACAGGCCCAGAGAGAAGACAAGTTTCATAAACATGACACAAAAAAGTTGTGAACTCATCTCATCATGAGCGAAGAAGTTTTGATTGCAGTTTTTCAGAGCAAAAAGCACCCTCTGCACTTTTTGGAAGGAAATGAATGCCAGCATTTCAACCACACTGTTCACCTCTCTCCTTCCCCCAAACCAGATGGCAACCCCACTTCTCTCTTTCCCCAGGGTGGCTCCCTGTGAGGGAGGGAATTGCTGGGGTGAAGGAGTGAAGGCCATGACCCCTCAGGAAGGCTCATGGTGTGTGCAGCTCACTCCTGCCCACCTCACCTCAATCCACTGCCCTCTCACCAGTCTGATGGCAAAGTCAGCACTGAGCATCAGTACTCCTCACTGAGCACCAGCACCCAAGCTCAGCCCTCTGGCCCCTTGCCCTGGGATCCAGAAACATCCACAAACTCATCCTTGCACCAAGAAACGTCTGCCAAGATTTCCCCATCACTCACAGCAATGCAAAGGGGTGAGTCCCCTCCCTTAAAGGGGGGGATCTCTGGGAAGGTCCTGTCCTTGTCTTCCAGGATGGAAGAGCTCTCTCAGCAGAGGGAGCAGCCCTCTCTATTTCCCCAAAGCATTTAAGTCATAGATCTGGCACATTAGACAGACACTCCTACAGCTTGAGTGAAAGCTAAATACAGGAGCATCAGACAGAGATGACAAATACACCTACCCATGTAGCACAGTGACTAAGAAAAGAGCAATTTATCTTCCTACAGATTCACCAGATCAGCTCAGAGCTTGCCTCTTCCCTCAACACTCCTTCAGAGGATTAATATACACCTCAGACATAGCATCTTTACCTCAGGTTTCTTTCATTTATTAACCTCTTTGGAGTTTCACTGGCTTTTCTCAAGGTTCTTCTACAGAAACAAACTCCAAATCAAACTATACACTGATGGTGGGTTTTTATTCCTCTGTTCAATTCTATCCCTTTCTATGAGTAGACAAACCCTGCTCTGTGTTACTCTAGCTGTGAAAAACAAGCTAACAACTTTCCAAGGTCAGCAGAACCTTTCCTGCAGTCTGTGCCCAACACCTGTATCCTGGTTTAAACCATGATTTGTAATTTATCCCGATTCATATGGTCTTTTTCTAACACTCCCATGGAGATTGGCATTAAATTTAACCTGTTGAGACTGCACTCATTATGCCCTATAAAGTCACCATCCCTTCATTACTCAAATTCCATCTCTGGCCTTCCTTCACCTGGTAACTCAGTTTCCTCTGCACTGTAAACAAAAGCTCCTGTAAAATCCATGGGCAAGCTTTCAGAATAGGTAGTTCAACAACAGCACAACATTGCTAGGAAAATTCAAAACTTCTCCAGGATCTACAAGCATTCACCTGTAGCTCCTAAAACTCCACACAGGTAAAAAAGGACAGTCCTGCTTTCCCTGGAAATGGACCACTTCACACTGACATCCAAGTCTCACCTTGATTTCCCCACTCACACTCCCTGCAGAGAGCACGGGTGCCATGGTCCAAGTGGCCACAGGCTCAGCAGGACTCAGCTGGGTTCATTCAAAGCACCCTAATCCCTACACACATCCTTTTTGGGGAAGGAACTGTGAAACTCCCAACTGTGTTACATTCTTTACCCTTTTGCTGTTCATCCTGACAATGTGATTCTCCTGAAAGAACAGAGCAAGTGCTCTGCAGCACTATCAAGAATCAGGTAAGAAACCACAGGTGACTTCTGTGTAAAAAGATTCCTAAACAGTATTTTCCACCTATATACCTGTCATAAGGAAACAACTGGGCAATTATAAAAATAGACATGCTTTCAGTACATTTTCTGAGGTTCTGGAATTCAGTAAGGTAGGGAGTTCAGTTCCTCAAATTTTAACAGGTATTGAAGGATCTGCCTTCCCTGAAGTTCCAGTTAATTTTTTCAGTTTGCTTATATATTTGATTTCCATCAGAGCCCATGGCAGTAAATTCCAAAATTAATTACATGGAATTGCAAAAAATCTCCTTTTGACTTAAAAAACTGCTATGAAGTGTCACTGTATCTATGGGGGAAATTAAGAATAATAGTCAATGCACATTGTTTCAGATTCTAGAAACACCTCTCAGATCAGTCTGCCACTTTATCATTACTGCTGGAGGCATTTAAGAGCATTAACCTGACCACTGACAGATTCAAACATTTCCACCTTAAGCTCAATCAAGAAGTACATAAATCATTTATTAATTATGGTAAGTGAAGTCTCATTCTGCTCAGTGTTGATGAATATCTGGACACAATGCAAATCTTGACAAGTAGACATGGCCTTTTTTTCTTATGGAAGTAGCCCCCAAAAGCCACAGAGTTGAGTGGGATCAGGTCCACAGCCACACAGACACTACTACTTCACAATACTTCTTTCTCCAGTGTGACATACTATCACCCTTTGAGAGGGAAATCCTGAAGCTACTTACCTTGAATTTGTTCAAGTGACTTTGCAATGCTGTTGAAGCCTCAATCAAACAATAAAATACAACAGCTCCTTTTTAAATGTTAGCACTGTATATATTCATCTGCAAATAAACATCATCATCCAGCAAGGCTGACTTGAAGGATGCTGAGTTTCCTTCAGGGCTGTTCTGTCCTGTTTCACTGCAGCTCCCACCTGGTGGCAGCACAGTCACACACACAGACCTTTCACGTGAGAAAGAGAGTTCAAAAATTTAAAAAAAAAATTAAAAATTGCTTGTTCTTTATGTGGAATGAATTCCTTTATTTTTTGCATGCCTTTGTGCATTTGCCAAGTTTCCTTTTCCTATGGAAATTCCCATCATTGATAAACAAAAGCAAGATTTGAATTCCTGCCTGTTCCACTTGCCTCTGAAGGTGTTTAACAAGAATACCTAATTAGTGTACAACATTTGGCTAAGAAACACTCTTCTCTAAGCCACTTGAGATGCAATTTTTCTGTTAGACCTCTCTCACTAACTATTCTAATGCCCAAGGATCACTAAAATGGGTCTAAGAAAGTAATGCTCTAATAAACCGCTGAAATTGCCTGTTACACAGTCATGTCTGTTTAATTATAGCTTAAAATAATTTAAGCATCCCCTTATTTCCCAAAAATCTGCCATTTCTTTATGATGGCCACTGATTCTCCAACTTTCAGAGGATGGCTGCATATTACATGACCTTCAAATCACTGCTTGAACACTGAAAATGAATACTCTTCCATGCATTGTTTCTCTATTGATGTATTTCATGAATGCAATCACATACCTTTAATAACCAAATTTAGCTTTTATTAAGCATGACTGCACAAAGGAAGATACAAAAACATTTAATTTAATTTCTGCATTTTATTCTGAAACCACTGACCTAATTTTTAGGGCTAAAGATCTCTCAGATGAAAATAAGTCAAAACAACAAAACAAAGTGCCATGAATCAGTAATTCAAAAGCATTCTTCTACCATACAGGAAAATAAATCATGTTTTGCTGTACAAAAAATTCAACAAAAATTGTATCCAGTATATGAAGATATAGTTTGGATCAGAACATAATTTGGATGATCAGTTTCTTCTGACTTCTTTTTCTTGGTTAAGGAAAACCCCAACCCCCCTGCTTTGTTGCATCTTTTTTTAACTAGTAAGAAAGAAAACAGGAAAACACAACTTGCAATTACAGAAAAAAAAAGCAAAAAAAAGGCAAAAAAAAAAGAAAAAAAGAAAAAAAAAAGTCATGCCCCTAATTTATGAGTTTTTAGATAGAAAATGAACAACTAAGCCCAGATGTACCTTTCAAGTACCTTGTGATAAATTTGTTCAGAAGTATTGTTAAGATGAAGATTGCATCCTGATTTACATCAGTTTCTTTTATGACTGAACTTGTCTGCTCTAGGCCAGCAAACTGCAGCTTATTCAGAAACACAGGAACATTTTTCAAACTGTATTTTAGTACGCTTGTACTCACTCATCTTAAGGAAGAGTTTTGCAAAAGATGCATACAAGACAGAAGTAGTTTTTAGACTATTAGTACCTCATCCTCTGAAAGACTTCTAGAAACATTTAATCATTCAACAAAACAAGCTTGTGGAGCTGATAAACAGAATTTCCTCTTTCATGCTGCTTTTCCGACTCGTTAATAATACGCTGAGAATCCACCTAGTCAAAAGAAGCAAGATGAAAGTCAGAATGCGTTCTTAATGTTTTCCTACATACCATAGGTAAGAAAAAGTCTTGAAGAGTTCCAAGTTTTAAATCACACAGGAATTTCAGTTCCATGCCAACACACAGCAACAAAAGAGCCAGGGCTACAAAATGCCTTTATCTCATGGTTTGCAATCATTTCAGAACACTATTTTACAATCAATTCCATAGCATTACAGGCAGTATTTGTCCTGGGATTCTTCAGATGCAGTGGAGAAAATCCTGATCCAAGGCCTATATATCAGCTTGTTATAAAAGATAAACACCAGCAGAAGTCAGTGTATTATCTTCCTGAATCCAAGGATAACTGAATTTGAAATATGAAAATAGAAACACTTTGGCCTAAGGCAGTATATCACAACACACTCTAAAAAAATGCCTTTTAGAAATAAGTGCCCTTGGTGCTTGTTCTCTGTTGTCCCTCTTTTCAAGGGTGACCCAAACCTCTCCTTTATGGGCTGCAGGGTGGGAGAGGCACAGGCAGGGTGTGTGTGTAGCACTTAGACTTCAGCACTCACTAAACTCTCACCCTCTTTTTAATAAAGAAACTCTACTTGTTCTTCAGGAAATTCAGTGGCCTGCAGAGGCCCTCACAGAAAGAAAGGTAAGATTTCTAACAGAGTAGGAAGCTAGGAGAGTTCTCCTATGAAACCCTCCTGGGTCTTAAAAAAACTGCCCTCCTGCCTGATCCCATCACATTTGTTCTAAAACAAGCCACTCTTCTGTCTGCCTAGAAAGGAAAAGCCACCTCAAAGCACAGCAACCCAAAACAAAACTAAAATGCACTGCATTCAGGAAAATGTAGCTAACAGCTGCTTAAAAAGCAATCTCTCTCAGCTTAAAACCATGGAGAGTTCTGTTTGAGAACACTAAATATTTATATACACAGAATTTAAAAAAACAAGCCATCCAACAACTAAACAGACTACAAAAATTCAATAACCACAGAAGTTCTCCTTTTCAACCCACTCTTAACTAACTGTACTGGAGTACTCGAACTCCTTAAAAAAATAAAAAACCCAAAACAACCCAAAATTTATACCCTTACCTGATTCCATGCATATGGCTTCTCATACCAGATAGGATCAATTATGTCTCGAGGCTTTGATTTGCAGATTAAACTGAAAGTACATAAATACAGCCTTAAGAAATACATTTGTATTTGATTAATTATAAAGACAAAGGATTTTTTTATATGAGATACAACCAGGTATTTACAAGGTGTCTGGCTGAAGGAAATCTTAAATTTCCCTCTTAATCTAGTCTGATTTGTTCACTTCTCTGTACCTTGCCCATCCAGTGGAGTAAGTCAAAATACAGATTTTCACAGGGACATATCATGTATCAGATGTATTTTCTTCTAAAGAAAATAATGAGATTCCTTTTTTTTACAAAGCACTGGAATTTGCAACTCTAATTTATTCCTTACATTTTATGTATGCTTACTCACTAGAATGTATAATATAGCTATTTTTAGGGTATTTTGTTTTGCATGAGAACTCAATTACTATAGATTGTCTGTCTGCTCCAGTTATTTCCTCAAGCTGTGCAAAGTACAACAGTAGTAGACATTAATTAATTCTGTCTAGATGTGTTTTTCAAAAACTGATTTTAGTCTTAAGTAGTGGTGACATTTTGTAAATACAATTAGCTTTTGAAAAATGGAAAATGGTTATGAAAGACTGCTCAGGCTAAATTTTTACCTACGTACTTGAATTGATAAATGTTTTTTCCAAAACACAGAAAGTGCAATTGGAAAAAAATTCCAAACCAAGAAAGGTTTTACACAGGGGAAAAGAAGAAATCATTACAATAATCAGACTGTTTATTCCTTCAAATAAAAACATAATAAATAATGAAAAATTTTAAATTAAAATACCTGCAGGATGGTTGGAAGACAACCAATAAATGTACAAAAAATTCCAGGAAAGAAAAGGCTACCACAGAAAGGTATAAAATCCTGAAGACAAAAAAGCCTGGGGCTGACGAGAGTGACCGAGTCAGGCAGTCGGCACTGACTGAGCTGGGAACACATCAGTGCCCAGGACCTGTGCCAAGGTCTGACCCTTCCCCTCCCAGCTGGCTGGGGATGTCTGAACAATCAGCCCAAAATAGGTGCCCAAACTGTAGCAAGTATTCACATGTCTGAACAAACAGCAGTGACATTTTAGTGCCTTCAGTTTAGCATGTAAGTGTTGATGTCCTAGCATGAGCTGTTACTGTCACAGTCACCTTCAGACAGGGGCTGTGGCTTTGCCTCTTTCTGCCTATCCACGTTCCTTGACTTCTCCATTGCTTGTGCTCTTATAATTTCATTTCTAGTGCCTCAAAAGGTAAGGCTGACTTGTTAATTTACTACGGAATGCACCCAAATTTTATTTGGCATTTTGGAAACAGGAAGTATAGGTGCTTGCTTTTAACTTAAGGCAATTTAGTAGTTTTTTCTAATGGATAAGAGAGCAGGTACTTTCAAAACCAAGGAACACCTGAAAGATCAGCATGAATAGCTGCTCTGATAATCATTCTGATAACCCTGAGTAAGAGCAGGGTTCTGATCTTTATCAGGACGATAAACTGCCTAACTCTGACATCGTGCAGTTACTTCAGCAAAGTTCTATTGGCAAAAATAAGTCTCATTTCTTAGAGATAAGGCTATTAAAAGCTCTGGACCAAAGCTTTTTAAGTTGGTTTAGTTCAGAGTCAGGTCAGGATGAGAAAATTCTCTGGGTGATACAGACAGCACTAAAATTCATCCTGAGTGTACAAACAAGGGAAGATTTTTCACATTATGCTCAGCAGGGACAGACAGAAGGAGCTGTTCCTGGGATAGTTTACTGCAATCCTTCTCCCAAACTAAAGCTGAAAAATTCTCCAGGCTGGCTGCACTGAATCACAATGGTCTTTTCAGAACCACTGCTTCATTTACAAGAAGGGAAGCTTGCTGGGAAAAAAGGCAAATGGCCTTACTTCAGTTCCTCAATTTGCCTGGGACTTTCAGTTCACTTGGCCAACACCTATTCTACACAGGTCTGCTAAGGGAGGAAAGGCAGCACAGATGATTCAAATTTAATGTACAGGAAGAAAGAATTCTAAATCTTTCTGCACTGTTATGCCATAGCACTCCATTAGCTTTGTCCTGGGTGCAAAAAAAAAAGGATACATTAGAGCTGACATCCTGCAGAACAGGTTTTACACCTCCTAAGTTCTTCCCTGAAGAACCAGTGCTTCCACAAGAAGTCTAAGGTTCTTTAGTATACTGCTTCATAAATAACCAAAGTAAATTAAATGCATCATTAAATGAGAATATATATTGTTTTTCCAAAGCCTAATCTGAGCTATGCTTCAAGCAATCACTCATTTTAGCTGAGACTGTGAATCAGAAGATCTTATTTCTACAGAATTATTACCATAGAAGCTTCTGACGAATATTCTCCTGCAGCTGTGCCACTTGCTCTTGTCCAGAATACACTGCCTGCTCACAGAGCAGCTTATTCATGGCTGTCCTCAGATTGTTTATCTGTAAAACACCAGTTACAGAATATAAAGCACTTTAAAGCAGCACAAGGTCTGTATCATATTACACTGACATGAAGGTGGTCACGGCATGCACATCATTGAAGTTCAACTGGAGTATTAGTTACGTAAGTAAAAACATCTGAGGCTTCAGAAATGCTTCTTCCTGCACTTGCACCTCAGATGGTCAGTGATGTTATTAACATTTCACCCACTTGCTATCACAATTTCTAAGGTTACTCAGACATGCCAGAAACATACAGGCTACTACCTGCCTAGACTTTTTCCAACACAGAATTCCTTCTATGAAAGTTTTAAGCATTTTCCCTCTCTGTCCATAGTTTTCCACAAGTACAACAGCTTGGTGTTACCATTCTGGCTAAGGCATCACGAACACAGCCATGACACCAAGTCAGTGCTTTCAGAAAGTAACAGCTCACAGGTATGTGCACCAGCATGTCCACTGTGTCCTTGGAAAACCTCTAGGAATCACCCCAAGCACCTGCTTCCCACACAGACCTAACTGGGGCAGGTCCTTCACTGTCCCAGGCACATGTCAAACACAGCCACTGTCCTGCACTGCACTGATTATGCACCTGCTTCCCTCTGACAGACCTCACCCCCTGAGCTGCAAAAGGTAGTAATGAAGAATGCAGGGGCTTTATTGTTTGTTTGGCTGATCTGCTCTGAGAAGTAGCTCAATACAGATGACTTATCAGAGCTGACAAATCAAACTGAAGCCTGCAAAGCAGCAGGGCTCTGCTTGTCAGTAAAAGCCATGACAATCCTAAGAACAAAATTAATAAATATTGACTTCTGGTTAGTGCCAAAATTGATGATTATATTTTGAAAAGTGTGTAACATTCTATAGTATCTTATTTCTTCCAAGTGTAGGCAGGGAGCAACTGCTTCTGCTAACAAAAAATCCAAGATTATGAAAAGGGAGTACCTTTTCAAAACCCAAACAAACAAAGCCAAAGAAAAGCCCAACAAACAAACAAAACTACAAAAACTCAAACCTCACAGTCCAAACAAGCTTTTCTATTAACACTAAGAGTTAACAAGCTCAGATGCAATGACTTCTACTGAATTCCTATGGTAGTGAAAATTCTTGTGCAAGTTTTACCTCTGTTATGTCTTCCAGTCCAAAATGCACATCAAATGTCACCTCCATATCATTTGCTGGAAACAGTGGAGCCCCAGATGTCTCACTCCAACCCAAACCACACAGAACACCAGTAAAATACTTCCCACTTTTACCAACTCTACATGAAAAAGAAAAACAGTTTCATCAAGAGATGAAGAAACTAAACTCCTATAAACACAGGCTTAAATGAATTTGTCTAAGCCATGCAAAGTAAGACACATGTTTGAAAGAAGCTAAAAAGATTGAGAGGAATTCACACTCAGTCATATTTCTTTTAAAATATACAATGACGAAACAAAACTGAAGTTCTGGTTATAAAAACATATACTCATAAAACTTACCAAAAAATCATACATAAGCAAAATAAAGGAAAGCAAGCGTCACTATTTTAAAACTACGGCCTACAAATACCAGAAATTCAAGAAAACATAACAGTAATGCCACTGGCAGAGCTCAGCTTTTACAAAAAAATTATTGAAGCTCCTCTCTTCATGTAGATTTAACATTTCCAGTTTACATCCCACCTTCTCAGGCTTCCAGCACAACTGTCAGGTGCTGTAATGCCTTATCATGAGAGGAGACTCTGCAGCAGAAATTAGTAAGTACATGAACAAGTTATTTTACCTACATACTATACTAAAATTTATTTTAAAAATACTAGGAAGAGAATACATAGAATGCTGAAAGCAAAAAAAAAAAATTATCTGTCAAGAACTTGTGAGGATCCTAAAGATAATAATAAAAAAACCACCACTTTAAAATGCACAAATACCTGAGTTCTATTGCAGGAGCAAACAGCATACTGAGGAGTGCAAGCAGGCCATGGATAGGAGGCATCAAAGATGTTTCCCTTAAAACCACACACCCTGGCACCAAAAGAAAAAAAAAAATCAAGTAACTCTAAGGAGCATTTAATGAAAATGAAACCTCAGAAAGATCTAACACAGAACTACAGCGACATATTTACTCACAAAACTACTCACATAAAACCAGAAGTCTAGAGAAAACATCAAAACATTTTTATTAGTCATTACCAGCTGCAGTTACTGATACATCAGTGGCAACCAAGAGCTGCTGAAAGGGATCTTCTGCACCATCATGGACAACAATGGAGTTTATGCTCTCCTTATCTAGGAAAACACTTCTGGGGAAGAAATATTTTCAACAATAAAAAAATTCCGAAACTCATAAAATCATATAAATAAATTTTGAAAAAATTTAAATTCACAACACAAATTCAAAACAGCTGCTTACTGTTAGCAGATTTAAATGCCAGTGTAATAAATCATGTCTCAGTGAGACAATAATGCACCTTAAAACTAAGATTTTAAATAGCTATAGTGTATGTATTAATGCAATTCAGGCTTGACTCCTTCATTTCAATGAACAAAAATTTCAGAAAAAATCTGTAAAAGTAACCAGGTGAGTTTTGCCTATTTATTGAAAATAACAGATAAGAACATGACTATACTTCACAACAGAAGTCTTCTCATACCTGAATTGGGATATTTTGGTCAGACTGTAGCATTTCAGCTGGTAAGGAGTATATGGACCAAAAACTGTTACCTTCAAAAAAAAAGGAAGACAGACAAATGACGTTCTAGTTACCCAGCACATGGATTTTTTCAAATCTAAACACTCTATAAATTAAAGCCAAACACATTTCAGCATATACTGAGCAACACTGAGCTGCTGAATTGGTAAGATGGCATTTGCATTCCACTTATCTAAAGCAAACTTTGCTTGTTGAGGCACCTTAATTAAAATTATCTATTTTCACAGGTGCTGCAGATTAATGATTTTCCTCTGGCTTAAAAAACACAAGTTCACACTTCACAGATTGTTTAAGAAAATCAGGTAATTTTATTTACATTATGAGGTCTTTAATCTTGAAACTATCTCACTTTATAAAGTGGGCAGTTAAACAGGATTACTCCTGTGGATAAATGGAGATATTTAGGTGCTTGAAAGCCTGAAATTCTGTCAGGTCTGAAATGGGAAAATAATCAGAATGCAGATGAGGCCTAACTTGTAATCACAATGCAGAACAGAACACATATTTTCGTGTTTTATATTCCAACTTAGTAGTTACTAGATACCTCAAAACACATTTCTGAGTTTGGCACTGTCAGAAGAAAAGCATCAATACCATCAGTTACTGGGGCATTCACTGCTTCACCCAGCTGCTTACCTATCACTAGCTGATGAAGAATGAAACACTGTGTCCAGTAAAAAACATGTTTAGATTTTGTGAAAAATTGATAGGGTTGTAAACTTGCTTTTTTGCTGTGGCTTATATAATGAAGATTACCATGTATGGAAACATTGCATTCAGCTGTTCAATTTTATCTCTGCTCTATATGAGTTCAAAGTGCTGCCTTAGATGTACTAGAAGGGCAGGATCACTTAGCTGTCATGATGCACTTCAAGACTCTGTTCAAAGCTGCAGCAGACCAGTCTGAAATAGTGGCCACACTATGTGTTTCTACCAACACAAAGTCAAACAGATTTTTTGTTGGCAGAAAGCATCAAATAGAGCTACATTATTTATGATACTTTCAGTCCTTTTCTCTATTCTAACAATGTGAGAAACAGGGTCATGTGATGACAGGCCAAAATCACCACTCAAGTTACCTTACGGGTTGGTGCATCAGATTTCTTTTCAGAAAAACAGTTCAACAATTTTTCAATGAGATGCTTCTCTTCCTGTCTTGCAGATACAGGTATTTGCTCTTCTTTCTTTGCTTTGTCCAAAAAGAATTCCTTGAGCAAACCATGGCTTTGCTACACAAGAATGGAATTGTTAAAAGCCTTGAATTATTTCTTCGAAAATTTTACGAAGAAGGTCCTACACGAAGAAATACTTGTATACAATGTTCTGATGACCTTTCAGATTATATAAAATATCAAAATGGAAGAGACTTAAAACTATGAAGCAGTTACAGTTTTTCAGAGTTTCAAGCAAGAGTGGAGCAGTTCAATTGAGGAAATAATTTCCCAGGAAACATCTCTTCCAGAAGGGGTCTCAAAGCAGCAATGCTTTCGGCCAACAACTCAATATGCATTATGCACACCACATAAAAAATACACTGCCCTATTCAAGTATTAACCTTGCCACTAGTCAAGCTGCAGCCCAGCTTCCCAGGACAGCCAGAACTAAAATAAATCAGAGCAAGAAAAGCAGCAGCAGCAGCAGCTCAGTCAGTACATACTTGTGATTCATGTGACTCCTCTGCCAGCTCAGCGTGGTTCTCCTCGATGAGCACATCCCGAACGTTCACCAGCCCCTTGCGGCCTGAGTGACGGAAAACATCCACGTGCAGCACCCCGTGCACAAGGGAATAAACCTCCACCAGCAGAGTGCAGCCACTGACCAGGGAGGCAAATCTCTGGCTGGCACTGCAGCTCCAGCGCTCCCCACACACCAGAGACCTGGTGGAGGGACACATCCTGCAGACCTTGAACTCTAAAGCCTGCAGCAGAAACATCGGAAACAGCGCTTGCCTGACTGGAAAACCAGCAAGGAAATAGTTCACTTTCTCAACAAACTGTCTGAATTAGTAACTGTGAATTATTTCATCATTATTGTGGTGGCTTATGTTACCTCCTAGGGCTGCTGTAAAGCTGCTGGCAGAATTCCTACTTCATCACTGCCAACATATGACAGCTCGTATCACTTCAATAGTTGCTAAGGAATCAGAGAAAACAGCGCATAAAGGATAATTTGGTGGTAATTCACTATTCACAATGAAATCTTACGAGCACAGAGAGGTCTTCTCTGGAAAAAACTTTGCAGCCTACAACTGTTTTCAACTAAAGTAACAGAAAACTTAGTAAGACCACTACAGCTCTTAAGTCCCTGGCAGGCAAGAGTAATTAAGTACTCATGTCCACAATCACTATCTATAATTACGTGTTTGAATGAATTTACAGCGGAAACCCCGTTTTTTTTCTAGCTAGTCACTAAAACTGGTCATTAAAAGATTAGGCCTGAAGCAGAAATGCATTTCCATTCAGTATGTGTGTAGAAAATACCAAAAAAAAAAAAAAAAAAAAAAAAAGGATGCTTCTTGCCAAAATTATTTTTTCACATCAATTGCTGAAGAAAATCAAACAGAATTAGCCCTGTCAAGATCTGATCTTATTTCTGCTGGTCCATTTCTCATTCTCAACATGAGAATGTATTCAGAGAATACAATTAGCATGATACAACTGTTTCTATTAGCTTAAAAATATCTGAATGAGCATTGAAAAACTGAATTACAACTCAAGGATAGTTACTTTATTTGTAAATATAGCTCAAGAGAATATTTTTTCTGAAAAACTAGCTATAAGAATCCCTCTAATTTGTGTCAAAAGATCACTAGATCTGTAATACTTGTATTTAATCATCAAGGGAATTCTGTCTAAAATGATCCTAGGAAAGTCAGCAGTTCAGAGATTAGCAAAGCAGCATGAACAAAACCACAGCTTTACAAAATTAGAATTTCTCTACAAATTAAATACAACATAGTTCAATTACACACAAGAATTTCTGCTCTGTGAATACATACACCTCTGGAAAACACTTGCCTATTAGTGAAGGTGATTTGTAAGTATTTCCAACAGCAAAATATATATTATTTAAGTATTACTGTGAAAAGCATCATGACTTCAAGTTCACTCCTGTTTGCCAGGCCAGACACAAAAGTATCTAGTAATCTGCAGTCAGCAGCATCATCCGTACCTGGAAAGGAAGCCCTTGAAGACTGCTTGGAATCTCTTTTAATTTATTTAAAGGCACTTCTGATCTATTGCCATAATCCACAAAAAAAACCTGGAAAAAGAATCAAGAATATCTGCAAAGATTCCACATTAAAAGTGCTACTTTTAGTGGCAAGAAACGTCATGACTTGAGATTAAAAATTACAGTACAACATGAATCTTATCAAGTCAGATGGAAGCAAATTCAAAGTCTACAAAGCATGCAAATGAAGTAATGTCAAAAAAGAATACGTCAAATTTTATCACATCTATTATTTGATCCCTTGGCCTAAATATCCGCTTGTAATGCAAATAATCCAGTAAATGTAAGTCAGGTTTCTCTGAAAGACTTTAAATTCTCTCTCCACACTCAGATCTGTGTAATCTTACTTCTTCAGTGAGCGATACTACCAACAACTGCTTTTAGCTAAGCAAACATGAACATGTGTTCAGTGACTGTTTATAAATTCAAATGACAAAGTGGTGAGATTAGCACTACTATTCACTCATTTCTCATGACTTTAAACCATGACAATATTCAGTATTAACTCTATAGTGGTGACACCCAGACAGATTAGGAAATAAAAGAAGTTCAACAGCCAATTAAAAAAAAAATTAAAGTCTGCCCTAAAACTGCTGAAAAGTACTGGCCCAAAAAATCAATACCAATCTTGAACTGTGGTACTAACTTCCATTACTCATCTCAGCACAAAGAGCCAAAATATTCAGATCAATTTGCCAATGATACAGAACTCAGCAGCACCATTCCAAAAAAACCCCATGTTTTCAGATCCACTAAACCTCACTGGAGGTTTTAGTCTTTATTTTATTTCATTCTGCAAGAGCTTTTCAATTTATTAGTAAAAATTCCCATGTTTTGGAAAAGAAACAAATTAATCTATTGTGGTCAGGGTGATTTGTAGAAAAAATTAATTAAAAAAACAAGCAGCAAAGCTCCAAGATTGTTAACCCAATTACATGCCAGCAATTCAATATGACACAGCACATTACCTCAGCAAGATCCCCATGAATATACAGAACATGAGCTCTGTAGTATCCTCTTGTTCCCAGATAAGTGAATGGTGCCAGACAAAGCACATCTACACGTGGAGGCACTGCTAAATCCATCAGGTTCTGATAGTCAATCTCAGCACTTAGAGCCTGGAGTACAGCTGTGTTTTGTTCATCTGTCCTGTAACCCCAGAAGTGCCCAACTTCTACTACCTGCAAGTATAAAAAGTAGACAGCAAGAGATTTCATATTATTCTTCTACATCAAATACACACCGGATCTGAGCAAAACACATGAAAACACTGCTACTCCTGACACAACAGTTCACACACATTGCAACAATGTAATGAAGCATTCCCGTCTCCTAATTCGGTATTTTCTTGAAAATGTTTTATTTTCTGTGCTACTGCAACACACTTTTCATCTAAACAGATTGTAATATAAGCATTGACAAAATACAGGAAATTAGGAAAAGACTGCTTCCATTTTCCTAAACCAAGTTAACATACAGAAAATACAAAGTAGACAGTTGACAGCTGCAGAGATTTGGTGCATCTTTTTTTATTAGTGACAGAATACCAGGCAGGTACATGTGCCAGCACATTAGCATTGTCACTGTTATGTTGAGCCATACTTTAGGAAACTGGTGGGAACATACACCTAATTTAAAGCCAATTAAATAAAGTAAGTCATCTTTTCAAACGTCTGAACTCATATAACCATTTCAGACTTCTTATTGAATGCTTGTGATAAAAAACAATCTTTACAATTTACAATCATTAAAGCTCACATATTAAATCAGAAGTAGCACAGACAGCCAAATGATTGCAATGGGTCTCATCAAATACATTAACATTTTTCATCCAAGAGATTTAGCTGACTAAAAGGAGGAAAATATTCTTTTCTCCACTTGCAAAATATGCCACTACTAAAAAGAGCTGTTTTAATACTGTAACTTATCATTTCCTCTACCTCAATGGTTTGAATGTTTTTATTGTTCTTCTTTCACCAGCATACATATTGCTATTACTCAACTAATGAAGATGATAATTAAAACAAGATTTAAAAATCTCAGCTTCAGATTTCAGAAATATTTGCATATACATAAAATTTTCCCCTAATACACTTCTATGCATGAGATATTTTTCTGAATGAGCATATACTACCATTAATTCATCTCATTTCCCATATGTTCATTTTCTGAAGAAAACCAGCAGTTAATAACCAGGTAAATGGCCCAAATACCTTCTGATTTTAATTTTTATAGTTTACACAAGTATTTTACCTCTTCCATTAAGCCTCTTTACACTTATGTCTACTTCCAGCTAACATTTACTGCCAGCAAATCCCACAAATTTTGTCAAATGCAAATATGTGAGTACTGTTTAACAAAGAACTACTAAAAATAAGACCAAGAATATTCCCCAATATTTCTTACAGACACCTCTGCACTAAAAACATTATCAGTACCCCATTTTTTAACATGAGCTTGTCAGGTATTAATCTCTGCTAAGCTATCTAGGTACTAAATATTAGATACCACCTACTTCAGATATAGAACATTCCTACCTCTGTTACCCTGATGGACAGAAAACGACTTGGGATCATCTTTGACATTCGTAAATCACCAAATGAAATTTCCACAGGCTCCACTGTCTGCTTCTGACAGTCCACATTTACTCTAAAATGGAATGAAGATGCTAAATACTTCACTCACAAAGGAAAACTCAAGAGGATGAATTTTTTTGCTTTCGTCTGCTTCCCAAGGTATCCCTAGAGCATATTTATGTACTTAATGACTTTTATTTAGAAATACATTAATTCGATTAGAATGGAAAATGACCACACAGAACCAAATTACTATAGAGTAACAGTTTCAACTGCAATATAACCAAACGCTGAAAGACACATTCTGTGACACAAATCTGCATCACTTTATTAAAAGTTGAAAAAATGAAGGTTAAATAGTGAGGCTTTTTGCTGTGGCATTTTCTTCTAAGCTTATTTTTTAAAAACAGAGTATACAAAAACACAAACATAAACTCAAAAAATATTTACAGAGTAATGTTAATGCATATACATATGTATATTTTTTTCCCTTTATTTGACAAAAAACAACTTTGTTTTTCAGCCTAGGAGATGTGAGTTCCTCAATAACCAATTTTCACCAAAATTTCAAGTGCTGTTTTAAGCAGAGTGAAGGTGCTAAAATATTTTATTAAAAGCTAAGTACAATCAACTGGAAGTAAAATACTCACCTGTACTTTAGCCTTCTTAGTTCATTCCTGCCTTCCTATTCTAGATTTCTTATTTTAAAATACTGAAATGGCTGCAGACTAATCAGGAGCTAGGCAGAATGACTTTTTATCAGGTTACTGGTATGACCTGAAGCTCAGACTCACAGCATCCAGTAACACTGAAACAAACACGTCAGATTTTCCAAGCAAAAGCAGGTGTGGATCAAAGAGACTCAATACATTGCATTTTCTCATTATTATTTCCTATTATATTGTTACATCTCATGTCCTTATGCTTCCCCACAGTTTCTTTTGTTAAGCTCTGTCTCTATCCCTTTCTTTTTTCTCCCCAAATGGTACTCCTTGTTCATTTTGGTTATTGCAATCCCCACATTGTCTCTATCACGAACAGAAGTAACGGTGTACATCCGTATTTTCATATGCCAAAGGAAAATGGAATAGAACCTTGGGGAGGAGGTGGGGGGAAGACAACTGTACACATGGAATTTTCTTGAACAGCAAAATACCTTTAACTATAAAGAAATATTTAAAACTATCATGCTCTTTTGAACCCTGCAAAAACATTTTGCTTCGAGAAAGTTCATATCTGTTTTATGAACCTAACATTTTTTTTGTGGTGACACTCTCAAGGAAATTCTCACTGAATCCAGCAAATCTCATTTCGCTGCAAAGAAACACATTTTACAATTACCTTAGAAATTCCAAACCTGCAGCTGCTGCACCTTGCACCTGTCTTGTGATTTCCTCTGGATAATGAACACACAGCTCAAAAGGAATCTTCAGCTGTGACATCTTGATTGCCAGGTACACTTCGGGAAGAACCTTGAAGACCTCCTTTGGATTACGGGAGAACTCCACAAAAGCCCTGTTTACAAAAAAAGGAAAAAAAGGAATTTTTTCTTCTCCCTGTCTTTATCTTAACAGGCCAGCAAACAGTAAAAGGTAGGTTCCTCACAGGCTCTGCCTACTGCTTTCGTGTACCTTAAAACTTTAATTATCATGATAGTGATAAAACTTTCTAACATTGTCACCAGCACATGCCAAATTTAATGCAAATTGGATGTGAAAATATATGTGAATAAGGAAGGCATTAGAAGTTGGAAAAGAAGTAAGAAGGGTTACATGAATCAAATTTGGGCAGGCATAGGCTGAAATCAGTCAGATTATCAGCTCAAAAAAGCCATGAGACTGTACAAATGAGCTAAATTCATCATAACAGACAAAAATAAATACAGACAGATGAACTGCAATTAAGGCCCACTGTTAGAGAACAGAAGAGACAAACAAGAAGGCTCTACCTCAGCTAGCTTATCTAATGTTATTCCAACCAATGTCCATCAGACTTCAAAAACACCTTTTCAACTCTAATCAATTCATTAGAAGCAAGTTACTGATTCCAAAGAGACACAAAATTAACTCAATTTGTCAGTAGATCACTGAAAAAGAAATCAATTACTGGATTTGTAACTGAACAAAAGGCAGGATACTTTATTTTACACTCACCTTGATCCATTGTAGGAAATAGATTTTACCTGCCCACACTGTCTAAGCAGTGACTGCAACTGTTTATGGTATATATATCCATAGGAAGGAATGTTCTTCAGCTGTTAAGAAAAATACGTTGAATTTGGATACATTCAATTGCTTTAATGCATTTTCAAGTTCACCTAAATAGTTAGCTTTCTCCTTCACTTGAGCTGCAATAATCATGTACAATCTGAACTCCAACAAATTCTGTAAGTGCTACTATAGTACATTCAAGAATCTCAAAAGACAATAAAAAGCACCGTTTTGCTGCTAATAATGCCCTACTACTTCAAACCAGTAGATAAACTATAAATGAGGCAAATTGATCTGTAATTATATGTATTACTCTGATATTTGTTCCCAAGAGCTGTCTAGTGTCTCTTGATTTTGCTTGTAGCAGAAGAACACCGGAATGCTACGAGTCTTTCTCCACAACTGGGAATTATATCCTGTACGATGTGCACAGCCTGGGAAACTGACGGACCTACAGCTCCTGCACATCCTGGCAGAACTATCACATACTGAATTACTGAGCTATGGTGGGACAGCTTGCACAACTGGAAAGCTCTCTCACATGGATACACACCTCTTAGGGATGACAAAGAGCAATCTCCTGTCTTCCTTGTGTAGAAGAGTAACTCCAGTGTAAGCTTTCACAACTACGAGCATGCAACTAAAGTCACATGTCCATTTTGTTAATTTTTTCTTAATGGTATCTCACAGGAAATCTTGATTTAATACAGAATCATGAACTCCTAATTAGCAAGTTCCAGCTTTGAGACTTTGAACTGTTTTTCAGAGACTATGCAACTGTCTATTCTTTCCTTTGGCTCTTACAACTTTAGACAGGAGAAAACAGACTATTTTTTTCACAATGTTCCTGTGCCTCAAAGTTACAGCAATAATATCAGCTGCTGGTCAAAACCATGGTCTAGATTAGACTGCAAAAACTCCCTCAAGGGAAGTTAATTCAGAGAGACCAGACAGTGGGAGGTTTAACTGTCTTCTAGACCTTCAGCACACCATTAGGACCAGCACATGGCTGTAAAAACCTCTCCAAGTGAGAGCTTGAGGAACTTGCAGCATTTGTGCCCAAGATCATCATTTACACTGATGACAACACAGCAGCTCCTTCTTCCAAGGTAACAAGCAGTTGATGTATGAGCAGATCAAGAATTAAATACATTAAAAGCAGCTTTTTAAATCTACCAATTTAATATTAATCAACGCTGCTGCAGCAAGACTAGTCTTTATTCCACAAGATTGAGTCTAGTGTGATATTTTGCTTCAATATCCTTTAATAGTATGGAACACAAAAAAATCTCTTGTCAACAAGATTTTCTGACTCTCTTTCCTTTTTATCTATTTTCTCTTGTGCCAGTAAAGTCTATTCTTTGAGGCTTGTTGGTAGATTTGGTTTCTTTAAGCACAGGTCATTGCTGTTTTACAGTGTTATGCCTAGTTCAGATACACCAAACATTTACTTAGTTTAGGGTGCCCAATTTTGCAAAATCAACAGAGCCATTTTAAACTTGCACATATGCAAGCAGCTGAAAGGCAATTTTAGAAGATAAAAAAACCCAGCGCCAACATCTGAGTAACCTTAAAGCAACAAGCAGGTATGCCATGCACTAACAAGCAGGAGATTACAAAAAAGTAACCCTTGGTAGTCCTAGTCTATTTTTCCAAATACTTTTTTAGCTTGGTGGAAGTTGTTTGTCTGTGCAAGACTAGCAAACAAATGTATAGAGGCAGTTTTCAGGAATTCTTTTAAAACTGTCCACCTACACAACGTTTATTGTCTTGAAAGAAAGGAAGGTGGGACAGACTTCACCAAGTGAGGATCAGAGTAGATAATTATTTCTGTCCTTGCCCAAGTCAGAACAGAACTTGAAAATACAACTCAAACATATTCATATTTCTGTTACTTCATCCTTAATTAGGTCATTCACCTTCTCAACATACCATTACAGTGGTTTTTGGATCCTTGCCAGCAAGTTCTTTCATGGCAATTTCTTCATGACATTTTCCAAAGGTACAGTAGTTCGGATAGAAAGCACCAGCTATTACCACCTGAAATCAAGAAAATATTTCGTGAAAAACAGCAGATTATATTCAGTTTCTTGAAATGAGATACACTGGAAACATATAGACACCAACAGATCTTCATACGAATATTTTTTCCTGTCTCTGTTCAGGAATTACCAGAACTGGAGACTAAACACAAATTCACACTAATTCTTAAAAACATATTTTTGTGAAAAGTGTTCAGTTTCTGGAACAATTCTACAACATTTTAATGCTTTTGTATGCAGACTTGCTCTATTCTATTGATTGAAAACTGTAATTGTTAATTCTGATTTCAAGAGCCTGAATTTAAGTAAGTTCACACAAAACAGCTACAGGTAAGTTGTTCAGTTTTCAGGCTGTATCTTAGAATGTTTAACAATTCAATTCCAAGGTCACTCCTTACACATTTAAACCAACTGCCACTGAAATGATAAATAGGTCTGTGAAAATAAAATCACTGCTAATCAGTCCAAATAAGAGAAGTAATTTAATTGGAAATTAGACAAAGTTAAAATAGCTGAAAGATATAAAATTCCCCACGCCCCCTCCCCACTAGCTGACCAAGCCAGTGTACAAATAAAACTCCTCAAACAAGGATAATATAATTTTCAATTAACTAATATTAGCTGTCCTCCTGCATTGCCAATGCACTGCCAAAAAAATTGCTTTTTTCCTACCCAAAATCGCAACATCCACAGAGAATTATGGAAAACAAGAGTAATACTGGTTCATCAATATTATGAATTGAAAATTATGAAAATTGAAATGAAAAATTCAGCTGTAATTTTTGTAAACAGCATCTCTTTATGATAGTAAAGCATTACCTGCAAGATGAAGCGTTGTTTGCACACATATTCCTGGTCCACAGCAGACGGTTGAGCTTTGACGTGCATGTTAAATGCACTGACTCTCCTTTTCAAGTTGTGAAATAACTCTTCCACCTGAAATTTGATCGCTAAATTACATTTAAAATGGATCAAACCCAGCTATAAACTGAAATAAAACCTGTTAGGTAAAGTCTGAAATAATTGGGCAAATTCCCTTCCCTTTTCAGGTGACTGGTATGCATTTCACCAATATATTGCTCAGCACCTCTATGCTGGAAAATAATTTCAGTACTGTGGCTCAAGCAGTTTTCCCAAAATCTCCTTATAAAGAACAACTCTGTAGTCACAAAGGGTATCATGCATATATGATACAGAACAAAATTAGGAAAATAACTGAAATAACCTTTTTACAAGATGATATTCTTTATTTAAACCATTTTAGGTTTGTAATTTGAGAGGTAAAAATCTTGCTAACAAGCTGGAATTGTGCACCCAACTGCAGCAGTGACCATGCTGCACCCTCAGTATAGCAGACAACTCTGATTACTGTGAGAGAGATCAAACTTATGCTCTCCAGCAGAACATATTAAGCTTCCCATCTTCAGCATTTTCAAGAAGCTCCCACAAGCAACCACTGGTCCTCAAACCACACAGTGAATGCCTTCACTCTTCCATATGATTCTGGAGTAAATGTACAAAGCACTGCCCACACAACTTTTTTGTAGATACATTTCCCTTTCCTTCCTGCTGCTGGCAGTTTTACCAGAACAACCACCGTGGCCAGAAAGGAACCCCTGTGACTGACTCAGTTCTGCAAACTCTCTTCCACATAAGGCACTATGAAATTAGGATCCTTATGTGCAGCAAACAAAACCCCCCAAATCTTACTAAATGTTAAGTGAAGGTGACCATTCTAAACTCTACATATTATATCATGGACAACCTCTTCCATTATTATCTGAAACTGAGCCAAGATAAGTTGCCATGTGAGATTGATCATTCCACTGTCTAGTTTAAAAATTTGCTTTTCTCTCTCTTTTTTTTTGTTGTTATCACATGCCCAAGTCATAAAACTATTGTTATTTCTTATCCAGATAGTTGCTCACTATCAAATTCTATTTTTATTTCCTGTGCTTTTTGAACACAGGCTCCGCACTACTCCTGCCAAAGATATGAGCTGATGAAATGATGGCCAAGGCCATTCTGCTACGCAATTACTCAGGAATTTTACTTATTTTCCCCTCAATATATCAAATTAGGCTTGAAGCTCACTGCAATGCTGAGTTTTTATTAATTGCTGCAGTAATGTTAGCAACAAAGCCCCACGAACTCTCAAGTCCAGGCCTCACTATATAATTGTAATTTGTTTAGAGTCTTCCCAACCAGAAGACAGAAGTTATCTAACAACAGACAGCAGTCACAATCACAACCAGTGATCTGAGGAACCTACAAAACAGGGAAATAATACTGCAGGTTTCTTAAAAATATTTTTAAAAACGTTAAACAATTAAGAATTTAACCACTTTGTTTATCCTAACAAAAAGAAAACCCCTTTCATCTAAATTCATGCTTCGTTTTAAGAAAACGTACATCTATATGTATTGATGGATATGTAACACAGTAGGTTTACCTAAGATCTTAACATTTACAGAGAATGAGGCAAATTAAGTCCTTCTGCTTATAAAAACTACTATCTATTTAATCTTACCTCTTTGATCTTGTTTATATGAACATAGTTAGAACGACCCCACTCAAGCTCTTCCTGAAAAAGAAAGTCAGAATTTTTTTCTTTTACTGCTAGTAAACTTAAGGAAAAATTCCTTCACTGAAAACATTGCCATTGACTGCCCAGAAAAGTGGTGGAGTCACCAGCCATGGGTTTGTTCAAAAGGTGTGTGGGTGTGGCACTTGGGGATGTGGTTTAGTTCTGGACACTGAAGTGCTGGGTTAATGGCTGGACTTGAGGATCTTGGAGGTCGATGTTGTAAGTGAAGAAATTTTTCCTAATTCCAATTTAAACCTCTCCTGGTGCAACTTGAGGCCATTTTTCTCTGCTTCTATCACTCGGGAGAAGAGGCCAACCCACAACCCAACCCCTTTTCAGACAGCTGCAGAGCAGTAAGGTTCCCCCTGAGCCCACTTTTCTCCAGACTAAGAACTCCCAGCTCCCTGCTGATACAAGCCAGGATGCCATGGACTTCTTGGCAATCTCTGAACACTTACAAAAAACTCAGAACTTCTTTCTCTGAATGCACATCTTAAGAGACAGATTCTGCCCATCCTGGCTATTTGTAACTCAGTGTATGGTTTGCATTGGTGATAATAAAAGATACCACACTCTGAAACAACAGGGGAAATTTTATCTTGTACACACAAAAGAAGGACTGGAGGCAGTTACTGGGGGTATACTACTTGTTTTTGTGACTGATGCACTTTAACATCTTCCATCTTTCAGGGGATTCTGAGGGGGCAGAAATCTATGTTTAAAAAACCAGACATACTTCTGCTCAATAAAAGTATTTCTTTCAACTGCAGCTCAATTTCCCTTTCTAGGCTGGATTTCAAACCCTCTGGCCACAGTTAATTCATATGTGAAAGGGACTAACATATGGGATTGTCTTCGAAGAACGCTGCACTGGATTCAAATGCTCATTTTCTCTCAAAACCTAGCCTATTTATGTATGAAAAAATCCTAATTATTATAAAGAAAGATTGCTAGCAAAACCTCCTAACTTTTCATATTTATGAAAAAAACCCAAAACTTCAGCATCTAGGTCACCAAGCTTGAATAGAGAAGAGGAAAGAAAGTTTAACTAACCATGTAATTTCTCAGCTTCCCTTTTTCTTTGCAGGCCTGCCATGCCTAAGAAAAAAAGGTGTAGTATTCAGACACAAAATGTAGTGCTTTAGTAATAATTACTACAAATATTAATGTGACATTTAAAACTATAAACTTTCTGTTTCATAGCAACACTAAAGGTAATTTTTTAACAACAGGCTGTCCACCTGGCTTTATGAGAGGAAATCGATGGAGTGTTAAAGCACATGCAAACATCCATAAATTATCAGCCCAATTTGGATACTTTAGTTTGATGCTGTAATAAATCAGATTACTTTCAAAACTTTTTTTTTTTCTCCTTGCTTTGGGACAAAAGGAAGTGAACTGATTGATTCAGGTAAGTTCTGGTGCAAATACCTCCCAGAAAACAGGGCTGCAAGAAAAATTAAAATACCCAGCATATTAATGAAAATAACTTCATTAATAGGCAGCTTATGACAGACGCTTGCAGAACTCATTTCTAGTTTGACAGCAAGTCACCTTATAATACAATATTCCAGCTCACTGGGGACACAGACTACAAGCAAGGTTTAACAGCCAGACTGCATTTCCCTACCTTGATAGAAAAGAAGGAATCTAATCTGAACCAATAAGTTTGGAAACAAACTTTCCTGAACTTACTTGCTCTTTTCTGATACTCAGCCATTCAAAACAAAGCTTTCACACCACTCACACAAAGGTACTTCACTGGAAGCTCTGTCTGAATGTTCCTGCTTGTTCTCCAGGACAACATACTGATTTACAGAAATGGCAGATTATTATCTGAATTATCTTCAGATGAACAGCTGATAATTACTAGATGACACAAAGGAAATATACGACAGGGTAAGAGGAATTCGGAGAACATTATTTTTGAGCCTCAAGATTAGTGGATACATGTGCCATACATGCTCATGTGTGCTTCACAAAATTCTGACAGCAGAGTAGAAAAGAAACAAGTCAGTTTTAACTGAAGGACAACATGTTTTTAAAAAATGAACGCATTAAATCAAATGAATACAAAAATCATTTAATGCTGAATAATTATTCATTAAAAAATGAATTGTTAATCAGCATTAAATCAGCTGAAGATTTCAGACTCTCCAGAAGATTACAGAATGCACCAGAGCATGCATAATATGAAGTGCTGGAATTTGAACAGTAAGTTCCTCTAGCAGAAGCCTTAGCTGTGCTGTACCAGCTCTGCCTCTACCTGGAGTAACTGACCCCTGTCCATGGTACTGAGCCACCAAACAGACAACAGTACCAAAAAATGGCATTTGCATAAAAAACATCACAAAGCCAAAGCTAAAAAGTCTGGAGAAAGGTCACCAAACTCATTCTTTACTAGAATTTACCAGTCCAAACTGTCCTTGGTTAAAAACAATCTACAAACATCACCACATCTCTGGCATTTTCTTTTTGGCTATTAGAGATAATTCAATTTTACACAGTTGGACAAAGACTGCTCAGGAAGATCAGTATGTAGCTATCAGTAATGTGAAGCTTTTAACAACTGCAAAGCAAAAATGCTGCACTGCTCCTACAAAGGTGAGAATCTCTGTCCTGGTCTATCAGATTTCACTGTAATTTAAGCTGGAACAAAAGACTTACCCTAAATGCATTCAGAATTGCAATACAGTCACTCCTACTATTCCCAGCAAAAACCATTTTTTTCCTGTCAATATGAACAAAAACTATTAGCAACATTTTTTTTTCAAATAGTGCATGTATTACACAACTCAGTAAAACCTTCAATGTCTTTATTAAAGATGATCAATAAACTTATTGTAATTACTTGTTCTTATTCACACCTCCTCACTCAAGAATATGCACTGTATGAGCAAGATAAAAAGAAATAATTGTCCTTGCTATTTAAAGAATCATTTTAATAATCACTACCACATGAGAAAGGCAAAGCTGAAGACTCAGGCCTTGTGTTCAGGAGACGGCAAGTTAGCTCTGTGATTTATGTTCCCAAATAAATAGATTCCAGTATCAGCTACCTGGAAAAGCTTCTGTTTGCACTGCTTGGCATTCTAACAGAAAATCAGACTCATGACACAGAAAACTATACTGAGCAATCAACTTTGCCCTCTGCTCTCAAATGCAGTTAGGAAGATATAAAACATCTGGGGTACTACCTGTATGCATCGATGTGCTTTTTGAAAGGTACTGCAAAAAAACTCCGCAAAGACAGTGCTGCAGCTACAATAAAAACAAATCAAAATGAAAACCTGCAAATCACTGGTTTTAGAGAAATGTTCTCATATGTTCTTTCAGTTACCTATAATAAGGCATTCCTCTAAGCAACCAAAGACATGCCCAAGAACTATCAGTTTTCCAAGATGCAGCTCCACTGGCAACTCTGTCAATACCATTCCTAAGAAAGTCAGCTCACCATCATGCAGATTTTCTTCTGTTTGCAGACAGGTTGTAAGTGCTCCAAGCTAGAGAAGTTAAAATGTACTCACTTGTAAAAGCTGACTATGTAAACCTAAGACAAGTTTTAAAGCCAGGTACTTTTGAAAAGAAAGCTACTACATATAGTGGATATAAAAGCAAGCTACAAATGATGCAAATATTATTTCTTATGCACTTTGGAAAAGAAAAAAGTTCAATGCAATGAAGATTCTCCCTTATCAACTCTATAATTGAAAATCAAAATCACCACCCTCCTTGTACAGGTGAGAATGGTATCTTCAGGTTGACTTCTACAAATCATACAGTTTAAGAGTGTGAATTATTACTTGTTCATAAACAATGTCACTTACAGAGTTTAAGTTGTTTTTTTCTGTCTATTTCTCTGCTTTTTCTCACCATAGATGCTAGTCCTCAAAGAGTATCATTACTCCCTGCTGAAATTACAACCATGTTTTAAAGATGTAACTACAGAAATTATGCTCAGAAGGATGGTAACCCATCTACAGACCAAGGTGTGAAAGACTCTCTAAACACAGTTCATATCTGAGGTTCCAATTAAGACTGCTACTGCATTAAATACAAAGAAAACCACTTCTACAGTACATTCTTATTACCTTGATTTTAACATTAAAAGAAAGCCTACCTCCTTCAGCTGAACTATTGTACGTTCAATGTCACCTGCACTGGGTGGAGAAAGAGCTGTTGCCAGCAAGGCTTTTGGTTCCCCTATATTAAGCTTCTTCAATTTTAAGATTGTAGCTCCCAATGGACAATGCTGAAGAGAAGACAAGATCATTGTTACTCTCCCCTCATGGGAAGTGACAAAGTGTTTTATATGAGCAAGTAAGCTTACAATTTAGGAAAATCTGAAATTGTGCACAACTAGTTTTTTTTTTTCTTTTGAGTAGACTGCTTATTTCTAATCCACATCAATTTTACTGCTATAATGTATCTCCTATAAGGAAACAATATGGAACGATCTTTGTCAATTCGTTATCCAGTTCAATTCTAGTCACTGCTATTAGTTATCAGTAACTATTCCGATCATCTTCAGAGGACCTAAAGCAAGGCTTCTCTGCTATGACTACATGCCTGAAAGAAAACCTAAACCTAAACCCAAAAGCCCTACCAGCATCTCAGGTTCTGACTTCTCTGGAATGCAGTCTGCCCAGAAGTCCTTGCGTATGAGCCTGTAACAATAGCCTTTGGAAACACGTCCAGCACGACCTTCACATGAAAGAACAAAATCACCAATTTGTAAAGTGCATAAGTTTTTTCCCAACCCATCCATCTACAAACCCTCTGGGCAGCTGAGCAGTACATGACAGCTGATGCTGCAGGCTGAGCAGTGTTCGGCTCTCTTGCAGCAGACAGGCCCAGCGGACACATAAGGGTAGGACAAAAAGATTTTGCTTTCATAGGAGCAGTAACTAACAAAAGAATTGCATAAGTATTTCACTCAAATACCTCTTTCACATAACTGCCCTCAAACCAACAGCCGTTTTTTCTCAGCTGAACAGGCATTTTCTTTTTGACTCTATAGCTAAAAAAAATCTTCAATATAAACAACTTTTAAGATAAAATTATAAACAGCAAAACATCTTTATGATCTACTATCTACAGAAAACACAATGATTCAGAAGTCTATCTTCACAAATTCAACCACCAGTTCAACCAATTAAAGGGTACTCTTCTCTGTGGGATACTCCACTAGAGAATCAGGCCACATCAAGCACATCAGGCACAACAAGTCCAGGTCTTCTACACAAAATGCTGCTTCTGCTGGTTGTGCACTGGCTGGTTGATGTGACCTATGCTGACTCTGAACCAAATGGAAATGGATCTGTACGCTGGGGTTTGGTGCCTCACAGTGAGGTCTTGAAAGGGGGTGGCTACAGTGGTGGCTTCTGTGAGAAGCTGCTGGAAACTTCCCCCATGTCTGACAGTGCAAGAAGCAGCAGCAGAGAGAATGTGTGATGAACTGACTATAATCCCCATTTTCCATCCCCACATACAACTAGGGAGGAGAAAGTAGAGAAACTGGAAGGGAGTCCAAGCCTGGGAAGGAGTAGGGGGAAGCTGTTTTAAGATTTGGCTTTATTTCTCATTACCCAAGACTGATTTGTTTCGTAATAAAATTAAACTAATTTCACCAAGCTGAGTCTGTGATGTTAATTGTTAAGTGATCTTCCTGTCTTCATCTCGAACCCTGAGCCTCCTGTCACCATTTTTCTTCCTGTCCAGTCTTTCCTTCCTTCCAGAGGAGAGGAAAGTGACAGAGCAGCTTTGGTGGACACTTGGCATCCAATTGTAATTCTGAAGACCTCATAATACTTAAAAATTACAGTATTTTTAGATCTGAAGATGTCACTGCTGTTGATTTATTTAGTACTATTTTTGACTGAAACTAACATGATTTTGATATTTAAGAGGACTGTCTTACGAGAAGAGCCAATGGGGAATCTTATTTATCCTTGTGCTATGAACATTAGTGTAAACTAGAAACACTGCTGTGGGTATTTCAACTCATTAATAGATACATATACACATGAAAGTTTCTTTTACTGCTGAAACTCACAAGCAGTTCATAAATACCTAGCAGAACCTATCTCCCCTTTTTAAAAATGACCCGTGACACAAAAAAACCCCAACTATTAAATAATGAAGAATCCATGGTCTGTGAATTTTAGTACTCTTCAGTGAGATACAAAACAATCTTCTGCAAATATACTTGAGCAAAAAAACCCCATTCACGCAGTTATTTAATCCCATTTTTATACCCTGACATGGTAAAGACTTATCAAATATTAATGGCCAAAATAATCTGTTCTTTTTTCTATTAATACAAGAAAAAGGAAAAAACAATTGTTTATGAAGGTCAGCTTCTCAAATTCCTTCACATTACCTACTGTCATCTTACCTTTTCTTTGATGACAGTTTGTCTTAGACGCCCAGCAAAGCCTCAAATTTTGGTAATTAGTTTCCTTATCGCAAAATAAAATTTTAGTTAAGCAGAAATCTATCACTGCAAGTAAGAAAAAAAAAATCCTTCATGGTAGTGGAAAGAAATACATAAGAATAATCTGTATTATCAGAAAAGTAAAGTCTGAATAACTTAAATAGCAATAAAAAGAACATCAGATTTATTAACAACCAGACCCAAGATAATCTGAATACTAATCAAATTGCTAACTGCTCTATTTGTTCATATATTCAGAAAAAAAGAATTCAACACTCCAATAGCAGTGCTTTGAACAGTGACATATCCTGGAATACCAAATCTAGCACTAGTATGGAAAACACAACAAACACAGCATATAAAGAATTACAAGATTCAGACAACTTACCATACTTAACATCAGTAACTGTCACAGAGCTCTCAGCTACGTTGGTAGCTAGAATAACCTGAGTTTTGAAGTGAAAAATGAGCAACGAATGAATGCATAAACAAAAAACTTACTCGTTTCTACAATGTTTCTACATGAAAAATCCAACTTGCTCTGAAGAAATACAAATGTAATGGAAACACAGCATTTCTGCTCTGCATAGTAAAAAAAATGAGTACCAACACAAAACCCCTCGTATTTTCTTGTTCTGAGCTCAAAAAACCATAATAAAGTAGTACAGCATTAGGACAGTATAGAGGAAGAATGGAAATCTTTCCTTGTGGCTTTGCCACAAGGAAACATCACACTATTAGCAGCAATACTCTCTTAGCAACAGCAGATGAAGAAAATCAAGGCAGCAGCGAAAATGTGGGGTACAAAGTGGGTCAGAGCCTCCCCTACTGGGGGACTACTTCACTTTTCAGTGGCCCCAGCAGCACTCCCCTGTTATGCAGGTGCAAGAATCAACACGCACAAACCATTCTGAAGGACAAAAACAGCAGCAGCAATAGTTTAAGGGTAACTTCCTCAAGGTTAATGCGCTTCTCTTGAGGTCTGAACACCAGCTGAAACAACAGCTTGGTAAGAAAGGCCATCAGTTTATAACACTGAAAAACTTGAGTGCTTTGTCCTCGTAAAATGGTTTGAGTTACAATAGCGACTGTTACTTAAATACGTTATTATTTGCTATTTACTACTTTAGCAAAAAGTTTCAAGAAGTAATGATTTAAAAATATTTACTTTTCTGTAGCCAGGAACTGTAGCTGAAAATACTTTGCTTTGTTCCTCCAGTGTTGCACATGCATGAAGTGGGTACACTTGCCACCTAAGGAAAATACATTAGTGAAATATTTACTGATGCAAGAATATTAAAGTTGATTGCACTTCTATGCTAAACCCTATTAGGCACTTAAAACTCATACAGCTGAAAGACTTATATTCAGGTTTAACTGAACTGAAACAGGTATGGTCTAACTTACCTTTCATATTTATCTGAGAGGCATGAGTGCATGTATCTTATCTCAGCTAAACCTAGGGAAAAAGTAATCATGAGTTTATTTTTCCTTTTAGTCATCAGAAACAATCCACAAACATCTATTTCAATTATTAATTGTCCATCATTATTACCTCTTCTTCACCATATAATAAAATGGTAGAAGAATTAAAACAGCAAACGTAATAATAAGTCTCTTAAAACCAGCAAGTCAATTTTTGAAGAACCATTTGGCATTAATTTTACACTTAATAAAGATATAAAGGCCATTTCACAACATCCCACTATTAGCCCTTGTTTCAGTGTCTTACAATGCTTACCACATGCTGAATATCTAGTTGGTTTAGGCTAAAATTGGGTATTTCAGCCAAAACAAGTTCTTTCAAAGAGCAGGGCCAAGGGAAAAAAAATAGCTATTTCTGTCTTAGCCATCTCACCTTTGTCCATTCCAGTGCCCATTCTCTGGGGCATGCATTTCACATCTGCCAGGAGAAATCTTATGACTGAGGGATTTTTTTCTACCTTCCTGAATACCTCCACAGATATAAATCTTTCTGAGAAGATTAGTTTACTTCTTATTGAGACTTCAGTTCCAAAAGCCCCATTTTCAAAAATCTAGCCCACTGGACTTCCCTGGGGGTTGTTTTTACTAAAAACAACAAAAAGAAGTTTGATTCCTGTTTGGCAGAGCACAGTCTGCATCATCACTCTTAACAGTAATTATTAATCAGTCTAGTAATTACTGACTAGACACAGTAGGCATTATCTGCTGCCCGGTTTTAGAAATGACAAGAGTTGATTGACCATGACACCTGCAGAACACAAGGATCCCACCAGGAGACAAAGGTCTCAGAATGAAATGGGAACCTTGTTTGGCAAACATACAAGGACAATAAAGAAAACAGGGCATGGAGAAGCACAAAAGAAAACACGAACAGACAAAAAATGAGATCTACAAGAGTAGAACAGATAAAATTAGATCACTTGCAACATATTCATGCATGTTAAGAAAATTACAGTTTCACATGGCACCTTTTATCACCTGTTCCCTATGGAGAGACAAGTTCTGGATCCAAAGGAGAGCTGAGTACTGAAGGATATTGATCTATCAAGTATCTGACTTGGTAGCACTACCAAAAAAAATTAAGCTGTGAACAAGACAGGCAATTGCAAGGCAAAACATGGCATCCTACTTGAGACAGCTGCAGCTGCTTTTGGAATCAGATTCTGCCCCATCACTGAGTGCCACAAAGACAGCGGGCAAAAAAAAAATCACTTAACAGCATCCTCAGCACAGCACTGCTCATTCTGGTTGCTGCTGCACACTCAACTTCACCAGTCAGTGGGAGTGTTATTTTTTATGTTCAAAATGCTATGTAATCGTTAGCACTCAAAAAATGTAAGCATCTCAAATCAACATCCTAAATGTGGATGTCAAATGTGTAAAAATAACCCAAAGCTCTGTCTCAGCTGCTGTCTTTTAAAATAAGGGCTTGCCTCCCCTTCTCTCCAGTTCTGTATAAAAACATTTGTGAGGAAAATTTCAAGGCCTGTTTGCTAATCCTGTGTTCAGGATCAGTCTTAAGCATCCAGTTTAAAACTAGACAAGATCAAGCACTGAACAAATAAAACACAAACCTGAGTGTACCAGCTCATTCAGAAAACATTGCCACACAGGTTTCCACAAATTTACCGAATGTATTTAAATTAAAAAAACCAAACCAAACAAAAAAATCAGTATATCACTTGCAGTTATAAGCCAGTAGGGATAGCAGCACAGTTAAAAAAAAACAAAAAAAAACAAAAACAAAACAAAACAAAAAAAAAAAAAACCAAAAACACCACACACAGAACAAACAAACAAACCCCAAACAAAATCTCAAAGTGAAAGATAAAGATTTAGGATTTCAAAGTGCTAAGGAATAATTTCAGACTGAAATGAAGCCTCAGAGAGGCTGAGGAAGCCTGAAAACATGCCAGACAAACACCAATGTCAGAGGCCAGAGGCAACAGCTATGGTCTCCCTACCTTATTAATCACAAACTGGAATGGACCTTCCACTGACACAGTGAAGTAATTCCTTTATAGCAAAGGTAATTCCAAGAAAGGCAGCTCTAATGCCTTTCAGCTAGTGGGGAACACTCTCCAAGGAAAGCTGCTCTGCAGGTGCAGTGTATCTTTGAGCTGGTGTGCTGTGCTTCCAGCCCTAGTCCTGGCATGCCTATTCCTAAGCTCAACACATCGGGGAGATGACATTCACAAACATTTTACAGAGTTAGAAAGTCCTGGTAGAGACAGAGTTCACTGTGGCCAAGCTGATCTGGATTTCAAGGTGACTCTGCACTTGAACATAACCAAATCTTTTCAAAGTTTTCAAGTAACAGATGTTCAGCCCATAAACTAAATACTTGAAACCACCAGGTAAACAGATTTATGATATTCAGGAAAACTATTCTGCAGGTTAGTTACACTGCCTCTAAAATCCAGAGTTCAAATAAGAATGGCAGTCAAAATAAAAGCCTACAACAATTTCTGTGCAAGACAACTTAGGTTTCATTCTTTACAGTAAACTACGTGTATAGCCAATTTTCTGATCAATAATCACTGTGTCATCATGTGTGCTTTTGAGCATGCCAACTACACCAAGCAACGCACATAGAAAGAAAAATGTGAATTTAAGCTTTTACAACAATTTAAATGAAGACCACACTATATGCAGATAAGGAAACATCTGTAAAGGAATCCTAGGAGCTTCATACACTAATTGTACTAAAAATTGAGCAACTGAATTTCTGTATGTTAACTACAGAATTAATTTTATTATTTTTAAAATAATAATCTTACGTTTTAATTTAATTAATCTTAATCATCTTAAATTTTGACTCACAGCTTTTTCAGTTATTGTCACAATTAAACAAGTTTCCAAGAAAAAAAACACCCAAAGAGACCAATGAAACTCATTTAAGTATGTGTTTAATAAATCCCTCGAAGAAGTGCCAGAAGGAAGCTCATTAGATGACAAATAACAAAGAAGAAAGTTATTAAGACATATACTCACCTGGTAAAAACACAAGCACGCTGCCACGTTCCAATGTATCACTCAGGTTCTTTTTCTCCCTAACAAGAAAACACAGCTTCATTAGTTTTACAGTCTCAGTCTACTTCATTACCCCAAGTTATTTTATTCTGGAAGAACAAGCAGAAGTGCACACTTTTTGTAACATGCATTATTTAAACTTACTGAAGAAATGAAATTTCAACCATTATTTGCAACAATGCTTTCTGAAAAATGCAACATATGAACACTGAAACCAGAGCATTAGGTTTAGGTTTTTTCTTCAAAACTATGACAAAACAGAAACATTCTCATTCTGCAATGAAAACAATCAGAATTAGGTTACTTAATATGCACTCAGTCTTAGACAAGTTGTAAAAGCTACTTTATTAAATTTTCAGATACTAAACATCAACTTACAAAACACAGAGCAGCAAAATCCAGTATTTACTTATTTCATGTGACACTAAGGCATTAAACAGACAGTGAAAATTAATGCCTAGTTTTTATCTTTTTTTTTTTTTTTTCCCCATGAAATAATGTATGTTTTAGATTACAATATAAAATAGTAGCTCTGGTTTCATTCCTGATACAAATACTCCTTAGCTCTGGTCTACAGCAAAGCATGTATTTTCCATGACATGGCTGCCTTGAATAGTCACTCATGCTCCAGGGCATGAAGTGCACTTTAGGAACACTGGGTACAGATCAAACAAATACGTAAAATAAAGGCACAGATGCAAGTAAAAATTAAAGTTTCCATTAATAACTATAGACTGCTGCTGTTGCTTAATTAGCTTCTCATTTCCCCAAAAGCCACTGATTCCAGATCTTGAACTGTATTTTACCTATTGCTCCTCTTTTCAAACTCATCAAATGACTGAATCAGAGACACTGCCACTTGATACATTTTCTTTTCTATCATTGGCTCCCCAAGGCTCTGAGGACGAAGCTGTTTGAAGAACAAGGTAATGAGGTTAACACAGGGTAACTGGCTAAAAGACTGTAGTTCACACATGTATTTCAATTTGTCAAGGGCTTGGAATTAAAACTGATACAGTACAGAAGAAGTAACTTCATCTGATGCACTCATTAGTATCTTCAAGTAGACATTTTTCTTAAAGCATCCTACAATTTTAATGGTGAAGAAATGCTTCTGATATTTATCTACTTAAGCACCAGGCCACCTTCCATTCATTTGCAGGACAAGCTCCTTATCCTGATGTGTCAAACCCATGGGAACCGGATGACAAGGAGGAATTTGTGTAAGGACCATAGAGTGCTTCTCACAGCTGCTATTACACAGATCTCTCTACCTTGCCTGCACATAAACCTTTCTCCTTTAAATTGTTTTTGCATTTAATGCGTCTTGTATTTTTGGTCACACCTTGTCAAAGAATTATTGCTCTGTTGTACTCAACAGACCCACAGTGATTCTGTCTACACTGTTTTCCAGCATTCTGAATAAACTCAAGGCTTTGATATTTAAGAGCATAAACCATCAAGTCTTCAGAGCAAAGACAGTAACATAATCACTTGTCAGTTTTACGTTTGATGAACTAGACCTGCTTTGAAAAAGGTCTATAGTATTACACATATTTCTCTTTTAGGGAAAGTGGCTTTTGATCATTGCTCACCTTCAATTCTCAGAGTTTCTCCTCACTCTAGTGTAACCTCTTTAAAGAACCAAGTGTTTCAGAGAGCTGGAATTACAGACAACTATCTAAACTATTAAAATGAAATTAGTAATTCTGCTACCAGTTTCCCATTGTAAAGGAGCTCCTAACAACCACAAAAGCACAGCTCCTAGCACCAATCTGGAAACACTGATTTAGATCAGCATTTGCTACTGCAACCTTAGTCCTCAGCTTGATTAGCCCATGAGAAACCTTAAAAATACTCGACTGTTTTCTTCAGAGTGATTTTTGCCCCAATATATGTGAAAATCTAAGCAAGTTATCTCTTCTGGGCTGCCCAAAGGTAAGATTTTTTAGGTTTATATTATCCCTGTTTAAGTAACTGTCAAATTTGTCTTTTCAATTTTGCTACTGATTGTACCTCTAGTTTTCCTTAACACGACAAGGCTTCCACATCACTCCTAATAAAAGGTAACAATGTGACAAACAGCAAATCCAAACCCCAGTCAGACCTGACCGAAATAATACAACATAATCAGAACAGCTTTTGACAGCAGCTCACTACCTTCTATCAGGACTCTGACTCTAGTTCCATGGACATGAAGGGGTTTTCACCTTTTCAAGCCAAAAACTGGGTTGAATTTTTGGACTTTGCTTCATTTTTTTAAATTTGCATTTCATATCTCTAGCACTATCCAGAACAAAAGGCAAGCATTTTCACAACCAGCTTTAAAATTGCCTGTAGATAGAGCCCTCATACATTTTTCATGAAACCTGTGTTTCAATGATTCCTTGGGACGTAGAGGTTGCTAGAATTACAAAATCATGATTCTGTTGAACATTCAGAACAATGTGTTTACCAAGCCCATTATGCCAAATGAAAAATAAATTACTTTTTGTAAGCCTATGCTCACAAATTAAGCAGTACACCTATAAGTGACCCAGTATCTGGGCAAGGGTAAGCCAGTGCTACATTGAAAAATGTTTCTCCCTTCTTTCTCCCTTATTTTTATTCTTTCCTACGAATGAAAGTAATTCAAGTAGAAAGCTTTATCTTCAATTCAGCTAGATGTCTGTCCAGCCACAGCAGAGGGTTTACTGCAAACAGGCATACAGAAGAAAAAATAATGACTGGCATTTTGATTCATCTTCCAAATCACAACAGCATCAATGAACTTAAAAATTATTCAAGTCAGAACTACCCCTAAAAATTTTATTTTCAAGCACAGTTTTAAAACATCATCACATGCAGAAATGAGTGAGGTAGTAAAGCCAAGAGCTCTCCAGGATTCATGAAAGAATCCTACATTTATACAGTAACATCCAATTATTTTAAGATTTTTTGAGAAAGGACAAAGATTCACATCTCACAGCCAAGAGAGAACTGCAAAGGACTAAACTGATTTTGACTGAGATGCTTTAAGAAATTATTTAAGATTTATGTAATGTAGTTTTACAGTTATTAATTTTAAAATCAAAAGTAAACTTAGAAAAATTCTGTTTATCTGAGGAGCAGTGACCGCACTTTTAATTGTTGTGTTCCTTCATGTAAATTTTACAGGTTATTTTAGGTGAAAATAAAACATCAAGAATTAAAGCCTGAAGCCTGTACCTCAGGCAGTTATCTAACTGATTTAGATTTTAGCATGATGAAAGATGTGCCTCAGCCTCCATATGGCAGCATTAACTCATTAACTGTCTTAATACTCACACCCCGCTTTCATTTTGTTATGGATGTTACACAAACCATCTCAGACCTTCCACATTTTAATTTTTTACTATAACTAGTATTCAGAGAAAATCTTCACACATAGCACTATAAGGAACAAGATTAAGACCAAGAATCAGTGCTTTAGAATTCAATTTCATTCTTTCTTAATATGGATATTAAAAACAAAAAAGAAAATCAAGAGCACTTATGTGCTTCTATTGTTGCCGAAAGTCACAAGAAACATTCTTGGACAAACATACTCTTCCCATCTTGCTGAAAAACAGAACAGCTATAGATAGGACAACACAAGATAAAGAATCAGATGAAAATTTTAATAAAAAAAACACAGGGAAAATAAAGAAGTATAAAAAGGGCTAAGCACTGAAAGCAGTTCCTTTGCTCGTGATCTCTGAGGTGCAAGGTGTGCAAGTTGGCATTCAGCTCCAAGTGCAGCTATGACAAATCCAACTTGACAGAAGTAAATTTCTTACTTAATTTCCTGGCTATCTTTTTGTTGTCATCACCAAAAATATTTTACGAAGTCCCATGTATTGTATAACTTCCTCCATATTATCTGTCTCAACTGCCATACTAATGTACAAAAACTCATGGCCCAACTGCTACAAGCACTGAGTTTATTTTTTTGCTGGCATTAAAACTTCCATGGTTGACAACCTTTTATTTTACCTTGCCTGTGTTGAGGCATAAGCAATGCCTGAGCTGTGTACAGCAGAAGCAATTATTTTCTTCTGGCCTTCCTATTTTATTTCGCTGTTTTATTTTCTCCAGAACTGATGGATGAAAGCTAGATAATAACAGTGTGTTCCTCCACTGCTACTTTTTAAGTGCATTCCCCATCTTCTTCATTGTAATAACATTCCAACAGTGCTTTGAATTATCAAAACTGACCAAAAATTACACCCACGTCCCAGTTATTTTTTGACTGGGTATCATAATACAAGCTTGAGTGCATTTGTTGTACTCTGCTTTAACCTGTTTATTTTGCCTTGAACTGTAATACTACAAGACTTCACTCAAGTGAATTCCTACACAGCTGTTTTTCAAATGCAAAACAAACTCCTATTATAAAACCACAGAAAACAGATTAACTCATATTTACATTCATTCTTTCATTATCTGATGTCTACAGAGATACTTGCTATAATGTCAGCAGCTCTAAAAACAAAATACATAAAATACATTCCGTGCAGCTTATAAGCTGGATTGATGAAGGAAACACATCTTCAGCCAGCACCCACCCTCCTTAGGCAGCAGAGAAGCAGTTCTCCAGCATAGCTCACCAGGGATCTGAGAGGTATCTGTTATTCTAACACATTTCCATTACTCAAAATTACACATTTGCCACGGTGGCCTACATAGTTGCAACAGAAGTAAGTTCAAAACTACTGCATAACATCTCTGGCACTATTGGGAAGAAAAAAAAAAAAAAAAAAGGAAATAGGAAAGAAAAACAGGAAAGCCTCAGCTGATAGAGAAGCCGACTTGATAATGTCAAAGTTCTAATCAAAAATGCTTCTTTTCTCTCCATTTCATAGCACTTTCTGCCTTTGATACGTAACAACAACATGAACCGAGCCCAGGAAATAGACCCTGATTTTGTCAAAGAGATCTGTAATTCTATTTATGTTACTTTCCGAATACACATTTACATTGCTCATCTTGAATGCAACTATCAAACAAAATGTCTCATGCTATTGAAATGTTTCTATTTCATGAAGGAAACTAGTCTGCTCCTAAGAAGACTCTGCTTTATCATCATCTATTAATTCTTACCTAGAATTGCAATATAAAAGTGGCTGTATGTAATTTTATTACACAGTTTTCAACTGACTATTCCAATTTCTTATTTATGTCCAAAGAAATGAAATTATATTTACAATACCTGGAAATCAAACATGTCCTTCAAATCATCAAGATAATATTCTTCAACTGCAAAAGGTCTGCCTTTCACCTCAAATACACAGACTGGATTCAAACCATTATGAACTGGGAGTGCAAAGTAATCAGCTAATTCTTTGGAGTTGATGGAAGCAGACATCAATATTATCTGTTTAAAAAAAAGTACAGCAAATGTAAAGCATTAATTTTAACACAAATTGTCCTGCTACGTGGGACTCCTCCACTTCCTCTTCATGTTAAATGATCTAACTCTGGTTAATAGAGGTATGTAACTTAAGTACATTTAAAAGAATCAAAGTAAATGCTAAAGATACTGTAACCAGCACATGGAGAGATGCAAACACCTGTAAGAGAATGGCTCAGGCTAGAATGCCTAGGGCAGACAACATGGTGAAAATTCAACCAAAACCATACAGAACTCTTGATAAAGACCTCACCAGCTAAACCAGAAATGCTGTAAAATACCAAAAAACCCAGGAAGGTAAACTAATGAAGTGGGCATTGTACCACTGTACTCAGCTCCAAAGCACATGTAAAGGCACAAGGAAGACATGGAGAGAGCAGGCTAAACCATGAAGTTTTCCAACATGACCCTGAAAGGAGAAATTTGAAAGGACATAATTCTGCAAATACATGAAAATCTGTCCCACTACAGCATGGACTGCGTCATGGCTCAACAGAGAGTGACTCACCTATGCCAGGGCCATAGGCTAAATGTAACCTTCTCTGAAGGCTATCGAAATCAGCAGTTACAGGCAAGGAATATTAAACTATCCCTTCTTCTAGACTTTTTTCATCTTTGTAATCAGAACTCTAATCTGTGTGGAATCCTTCCAAAGTGGAAAGAAATGACAGATTCTTAACAGAGTGCCTGAAGGGTCACATAACTGAACCAAGAGTTTGATGAACTCCTGAAGCAAAAATTCAACATGCACATATTACCAATGCAGCAGATGAACACATCAAAACAGAGGGTAATCAAAGAAAACAGTTCGAGATCATGCAGTCCAAAACCACTTGTACAACACATGTATGTCCAAAAATCCACTACATACCAAGAAATGTTACTAGTCACTATGGAAACTGTTGGTTTGACCCAACAGAGCCACTCTTAGTCTCAAGGTTTTCTCTCAACCCGATCCCAGCAAGATGAACCTCAGAACAATTCAGTTTCTGCTCTGTGATCTAAAAATAATAATCTGCAGCAGCCATCTGCCAGAAAATCCAGTACAATTTAAAGCAGATAGTTCAGCAGGTACATCTTGTCCTCAGCACATCAGAATCACTAAACTATCTCCTGTTAGTTGATGGAATGTTTAATCACCTGCTAACTCTGAGGTCTGCAACTTCCAAACGAGGAAACAAACAGCTCGCATGCATTTCATACTACCCTGAGTTTAAAATGATTTGTTTCCTCTCTTAAATAGGGATCCTTGCACCCTACTCTTTTGTTTCCTAAATCCAGGGAAGATGGACAGAGAACCTTACATTTGCCACATCAAAGCTCCCTTCCTTTAGAGTTTTTCAGAAAGGGCTGAAAAGGGATGAAGTAGGAGACACTTGGCTTAGTATATGAATTCAAACTGAATAGCCCATTCCACTCTGCTCAAGGCCAGCAAGTGAGATCAAGAGTTGTCCCTTTTTCAACATAAAAGAATGCAAAGGGACATCTCTCCATTCTCTCAAATGTAGGTCTCTCTCAGGTTTGTACAATATTAAAAAACTGCCATCTGCAGAAACAACTGCAGAGAACGATACAAAGGGGATAAAATTTTTCAGTGACAATTTCAAGAGACTGAAATGGAACTACAGAAGAAAATGAAAAATTTGTCAGGAACCCCTAAGAGAAAAATGTTTGCTAACAGAAAAGATGACAGGGCCTGTAGGGATTCCTGCCATTGAAACCCACACAATAATCGGAATAAAGGGCAAACTTCTTGCTAACTCAGTTTGATCAAATTATTGCTCTTATCAACAAGCAGAGCCAAGTGCTAAAAAAGGCTGAATAGTTTCACATTACTGTCTCTGAATTTAAAGACAAGAGTGTTCTCTAAAATCTAAATCAGCATGAAAAGGGATAAAAAGTGAAAGATGTGAAGTGCACAGCCATGTCCTATGCCAACTGAAAAAGTACTTTCAGTGACAGCATGTTTGGAAGACTTGAAGACCAAGTTTGAATCAATGTGACGGACTGCACATAAGAACAAATAATTCCTTCCAATTGCAACAAAAACAGGCAACCTAGACTCTATTTTGAACAGAAAAATTCACATTAGACAATTAACTGAAGCACTTCCGAGACATGCGACAAAGTATCTGCACTCCCAAGCAGCTGCACAGAAAAATACTGAGTTAGCCTAACTCCAACACTTGTATTTAATTTCTAACATTTTAAGAGTTCATTACTTTGAGACCCCAAAGACTAAACATGTCTTGCTAAATGTCTGAACTCTTCTTTAGTACAAAGCAGAATTGCCTAACATTGCAGAGAAAAACCTCAGCCACATTTTACTACCAGTTCTGCCCAGAAATTACAGTACAACATTTCTGATCTTTTGCTATTTCTTCAAATATGTCATCCCACTTAAACAAAAAGGCTCAGTATTTCCAAGAGTTAATGCTACCATTTTAACCAAGGATAAGCACTGCCCTCAATACCCAAGATGTAATTCTAGTCAAATATCCATCGTGCATTTTTTAGCCTTAAGCAGGCTTTAGAAACTAATGCATTTTAACAGGAGGGGAAAAAAAAGAAGACTCTCAGAACACATTACAGCAGCCAGGAAAAGCATGCCCCTTAGCTTGCTTACTTATGAGGAATGGCAAACTAAATAACATTTTAGTAAAAAGTAGCAACATAGTAATTCATACTAAATTCTTTAAAATAGGGCCTCCATAGATAAAAGACATGTAAAAATTTTCTTGCAGGAAAAAATAGCAGAATTCAGTTTGAACCCACCTTTACAGACTGTGAATTTGTACACAACAGTTTACGTGTCACCAAGAGCAAGAAATCAATTTCTTCTGTACGCTCATGCACCTGGAAGACATTATCCACAATTTAATTTTCATTAATTCATCCTCATATTTTTGACAATCTCTTACTTTCCTACTCAATTTTATGCTTATTTTTTTAACTTGGAATAACAATACATTTTCATTGAAGAAAGCACACACTTTTTGAGCCTAGGTATGTTAAGAACACTTTAAAATCCCAACAAGAGTCTTCAGATGACTACAGAAACCTTTGTAAAAATCGTGTCATTCTAAAGTTAAGAAAATCTAGAATAATGACTAGAAAATCAATCTTGAGCTCTAACTATCGGTTCTACTAGAGTTGACAGTAACAGATTAAGTCTATGATACTGATGCTGGGTAAACCAACTGTACTGGTAAGATCCCAAATGAGCCATGGACTGTTTTGGTTTGTCTGAAAACTAAGCAAATTGAATAGATGTGCCTCATTCTCAATGGCTTCCAGCTATGATCCAAATACACAAGTGCTTTCTAAAACATTAATTTACCAACCCAATTCTTTATATATCCTAGCACCTGAGCCTTCTGCCTACTCCTTACAGTTCAGCAAATACTTCTTCCAAACATTATCCATGATGACCATATCCCTTTCTTGAATTACAGTTTAAATATTTTAACTGCAGCAGCTTTTTCTGAAGTTCAGCCTTCACAAGTCTACATTCATGTCCTGGAAGCTAATGAGCATATTCTAATATAATATAAAGATTCGACCTATATTCAATGCTGTCCCATTACAAAAACAAATTTAGGTAAGGTAGTTTTCAGGCTGACAGTAAGGTCTTGCTGTGAGAAGTCAAGATTTTTGGTCCTGGTTTGTTTAAATATGCTCCTAAATGTCTGCAGTACTCTGAGAGGGATGAGACCTGCAATTAAAAATGTTGTGGAGAACATTCAGTTTTTAAAAATGGTGACTGTGGGCTCAAGATCACAATCTCTGTAGTAGGTATGGGGGAAAAGGTGGCATATGGGCAACAGGAGGGACCAGAATCCTGGCTAGGGAAGTAAAACACATAGAATCTTGAAAGATGGATGCTGCTGAAAGGAAGTGCTACAAGCCAATAACATCAGTTCAAATTACAGCACCCAAGAAAACAAAGTTTGAAAAACCTCCACATAAACCCATTCTCCTGGGTATGGGACCAGAAAACTTCACTCATTCATTTTAGTATGTAATGAATAAATCTTCAAACTAAAGGAACAAAATAAGACTTTCTCTGTATGAACCTTCTATGGTTCAGCTTTTGAAACTCCATTTAACCTGCATTTCCTTATTAAAGGAAACATTAAGGTTTCCAACACCCTGCTAATACGCTGGAGTGCTCAGGTTTTTTTCATGAAGGCCACTGATACAATTCCTTAGGCTCTGGGTTTTTTTGGTTCTTTTTCTGTTTGAATGAAGTATTAAATTTTCTTCATATGAAAATGTAACTACTTGCTCAATCTTTGCAAGATTTCCAGTGTACCATTTCAAGTGCATTCCACGACAGCCTTGTTACTGTCATAGTCTAACAGTACACTAACTACTATCTCCCTGATCCTCAAATATCCAAGAATTAAAGTAGCTGTCAGCTACAATATCAGTAACAGGATAAAAATTAAAAACGGCACTTATAAAAAATACAAGCTAAAACAAAACACAAAACACCCCCTCCAAAACCAACCAACCAAGCACCCTCCAAACCCCCCCCACAAACCCCTAAGTCCTCTTCTGTATCACTGCATCCCAAGACATTGTACATTCTACAGGTGATCTACACTCATGATTTGTGACAGCACAATTTCACAGCTATCATTAGAAGTCAAATATTGCTTTCCACATAAAAGAAGCATATACATGTAAAAATACACGAATTACAAGTGTATTTTCTTTAGTTTTTTAGTGAATTGATGTCAACAATGATGAATCCATATGAGTGAACTGTACCCACAACAAGGAGCCAGAACTTTCACAGAGATATTTTTGAGGACACCCCTGAAGAATAAAGACTTTGTAATATCCAAGTGAGTGAAAAGTAGCTGCCTCCCCCTGACAGGCCTAAATGGACAGGTTCTTGAATTCCACAAGATGGATTTCAAAAAACATTTCAAGGCATCAATATTAAAAGTTGAGGACTCCCAAAAACCCTCCCCACACCCTCAGTTCTAAACTTATTGCTCAAAGGAACGCTGACAAGCCTATTTCAGCAAGTGTTACCTTAGACAACTTATATAAAACATCTTTCGAAGCAGACATCTTCATTTCTCTTTTCTTGCATGGTAAGAGACAGAAGAGAAGGCTTTATTAATATGAAAATTAAATTTACTTCCAGCAACTTACTTCATCAATGAAAATGTGTGTGAACTGAGTTAGGCTCCTGGCAGAAACTATTTTCTGAAGAAGAACTCCTGTTGTCATATACAGCAACCTCGTCTCCTTTGTCGAAACAGTCTCTAAACTTAACTAACAGCAGCAAGAAAAATACATATTAGCTGGAAACATATTTATTGTAGTTACAGAAGCATGCATGTGAAAGAACTCCAAAATCAAACACAGTGTAAGCCCATCAAAATTATTTACTCAAACATGCACAAGTCTCCATACAGAAGTGTTCTTACCAGAACCAATTAACTGATTTTTCTTTTGGAGAAATTTCAGAAAAAAAATTTAAACTCTGAAGTTTTATGAAGTAACAAAATTCCTTGCTGGGGACTTTAGACTGAGAATTCTTCAAAGATTTCTAAAGGTACATACATACACCATCCTTTCCACTGATAGAAAGAGCAAGAAAAGGATTTTACCAAAATGTAGTTTGCTTACAGGACGGGAAAACGAAAGAGGATTGATTAAGTTATCACCAAGACCAGGCAACTTACTTGTGAGAGAAAAGTTCTACAACCCTATATTATGAAGCAGATTTTTGATTTCTAACATATTTGTGTAACTTTAGCTATCTCACAAGTAACCTACCCAGGTAGGCAGAGCTGTGACCATCTTTCCATGTGCAGCTTTACATCAGCCTAGAGCAGACACATCTGCACTCCACCAATTCCCTGTGTTTCCACTCAGCTCACACCAGTGCTGGTGAAACAAGCACAACACAACTACATACACTGCCCTGAAGACAGTCTGGAAGCACAGCATCATTTCAAGTCTTTGAGACTCACTAGCCTAATGAATCAATTTAGCAATTTTATGAGTAACTAATTCAAGGTATCAAAATTCACAACGCAGGGCTTATATATGAATGACTTTGAAACAACATACATAACTGTCCTGGTTTTGGCTGGGATGGAGTTAATTTCTTCTTAGTAGCTGGTACAGTGCTGTGTTTTCAGGATTTAGTATGATATTAATGTTGGTAACACTGGTGTTTTGGTTATTGCTCTCACGTTTGTGATGTGGCACAGAAGAAAGCAGATATGGGACAACAGATGAAGCAGAAGCCTGACATGTAAGAGCCCATGCTATGAACAACTCTGTCACTCTCAGTGACAAATCAAACCCCTCCAGACCTGAAAACTGTACAAAATCAGATTTAAGGGTAACAAAAAACACCTAACACACATAAATGGCACCACATGTAGCATATTAGGAAATAACACGAAGCTGCAGACCTATGAAGAAACAGCAACCTCTAAATGCATGCTAGCAAACATATACATTTTATACCCTAAGTGGAAGAAAGGAAGGAAGAAACAACAAAAAACAGAATGAAGCAGAGAGGAGGAAGAACCCAGCAAGTATTCCTCCCAGCACAGAACTCCAGAGGCAGACAATTCTCCATGAACATCCCTCCCACTGTCAATACCAGTGTGAACCCACTGGCCTGAGGAACCAGAGCAGCTCATCCAGAGACAGCTGTGGCTTAACCACCAATGAAACCATCACAGCAGCTTGGTGTGGGCACTGACAAGGAGCTGATCAAAGCACCAGGACCTGTGTCAAAAGAGGAATGTGGCATCGAGTTTATAAACTGAGGGACAGAACTGAGCTTGAAGCTGAGCTGAACAAAGCAAAAGAGGAGAGAGATTTAAGAGGAAAATTAGTTTTGAGTTTTTCACGTGTTAAAAAGGAAGAAGAAATTGTTCACGAAAGAACCTGGTCATCAATACATGAACGTTTTGACAGAGCTGACAAGTAAATGTAGTAAAGTCAAACAGATAAAGGAAGTTACTTAAGGAGTCTACAGAAAAAATGACAGAACATAGTTCTCCTGCAACAACTCCAGTGATTAGTGTAGATGTGTCTGATGCAGGAAAATATTTTTTGTTGGAGTCCCACCAGGATTTATAGCTGTTCAAATCTGCAAGTTGATTTAATTACAAACATTTAGCAGGAGACAGATAAAAAATACCAATTCCACTTTAAAAGCAGATTCTCTAATGTTTCTTCAGTACACTAGATATGCTTAAAGTAATCAAGAAAGAACATACAGTACTTTTTAAATGCATTTTAAAATACAGTTTGAAGTTTCCTCATACCTGGTATCCCACAAATCCACCTAGCGTCCATGATCGTTCCTTGCTAATCCACCTGGCAAGGCTGCTGGCACTAATTTTCCGAGGCTGGGTAACAGCAATGTTGCAGGGCAAAGAGTGGTTCATGCAATAATCCAAGATATACTGTGGAATCTGTGTGCTCTTTCCACTGCCAGTTTCTCCTTCTACAATCACAACTGAGCTGTTTTGTATCACAGACACTATCTGAAACAATTTTTCAAGAAAACTCCTAAGTCTACGAAACAACTCAACACAGGTTTCAAACAGATTTGAAATATCAACAGCTTCCAAGCCACAAAGCAAGCCTCTGTAAAACACTGTGCCATCTTTTCTATGATCTTGTAGGCATCTGGAGATAAGTGGAATTCTAAAGTGCATTAGAAAACCACAGAAATAATATGGGCACACACTCATGTACATATTCTATATGAATACCTATAAACAGAAAGTGTAACACCAATGTTTTTCCTCTTAAGAAATTTTATGCAATGGTTTTGTAAAAAACCCAGAAGTTTTGTACAGTGTTTAAAGCAGGAACAGAAGTTTCCTTTTAAAAACCAACAACAGAAAGAAATGGACAAAAAACCCACAACTGTCCCAAAGCCAGAACAAAACATTATTTTCAGCTTTGCTTCATGAGAAAATACACTGACATTACCTTTTCCCTGTGTTTGGCTGTAGGCATATCCAAATATTTACACTTACTTATTGGCATAGAAGTTGAATCATTTGATTCAAACTGAGACAATGAAGTACCTAGGCACAAAAATAACCAAGAGTCACTTATTTCAATAGACAAATACATATAGACAAAGAGAAACACCAACAGGAGAGTATGATAACAGTGTTTGGAAACCTAACTTCTCTAAAAGTTGAATTTCATACTTTAAGTATTAATAGAATCAGTATTTTTTAATATTAGTAGATTGAAGAGATTTTTCTGTGTTTATGCAACTGTTGTTTTACTAAAAGCAATTCTGAAAAAACACTGCTTGTATGTGTGAACCACCATCAGTGAAAAGGATATATACAACTCTCTATGCTTTTCTCTTAATGTAAAAAACTGGATTTTTGCAGTTTGCATTAAAACTGCCAATTCTACCTGTGTACCCAAGAATTTTTTTACAATGCAGAAAAAATATGCCTTATTTATGTAAATATATTGTTTCCCTTAAAAGTCTACTGGATCCACAGTACAAAATAACCCACAATTTGACAGGAAGACCATTATATTTCTACCACTTGGCCATTAAAATCTGCTAAGCACCCTGATGACTTTTCAGTGTGATACTCTGACAGTACACCTTTGACAGGAGTTAGTCCCCGTCAGCACTACAAGATAGAAATCTTCCAGTGCCAGCGTAAGTTTCTGCTCAAGATCTGCAGTCAGTTTGACCATGAAAACAAGAGAACAGGTCTGGAGGTGCAGAAGGGGAAAACCTGGACAAGACGGGTAAACAACAATTTTTCAAGTAACAATTAAACAATTTAGCTAGAATACCCACAGCATAACAAAATCAAAGATAGAAATGCTTTCCATTTCAAATGGGTTTCACCAGGTATTATGGCAAAATGGCTACTTATATACAGGCAATAAAACCCTCTAGTTCTTTTTACATCATTATTTCTCAAAGAAATAGAGTAGTGAGACAGAGTTCTATTACTCTCTTTAAAAAAGCAATAACTACCTTACAATAAAGGCTACAGCCTAAATACTTGACTGAAGTTACAGCTCCCTTTCTTTGGAAAAGTTGTAACAATCTCACACAGCAGAGAAGCAGAAGCAGGCAGAACAGCATCTTAGCTCATACCTCAAAGTGTTCCACACCCCTGAACTGTCTCAAAGTGTCAAGGAAAACAAATTAAGTTATTCTAACTACAAAAAAGCCCCAAAAGCCGGACAGCTCACTATGACAGTTTCATAAGGCACTAAAAAAGAGTTCTCCTAATGCCACATTCTGCAACAGGAAAAATTCTTTTACCTGGACTCTGTAACACAACAGTGAAAGGTGATCACTGCACAAGGATCTACTTAGCGCCACTAAACACAAACAAAACCAGACCTTGATAGCAGCAGCCCTTCAAAGTATTAACTGTCCTTTTTAAAATACTGCTGGTCAAGTTTCTAAATATATTCCCCAGAAAAATTCATACATCTGTAGCATTCTGCCACAGCAACACTGCACAAAGGTTGACTGGCTTCCCTCTGGCACAAACATGTCACAACTGAGACATCCATGGCTCTGTGTGATTTGACTGATGATGGAAGAAACCTCAAGCTGTTAGGGAACAGATCTCAGTATCAGCAGATTTCCTGCTAAAGCAACATAACCTTCCCACCTCTATCAGGTTTTCAAAGAAGCAACTGCAATTTTGAAAAGTTAAAACTGTTAAAAGAAGAAAGCTATTTTTTAATAGGGCTTATAAACACGGAGCGAGGCACAAAAATTTCGAAAGGTAGATTCATGTAATACCCCTCTGTAATTCAGTATAAACCCCAATGTATTAGTAAGACATCATTAACCTAGAATTCAATTAAGAATTTTATTTAAAAACACAAAGGAACAAACCAGAAGCAAAGGAACAGCCACCAGTATCCATATATCTGCTGAAAAACAATTTAATTAACTTTTATGTATAATTTTTTTCCACTGATGAAACATAATTTTTAATAGTGCTTTTTATATAACATTTCTCGGACAGCAACATCTTACTCTCTTCTAAGCACAGGAGTCTGGAAAAAAAAAGATACCAGAAGTAAACGGTGATCCAATGCTAGCCACAATCACCTTGCAGAGTTTAACAACTGACAGCCATACATTTAGCAGATGCTGCAAGTACTAAACACTGTATGGTTTAGGTTTATTGTCTTCAAGACATGTCTTCTGTGCTTAAACTGAAAGAAACATTACTGAGTTTGCTTGGGGAACTAAAACCACAACAGCTCTGAGACCTCTGTCTGCAGAGACAGAAGAGCTGTGGGGCTCAGCACACACGCAACTTGAGATGAACACTGACATGACCCAACCAGCAACAAAAATGCTCCACCCTAACAAACTGAGGACAAATTCCATCTGAAATCTATAATCACCCTCAGTAAAAAACAAAATGAAATTGAAAGGGGGAACTTGAACAACCATCTTAAAAGACCTTAAAACTCTCACCTTTATTTTTTAAACATGAAAGTTGTTCTAAACCATGATGACCTGCTGTAGAAGAGAACATTTGAATGTACACCCCAATGAAAGGTTATTCTACTGATTTAAATAACCATTCCACTGTGGACTCTATACCATACAGATCTTTAAATCTTTGGGTTTGCTTGGGGTTTTAATTTTTAATATCTAATATGTAGTAAATCTCCCAATGAGAACTGGTCTTCAGAGAAGCTGGTCATGCCTGCCAATACTGATGCTTCTAAAAATTCAGCTACAGAATTAAGAGCAAGGAAGCCAGGAACTTTTGTTTTTTCAATTGCTTATACTTTCTGAAAAACATTAGGAATTGGACAACCGACCCAACCAGTGCACACCTGGTAAGGCATTGTGCTCTAACCTTTACCTTGGATTTTGACACAGAATGCAGGATGCTTCCAACCTGAACATAGTAAACTGAGGAAGCAGGCACTGCGCCCACGCTGATTTAGGACAAGCAAAAAATTTCAGTGTTTAAGAAGCATTAATGCAGTCCAGAGTAAGTGATATTACTTTCTCTATTCAGAGTCAGTGCAAAAAAAGAAGCAGAAAAGTCAGTTATGGGAAAGATGAATTTGCCTGCTCCCTTCCCTTTCCTTTCAATCAAAGTCCTGTAGAGATGGCAATGACTAAAACAGTCCAGTGCCCACAGAAAGAGCAATTTTTCAGTATCTCAGTTATTACAGTCCATACAGCAGATGTACTACCTCTGGTACCTGCTTCCTGAATTGCATTTGAAGAGATCCTTTAACATAAGATTAGATTTTTGTATTCACCAGTTCTGGGAGAAGAATTTGGACAGCTGTATCTTGCTATCTGCCACTAAGCAACCAAAATGAGACACTTAAAACAAAATACACTTGAAAGTACTGGTTAAAATAATTAAATGGGATGCTCATTAAATCATTCATCACTCTTCTGCTGAGCTACAAATGCACAAAGTGATTACAACTTGCAAGGAAGCTCATACAAAAGGAAAGCCACAGATAACAACTGGCTCCTACATGGAGCCAAAAAGCAAAAGGACTTCCCAGAGCATGGTGCCACCTCAGTCAAACCCCATGTACATGAAGGTGCTGCTAACTGATCCTTGATGAGCTTAATTCAGAGAATTCCTAGGAAAATGCTTTTCTGGTCAGACTTCCCTACTACAATCCTCTTCAACTTACACATACCTTGTATATAAAAAGTTTTGGGGTGAGGATCTGTGCTATGATGAATTTTTCTGGCATGTATCTGTTCTGAATTCAAACTACGTAAAGTACCTAAAAATTCAGTTTTTCTTATACATCAGAAACAATGTTTAAATTTGTTCTTCTCTGAAAGCAATTACTTCAGGTGGGACCTAGGAGACCCCCACAAGATAAAATCACGAAGACTGAGGATAAAAAAAAAAAAAAAGAAAAAAAAAATAAAGCTGCCATTCACAAAGCTTCATTAAAATGATTCCATGTGTCCTTCAAAGAAAAGAAAGAGAGAGAGAACTAAGGGTTTTAGAGGCTTTCTGAAGAGCAAAGCCCTGGTCTGTACTGTTCAGAATTCCCAAATTTGGAAAAAAAAAATTCTACAAGATGAGTAAAGTGCTAAGTGTCCCATCCACCCAGCTCTGGAAGGTTTCACTCTGCACAACACACCACGACCTCACTGAATCAAAAGCATGTAAAGCCTGGAAGAATCAGTACCAAATGAGAAACAAGTCTGCTGGGACAGGGAAGAACTGCTAATGCTCTACTCACTTTGGGTAACAGTTATGACAAAGAATTTTCTTCTGCTTTTATTTAATCACTTCAACTTCCTCTGCACAGCAGTGTAACTTCTACCATGCTCTGCAGAAGCCAGACCTCTAAATACAGTTCCTTGATGATCTGTTTCCCCAACACAGAAGATCAGGCATTTCTGTTTGTTCTCTCAGTGTAAAAGCATACGCTCTTTCAAAGAAATTGGAAAGCACGAGATTTAAACTTAATAGAATTTCATCAAATAACAAGGCACAAAGCAGTGCAAACACAAGCAGTTTCAGTAACTGCAAGATTTCAAACAGGCTATCAATTTGCACAGAAAATATTGCCTACAGTTAGAACATAAATTCAGAGAAAAAAGCTACAAAAGGGGTACCAATTCAGAACCTTCAGAAAAAATCGGTTTCTCATTTCCATATTGTGAAGGTTATTTCTTAACTACATCTGCATTCAACACAGCTCAACTCATAGGTCCTGGTCTAGATAAATCCTTGATCATTTATGACAGTTCCCTTGTTCCTGAGGAAAACATACCCTTTCAGATCAATATAGCTGATAGTTACAAATACATCTCAAAGCTCTTGAAAACTGAATGATGAGCATACTACACTAGAGAAAAGCAGTCTCAAATGTAGAACAACATACACATTTATAAGCTATAAAATTAACAGTACAATTCTTATAGCTCACTTACTGAGCTTTATTATTCTACTATCCTAACACAGTATTTCTGAATCTGTCTGAAAGTCAAAGTTAAGAGCAGTAAGAACCAGGATTTTCTGAAGCTCTTTCTACATCTAGGTGGGATTTGGCAGCTCAGTCTCAGAATGCCGTAGGAATGTTCCCATCCTGTCACTATCCAGTTTGCTTGGAGTCTGCCACTGGATCGCACACCGCTGGGAGCAGAGCACTGATGAGAGCAGGCAGGCATCAACACTGCACAGAACAGCTCCCGAAGCAACTGAGACTCCAGACAATGAGACAGACAAAGACCAGAACAGGGGGAAGGGGGGGGCAAGGAACTGAGGATGAACTATCTAATGGATTAATAATAAGAGATTATGTAATATGTCAATACTTTAGTAATTTTTTATGGTGGTTTGTGAACTAGATGCTGTTTCAGTAAGTTACAACTGGAAGGCGCAAGTAAATATTACAGGGTAAAATTTCAAGGACAAATATTTTAGAGTAGACAAAGAGAAGATAGATATTTATAAAATAAAGTACCAGGATGACTACACAGAAGTATTTCCTAAAAAGTCTAAGTTAAATTTCTGTTTCTTTTACAGAATGAACACTGCTAGCATCAGTCCCAAAGTCATGCCAACCACTAGTGCTGCCAAAATTGCTAGTCTATTTTATACAAGATTCTGATTTAATAGGTAAAAGATACTGAATGAGCTATGGTATTGCCTTGCATTAATCAATACCACTGTATTATTAAAGAAAGAACTACAGAACTCAATCTTACTCAACTTGCTGCTGTCTCTCCTTTGCTAGTAAAAACACATGGAAGAACTAGGGAAATGTCATTCCTGAATGACAACACTGGAGCTCCTTCCAGTCTCTTTATTCTCCATTTCCACCTTTTAATACTTCCTCTCCCACCAATTTTATGTCATGTCAACGGCACAAGAGACAGTATTTTGTTAGGCCAGAAGACGAGGTGCACTGCACCATGGTGTCCTGGGTTGTAGTATAGGATTAGCACAAAGTATT
>VZSR01000520.1:40591392-40664663 GCA_013398615.1 Brachypodius melanocephalos | reverse complement strand
TACTGCGTCTCAGCTGATGACAAAACCCACAAGGGTCTTCATCAGCCTCAGTTCCAGAAGCCAGAGAATTTGCACATGCACTGAAGGACAGTAATTTCTAGGAAATTTCTCAATTTGTCACATTTTAGTATGCCAACAGAGGTATACAGGAAGTATTAAGCTAATGACACACAGAATAGATAAAAACAAAAATGTCCTTTTCTCAGGAAATCAGCTACATTAACAAATCTGGAAATTAGGAGGCACAGTAAGAGTTTGAAGCTGACCTGTTCTGACAAGTGAGTCAGCCTCACAGTGCTTTTACCAGAGCTCCTAGGAAAGAAGTGCAAGAATTTCTCTCTAAAGGCAGCTCAAAGCAACAACCAAGTATACAGAGAAACATGAATAGAAAACAGGAAAACAGAACAAAGGTATGAATCTAATGAGTGGTGTCTTTCCCTTGCAGATTTATTTTAATCACATACCTACATTTATCAATACAACAAGCCAGATGTATGCACATTTATCTATGCAACAGCTTATATATTGTGTTTTCCAGAAAATAAGGAGTTTACAGTTTTATACCATGCTTTATGTATAACAAACTAATGCATGGACATAAAAAAACAAACAAGTACATTCAGTTTAGAGAGGGAGATAGTGTAAAGACAACAGGGAGAAAAAGGGATAGTTATAATCTGAGTTTATACTAGGAACTAAATAATTTTGTTTCTTTTTTTACCTGTTTTATAGACAAACTGATCATTTCCAGCTACATTCAGGTCTTGTTCGTCTGCTTGTCTGTATTTTTTAGCATATTCAGTTCCAACATTCTCTGAGATACACAGTCTGAAGAGGAAAGAAATAATAAATCAATAAATGCTTCCTACTCCAAGTCTTTGGGATCTCTGGAAATAACAGCATTATACAGGAAGTTCTTCATGTCATGCAGGAACTATTTCAATGAACAAACTTCAGAAAAAAAAATCAGTCTGTCCATTTAGATCCTAGCCAGAGGAAAATGCCACATTACATCTTTTTGTTTAGACCAACGAAGACTGAGCTCCCAAAAGCCTTTGAGAGCCTCTAAGGCTCAATACCTAGGAATTCCTCTTCTAATGAAAGACTACAATTTTCTTTGAACAAAGATGAAACACCTCTGTTTCTTCAATTCTTGACATACAATTAGGAAAATGCACGTAATTCTTGCACGACTCCCAGGAGACAGAGGAAGTAGACAAGAGGAAACACAATCATCTCATTGCTTTTAAGAAACAACTTTTGACTGTAAGCCAATAAATGATGGTGGTCAGGGAACAAAATTAACATAATCACCTGATCATTGAATTTTATGGAAATCTGTTACACACAAGAAACATTAATCATGATATAAATGCAACAAAATGAGACTTTTTAAAGTCCCTTCTACATAAACAGTGTGAAGAAAATCCCATGAAATTCATTAGAGAATAAAGTAGCACATAAACAATAATTGTATGGTTGTTAAATCACAGGTGAACTTAAACACACAAGAATTTTGAAAACATCAAAAGTGATTTTTTTTAAACAAAATACAAACCAGAGGTCAAAACTACAGTTTTGCACATTAATTTCAACTCTAGGCCCTGTGCAAATCTTACCTATGCAGCAATTCACTAAGGCACAGCAATTCTGTTTCTGTGTTTTACAAAAGGATAGTGCTGTGGAAGTGTTTATTTCTTGACCCAAAAAATAGGCAACGCTGCCTCCGAAAACACTGACACAGAAAACTACATTTTTAACGTGGCACTACACCACACAGCCCTCAACAGAGGGAAATTCCCAAGATTTTGATGCCACAGAGCACTCACCTTCTCTGCCAAGGCAAACTCTGCACCAGCTTGGCTCTGCTACAGACAATTCACTCAGCCCAGTTCAGAACAGAACACCAAGTATTTATCACCCACTGCTGACAACAAATTAGGAAACAGCTTCTCATCCAATTTTAACAGTATTTTAGGCATAGAGCTAGAGTAATTTTCCCCAGACCTCAAGTATTTCTTAATGCAAGGTTCAGCAGGATTGCATCCATCTGCACAATGGCTACACGAGCAAAAGCTGCCTATCTCCAACTTCCATCACTGAAACCCTTCTGAAACACTCTTCAAAAAGTCTGAATCTGCAAAAATATGTAGGAAAATTCATACACAGGATGTCTGACTGCTTGCAACATATGTTATTCCACTGAGTGTATATTAAAACACAAATAAAACCCTAAAAAAATTCAATGATGGTAACAAAGTCAACCACTCGGTGGCTGAAAATGTTACAACAAAGCTTGGATGCACAGTCTCACTTGGGCAGTGTTGTATGCACATACATACAGATTTTTACTGATACAACCAATTATTTCTTCACTTCCATAAACCTGCAGCCTCACTGAGTACACTGGACACACATATTCTGAAAATAAGACCTGGTTATGCAGAAAATGCAACTTGTCCTTAGGTTCTCCACGAGGAGAAAAGCCACCCAAGCCAGGCAGTCAGTGCTGTCACACACGAGCAGGTATGGCTTGACTGACAGAGCCCAGAGCAAACAGCAAGCAAATCACAAACAGAAAACTCTCACTGAGGGGCCAAGGCTGGGAAAGGTGGGACTGTGCTCCTTGCTTGCACTTAAGACCTGGCAGATGCATCAGTATTTAAGCAGAAGCTGAAATCAGTTAAGGAACAGATAAGAAACAGTAATAAATAAATAAATAAATAAACAAACAAACAAATTAATTAATTGTATCTCCTGGAGATTTAAGTGTCTTAAGCATTTCAAAACAGGCTCCCAGAAGTGTGTAAGTATACATACATACATATATATATAATGTGCGTGTGCTTTCAACCTTTGTACAGCTTGAGGAAAATGAGGACAGTCTGACCTCAGACATTTGTGAGAATAGATTACTTTTGTTTGTTTGGACATGTGAATATTTTATTTCAAGGATTAGGCTGTCTTCAGAAAACAGCATGCAATAAATGAACCTCAGGCTACACAATGAATAAACAAGATATTTAACAGCCAGTCATTAGGAATAAACATTGTGCACTTGACATACCAAAATCAGGCTCCAGTCTTGAGGAAAATCATATGCAAGTGGAAAATTACATATGGGAATATGAAATTAACAAATAAGCCTCACTATATCCTTTATTCACATTTTAATGCTGTACTTTTCTGCATTAATAAAATTAAAAGCTTACAGAATAATGGGCGTTTTTAAGCAAAATGGAAAAAAAATTACTACAGAGCCCTCTGGATCTCTCCTAAATCACCAGAGTGATACAATCCTTCCAACTAATCATTAATGCGCCATCAGTAGGAGGTATCATCCTATACACCTGGATGAACTGAAAAATTTCCCTTAGGCGGAAATCTACTGATTTTCAACAAAATTTGCTGACAGCAGAACAAGAAGATTCAGAAATTCAAATCCATTCCAGGCTAGAAAAGAGCAACATAAATGAAGGGACTTCACCTGCCTGTCCCATACACTAGTTATTTCTTCCCCATTTCTATTCCTCCTGACATTCAAAACCTATCTTCAGTACACCTGCCATGTAATAGTATATATTCCTTAGGCTTTCCAGATTCCAGCCTTTTAAACTGCATATCCAAAACAGTCAAAATTCTACCAAATTAAGAAACAGTAAAAAGCATTTTTCTGACTAACACAATCACTGAAACTTGAAGTCACTGATTGAAGGAAATGTAGGAGATTTTAAATATTCTGGGTTTTCCTCCTTGCCTCTCATTTTAAAAAGTAGGTGAACTTGATCTTATTCATATCAAGGGCATATTTCATCCACAAAAGCAGCCAGGTTTCTATGGCTGAACCTGGAACTACGTGACATTCTGTTCACCCCAAGAGCAAAAAGGCAGACAAAATTACAAAGGGTTGAGAGCACAATCAATCAGTGACTTCACTCAACAAGTAACTCTTCCTACATCCTCAGATCTAGCAAAGAGGTACACGTCTCATCTTGGAAAAGAATTAACACTATCTTGTAAGGTAAATCCTTTCTCCATTTCATATTATGTGGTTTAATTACTACAGCATTTTTCTAAAATGTGAGTGGTCTTGGTACATATGTCCAGTCAAACTAATTTTGAGCAACTGATTGAAACAAGGTATTTTTAAACATAAAATTAAATACAGCTGCCACTTCAGGGGAATTACTAGAAGGGAAACACAGTTTTAACACCAAAATTTGTTGACACGTTCAATTGTAAATGCTTTCAAATACACTGAGGGTGCCTTTCTTTAAATGAATTGAGCTAGAGAAAGGTCTTTCTTTTCTTCAAGCTGTAGAATGACCTCTGATAAGTCAACAAGGCATCATAACAAACTATACTGAGTAAACGTGTATTTGAGCACTTGAAATAATAACCAAAGCATTTTTGCATACACTTAGCTGCCAAAAATAGACTCAATTGCTCAATCTCAACCATAACTATGGCAGGTAATTTGCTTGGCCCTTTCCAATGGCATACATTAAGTGCAATGCCAATGCCTACACTGAACATAGTCAATGCTTTTAGAAGAAATGCTTAAAAAAAGCTTTATTAAACTAACAGATACATGCAGTATTATTCTCTGAAAAAAAATTCAAAAATTGCTTACACAGCATATCTCACTGTATAAAGAAAATATCCAAGCATGCAATGAGATTCCAAGGATTAAGATGCTTGCTTAGCCAACTCCAAAAAAAAAAATCTATTAACAACTTAATTTGGGGGTAGAAGCTTCTATTCAAGGCCATGTAACTTTCAGGACATGTCCATCTTAGAGACAAAACTGAAACATCAATATCTCCTGGGACTGTGTTTTTAAAAATTCTTATAGATGTACTTTCTGCTTATTTATGTTCTGCCTCATTTAACACAAAAAATCCTGTGCACATGGGACTAGAAGTTGAACATAAAACTAGTGTCGCCCATTTCACAGATCACAAGAGAAGGACTGCCCCAAGTCATGGCTTCTGTCACGCACACAAACTATTCACCTACTTACGGATCTTTGGGGAGGGGGGGAAATCACTTGGAAAAAAAAATACTTAGCCTCACAACATAGAGCAATATTTTGCTGTACAATTTTAGTACGATATATACAGCAGACTGTTTCAAAGCCTCTCTTCTGAAACTAAAGTAATGTGACACTTTACATAACTGAACATTTGCTATGACAGTAAATAACCTTCCACTGGGTTTACTGAAGGACATACTAAAAATGACTTTCCTTTTAACTGGAAGCTAGCTTTCTATACAAAAGATTGGTCCTACCTGCAGAAATACACTAACTTCAATGAAATCATGTACTGTCATTCCAAAGCCACATTTCAGCTGCAAAACAGGCTATTATATTAATACAATACAGAAGAAATGTAACATATTAAGAACTAAAATACAGATTTCACAAAGTTACTACATATTATTTCAAGAATCTAAGAATCAGTTAGATGCATGCTTTTTTCCCCAGTAACAGAGGTGTTCTAAAATGTAATTTGCTAGATTTAGTGATAAAGTCTTCATGTTTAAGTATTTTAAAAGGCTTGCATTGCTCTTCCTCAGGTGTAATTCAGATTGCCTGTTTTAAAACTTTAACTACCTGGGGAGAGGGGGGGAAAGAGGGAGGGAGAGCACTACAACAACTTTGTGAAATCTTGAAAAACTCAAATGCTAATATTTGGATTTGGATAGACTATGGAAACTCAACAGCTCAGAAATATTTCGCATGTCAACCTAATAGCTCTGCACCTTATCCCCAGTTAAAATCCAAGAAACATAAGAAGCACACAACAGCCCAAATCCTCCAATTTACTGTCTCCTGTTTTGGGATTTTATGTTGGTGGGATAAACTGCTGGGTTTCAAAGAACTGGACTCTTCTAGGAGATGAGCTGCTGATGAGCTTCTCTTCCTGTATTTGGTTACCAAGTTGGTGAAATCCACATTAAATAAATCTCTGAGAAAAATAAAATGCAAGTAAGAGATGCTCTGAATTTAAAAGAATGCTCATGAAGATTAGTATTAAAAGCAGGATTGCCTCAATTTCAAATTGATGGCTGTAACTCCCCTGCCTGTTAGTGAAGTATCCTCAGCACCAGACACATTAATGCTACAGACAGTCCAAGTGGAAGAAATCAGCTTCAAACATGTCCTGGTTTTATTCATCTCAGCAGCAGGATGCAATGATAGCTTACACAAACTTCTGTCAGTTAAAGAAGAGTGCTAAAAGAAAATTATTCTGCTATTCACTGTCATAGCAAAAGACCAAACAAGGAGTCTTACCAAGAGGCCTCTTGTGTAGGCTCATGGCAAATTTTGCTCATAATTGTTAAAAAAAACAAAAGCAGTAGTCAAATGTAATCTGAAGTGATCAGAAGAGGTAGACTCACCATCTGTCTGCTGCCCAAAACAGCCAGAGTTTTCTGTCAAATCAAAAGAAAAATACACTACAAAGTTGATTAAACCCAAAGAATGGCACTGCCATAAGTAAATGAAAGGAAACCATGCAACCTCCTAGCTGTGGATAAATTATTTTATGAAATCTCGCTCTGCTCAGACGAGGGGAGCATTGGCAAACTGTCTTTGTAACTATTCTGGCTGGGATAGGGTTATTTTCTTCATAGCAGCAGTATGATGCTGTTTTAAAATTGTGACCAAGTCAGTACTTCTGAAAAGAAAGTTTTAGTTACTCCTGAACAGCACCTGCACAGCATCCAGGACCTTTCTGTTTCTCACACTACATCCTCCCCTGGCCCCCATAAATAGGCTGGCGGGGGCACAAGGGTTTGGGAGGGGGCATAACCAGGAAGGCAACACAAACAGACCAGAGAGATGCCACTTAGTGTCACGCTCAGCAACAAAAAGGCAGAAGAGTGGGGTTTCAGTTCAGTTGGCTATCTGTTGTTCAGAACTCGGCTGGGCATCGGTCTGCCCATGAGAGGTGATGTGGGGCTGCCTCTGCACCACTTTTTTTACTTCCTTTCTCTCTTGCTCCACTTCTTAAAATGGCATTTATTCTGAACAAGTGGGGTTTTTTTTCCTTTTTCTGTTCCATTCGTCATTCCCTGTTCCACTGAGGGGGAATAGCAGGGCCAGTGTGGTGCTTAGGTGTCTACTGGGCTTAACCCACAACAATCATCAGCCCTTCACACAAAATCTATGGCAGCAAATCACAGTATGTGATTATTGTCAACAGGTACTGAGAAAGGATTGTGGAACACGCAACACTACACCAACGTGTTGGAATGTTAGCTAGGTAGCAGTGCTTATGATCCGCTATCAGCACTTTTGGTCAAGTAAGAATGAGGGTAGTAATTTCCCAGTGTCACACTGAGAGTCTCATTTATTAAGAGAGCTGTACTTCTTGCCCCTTTCAACTGCAAGAGTCAATAGCATCTCAGATGGTACAGATGCCATAAAATTTTCCAAAGAAAAGAGTAAGAAGCTTCTCCTCCAACCATCTCACCATTTATCATGACTGGATGCTCACATCAGTGTAATGTTTGGTTGAATGGAGCTGGTTTTGAACAAACTACTGTTCAGCACCAACTTCATCTCAAACTGGCTTTATCAAACAAACAAACAAGGTTTAAAAGCAATACTTCTAAGTTATATCTTAATTGTCAAGTTCCTCCTCACATTTGTGATGTCAAACAAGAGGAGACAAGAGGAATTCCCCAAACAGATGACATCTAGAGTACCAGATATTTTCAGGTTAGTGGAGCCATGAACCATACTTCCACTCCTTCACACCAAGCCACCCACATGGCAGAACAATACCACTCCAAAAATGAGGGTTCTTCCAAGAACGCTGGGTTTGGTTGCAGCTCTTCAGCACAAACGATTCCCAGAACACACAGATCACCGTGGGTGCAAATGTTACCCTCCTCCTAAAAGGAGGAATTCTTTCAACACGACAGGTACTAACCCCACACTGACAATTCCTTTCACCTCAGACAAATAAGAACTAGTAACTCCCTGAATACACCTTGAAAAATCAGTAAGTAAATGGAACTGTGTATAATTTATATTCAGGGTAAAAGAAAATAACAGAACAAACCCAGCACATTACTATGGGAGCTGTTCTGCCACACACACCAGAAAATGCTCATTGTTCTGACCGGGGATGCACAGAGTTGACCACTAAGATATAATTAAGTAAGCTACTAATAAAGACAAACTTCACAGTGCCCTCAGGGAACAGACCCACTATCAGCCTAAGTCAAGCCAAGATTTCCACCCTGACACAGCACTTACGAGCCACGAGTACATTTAGAGATAGCTGGGTATAATTTTGACTCTTAACAAAGCTTCCAGGATTAACCATGGGCTAGAAACTGCATAAACTACTGCTCTACTTTTGAGGTTCAGTTTCCACTGCCAGCCCCATAGGAGCAGTCATCTATCTCTTCACACACCTGAACTGCATACAAAAGTAGAAGCAATAAAAATCTTCAGCTTCAATGCTCTCCTACCAATGGAAAGGTAACCATGATCCTCAGGATCCTGGCTTGAATCTTCAATGATGCAACCAAAAATTAGGTTGAAAAATAGAAGTTGTAGGTTTCTTATTTAATTACTTTGCACACCTTCCAGTATATATCTCTAATTTGCAAAGACACTGTAATGGTTTTACACTGTAGAACAGTTTACTTGCAGATTGATAGAGTGGAAAAAAGTGGTGACATGTTAACTGTGCTGTAAAGGAGGTGGCAAGGAGCATTTTAATTTCATCTGAAAATCTGTCAGGACAGTTCTGTCATCATAAACCCAGTTCCCTTCCTTTTTCATAGTACCACATACAATGCAATGTGAAAACCTTCCAGTTGAAGAGGATTAATAATGACATTTGAATTTTTCCAATGTATAAGTAGTATCAGCTTTAATAACAGCCATACACGTCACCCTTTATGTTGTATGACATCTAGAACAAATTTAGAGAACCTTTGTTCTCCCAATCATTCAACACACCAGTGGAGGGAGAGAAGTAGGACTGAAAAATATTTAAGAGGAGCAAAGACAGCAAAGCATTAGAACGAGGGCAAGAAGAAAGGCAGCGTCTTATACCATGGCTACTGTTTAGATTAATAGGAAGAGACTGGATAACTGGAATGGAAAATGGCTCCTTCGGCGACCTTTGGTGTGCACAGTGCCATCCCCGAGAACGAACCTTAAAAATGGATATGCTGAAAATATTCATCAAGGAAACAGGGAGCAGGCAGCTGACAGCCAGTTGAGAGAGAAGAAATGTCTATGGTAAGACTTACAATTCTGGGCTTTTTAGATCAGACTGACCTCAATTTGCATCTCCTTATCATTCTATTCCTTTAATTAGATTAACGTGTCTTTCATGGCACACTGTAGGTGTTGCAGCCTGGCTTCTTTAAACACATTTGAAATGTTAATTAAAAATGCTAACAGCTATGCACAGTAATGAAAAAGTATAGAACCATGAGATTGATGAAATTCATCTGGAAGAAGCATTTAATGTAGCGACAAAATCCTGAGCAACTGTCAAATACTCTGCTCTGTCAACACTCACTTAACAAAAGCTTTAGATGATCTTTACTAGAGAAAACTATTCTCAGCTGTTTAAAAATGACAGCAGAACAGCCTGATCCCCCTCTAATGGGAGATAAGTCTTCCAGCATCTCAATGGCCTGAAAGTTTAGTTTGATGATAAAAGCAACATAGTTATTTTTAGCACTCCATGGGCATAAAAATACAGCTCTAAACTGTGACCTACAGCTATGCACAGCCAAGCATCACATCATACGACAGCCTTAACTTTAGCTACAAGCACGTCTGTAGTTGCTTCAGACTATCATTATTCATCTTACTACCAACAATACATCTGGATGGATTTAGAAACAAGCATTTGAAATTGTTACCATCTTTTTTCAAATTGCTGCCATCGGCAGAACTCAATTCAAAGGTAGGAGATCTTAATGGACTTGGTAGAAAGTATTTGAGAGACCATGTTAGGTTAAATGGATTACTGCTTCTCTCCAGTACAGAGGATGAAAAAGAACCTTAAAAGCAGAAAAACTTAAACTGTCATATTCAGCACAGAAAGTCATTTTTTCTGGACACAGTTTGAGTAAATGAAAAAAAAAAAAAAAAAAAAAAGAAAATAGGAAAAACAGAAAAAAACCCCTTGTTTTCTTCCACCAGTACTAACAACCTGCAAACGGGACATGCTAAAATAAGAGACCTTCAAGCAAGCTCACCTGAAACAACACTGTTCACAGAGAACTGCAAAGGTAATTTATGTTATTTTATTCCAACTTGTATGCTTGTGTGTGCATGATTTGTTACAAACTGCAATTTAGAAGTCCGTTCTACCAGATTTCTGTTTCCAGATGATGTGAACAGTAATTAAAATATTTAAAATAAAAATTGATACATAAGTTGGAAAACCAAATCAAGTAGAGTTCCAGCACTTAACTACTAATTAATTAATTTTATTTTTAAATATATGTGTAAGTTCAAATTTTGGAGGTTTGGGGTTTGTGTTTTGTTGAGAGGGAGTGTTCTTATTTATCTGGGTTTTTGTGGGGTTTGAGGGTTTTTTTGTTAGCTTGCATGACAGAGTTTAGGGGTTTCTTCACCGTTTGTTTTTTAAATCATGTATACTATGGGTAAAATATAGATAGACTATGGAATATTTCCTAGATGACAGATACGGACTTTCAAATGCTGCAAATTTCACAGATTACGTTAACTCAGAAAAGAGACAGGAAATATTATAAGGTGCAAGGCTTGTCATGTTTCATTATGGCCTGGTGATTTTGTACAGCAAACTTTCTAGGATCATTAAGAAAGGAACTGAATGTATGAATGAAACTAAGAAGTAAGTCAACAGGTAAAAAAAACCTAATCAGTTAGACAGACACAAGGAAAATTCATTTTTTTCCCTCTCCCCAGCTTAAAAATGCCACTTTTTGGCTGGATGAAATGGTCAAAAACTGATTCCTACAAATCCACTAGATGTCCTGGTTCAGAATTAGTTACAAAAACCCTGCTGAGGGAGTTGAAATGGCACCTGAAAGAGCGTGAAAGATTAGTACAAGAGATTGAAAATGAACAAAAAGTCCAGAAAACTGGCATGGATTACAACTGGCTCAAGAACTACCAAAACCCCCAAGCAACAATTCCAGCTACTGAGCAACGGCAGCTTGAAGTTCTGTGCTCACAAATCCAGCCTTGCCAAACAGGAACCGTTCTCAGCAGGTAATTGTTTCATATTTCCCTGACTCTGAGTTCTCTATCACAAGTAAAATGTTTCTCTACCTAATCAAAGTTTGTATTTGGTTCTGCTCTTCCAAAGTAGCAATGACCAGCAATTGGAGTGCATTTTTACAGTTGTTTTAGAAATTACATCTTCACTTTAATATGTTGCACTTGAAGGAAGTTTTAAATCAGAATTTTCCCGGTCTAATCCAAACAAAGGAAATGTCTTATGACCTTTCAATACTTCCCGTTTTTCCTGTTACTTATCCCAACTATTAATTAAATAGCAACCCAGTAACTAAAAATCAAATAAAAAGACTAATACAATGCACTATTATGCAGAAATTCAGCCTTATTGTCTACAATACCAGAAAGCTCCTAAAAACTTGAAAATTAGTACAAATTTAAAAAAAAAAAAATCCATCCATGCATTTTATGAAGAAAAATTCTCCTATGCCTGCATTTTAAGTACATTTTCTAGGGAGCCAGAAACGACAGAACAAGTACATTTGCCTTTTAAAGCCCAGAATATACCTAAGGGCAAAGTCAGCTTAAATCAAGTTATCTGGATGGGCCAAAGAAAGAAAAAAGTGTACCCAATCACAACTGCTTTCAATCCACAATAGCTGGAGCACATCCAGTGCATTGTTAGAGCTCTTTTCCTCTTGCAATCTTCTGGGGGAGGTGAGTGGGGAAATGTGGCAGCAAGGAAAAAAATGACACCAGAACTCAAGTCATTTCCTCCTCCCCTACCCCCAAATGACCAGAGAGGAAAGAGGAAAGTTTTCAGTGCCGATGACTGGATTTCAATTTTTGTTTGTTTCTAGATTTCGGGAAGTTTTGGCAGAAAATGATGTTTTACCCTGGGAAATAGTCTACATTTTCAAGCAAGTTTTAAAAGATTTTCTTACCACCACTGAGAGAGAAAACCAAGAAGAGCAGCTGGTAGATGCATGGAATACAAATTGCTCTGAACATTTTAGTCCGTGCGGTGAGAGCTCCAACAAGTCGGACAAAGATGAAATCCCCACGGTTTCAAGTTATGTCGACAAAAACACACAAAGCATGTTTCCCACCTTCTCTCACAGAATCTGGAACCTACCCTATTACTACCCATCAAGTTAAGTTGGTTTGTGTTGCTTTCAAGAAGTTACGTAGCCATCCACATTCCTTTCTTGTAATTGCCATCCAGACGCATAGGAGTAAGAAATGTGACATGCTCCCCTTTTTATTCCAAGGTCAGAAATTAAAATTCTTTGTAATAGCTAGTATGCAGTAACTCAAGTATCAACTCACCTTTTACCTTTATAGTTTCTTAGAGCTGTTGTGTTTGAAGCCATCTTTTAATCAAAAATGTAGATGTTTCTGAAAAAAAACCTCTGAAGCATTTAAATTTTTAGCCATATAGAGCTAGAAGTATTTGAACAACAAAAAAAATATTGCTTTGCATATTTTGAAACAGCATCAATCCACAGAGCGTTAGACAAAAACTTCTGTGTTTGTCACATAGCTTTTAGGCTCTGTGGGAACTTTATATTGTGCAAAATAAACAGTTTAATATAACATCAGTTAAATAAACTTGTAAATACCTTTTGGAGCTGAATAATTATTTCTTAACTTCAAGAATAAGTTGCATGAAAACACTGACAGAACTTATGCTGCATGTACTATTTCTATACTTTTTTCTAAACTATACTCTGCACATGCTGAAGTATGTGAAGGTGGATAGTACAACAAAACCACTAGATATTTAACAGCATTTAACAATTAGGTCTCTGTTCTTAAAAAAAATAAAATTAATTATTTAATTGTAAATAGTCATTTTTCATTTGACTTACTGAAAGCTGTTCTGAAACCCAACTTCTGCATTAAACCTTTAACATTTTGATCAAATCAGGTGGTAGTTCTCTAGAATATCCAAGAAGTCACCACATCATTTCCAACACACAAGGTGTTCATTCTAAATTTACACGTAACAAAATTTAATGTTTCTCAGCCGCCATGATCTGTCACTGTGGGTTCACAAACTTTTACAAGATTAATCACATACACAGCAGTCACAGTCACAGCAGGCAATTAGAGCAGAAAATCAATGAAAACATATGCCAGAACTCAGTTGGCTACGTTTCCAACTGCGCTCCCATCACTGTAACAAGTTTTTACGTGTTTTATATAACCTCTTCTTCTCCGTACTTCCTTTTGATCTGTCTGCCAGATCAGTAAAAATGGGCAAGACTCACACAGCCAATTCACAGAATACACTATTTCATAAACAAAACTGCTTTCTTTGGTATTTTCTTCAAACATACTGAAGAAGACATTCAGATTTCAGCAAGTTGGTAACACAACTTCAAGGCATCCTCATGCTCCACAGCTGTATCCGCCCCCCCCATTCCAGAATTTGGATGAACAAACAGCACAGTCATTTATTAAACACTTTTAAATCGTTTTTTAAATGGTTTAAACAGGTCTTTGAAAAGCTCACAATATAGAGAACATTTCATGTAGAAAAGTAAAACATAATACACACAGAAGACAAAACAATGAGAACTCCGACATCTACCTAAAGGACAAAGCACTAGAGGACTAGGACAAAAAAAAATTCCAATAGATTTTAAATAATAAAAGCTGCAACTCAATACCAAAACTAACTAGTCCCTCCACTTCCCATAAACTAAATATACAGAGCTTCACAAGGACATGCAAACTTCTTGTATCTGCACTCAGAGCAGCTACAAACACTTTGCTCTCTTCTTGTCAGTTGTCAGTTTGTGGATTAATAGCAAAAATGCCGTTCTAAGCTTACTCTGCCCTACTGATGCAGCACAAAGAGTTGGAGATTATTCTCCTCCAGTTCTAATCTAATCCCTGCATGAGGGCAGCGAGGGATTCAAAGAAAAGATTTCTCCACAGTAATAAAACTCTCACAAGTATTAAATGTCAAGTATCTTTCCTACAGGAAGGAGGTTTACAGGCACTGAGTATTTAAAAGGCATTGGGAGGATTAATACTACTCTGAGAATGAACATCCATAATGCTGGTTCCAGACAGCTTAGAAGTGGTGAAATGTGCATGATTCCTGCAATGGCAATTCATGTAAGTTTATTTCTTAAAATGGTATCTCACAGCTTTCTATCTGAAAAATAGGTTAAAAACCCCTCTAAAAATGCAGCTTCCAAATTTTAGTTTACGGAAACTGGAATGCCAGTAACATGGAAGATCCACTTACCTTAACAATCACCAAAAATGGATAGGGAAAACAAACAAAAAACCAAACAAAATCAACAAGATAACCCCCCATACAACTTACCCGTGCTTCATAAACTTCACTTCAATTTAACATGAGCAAATGCATTTTTCCAAGTTCAGAAACAGGGACCATCAACTACGCCAAATTCTAAAAGGCAGCTGCTGCACAGTAGTTTAAAAGTATAGGTAGGCATCACAGCCAAATCAATGTTAAATCTCTATACAATGCCAGAGAAATATACAAAAAGGCTCACCTACTTTTATATGCATGTTTTTATCAGAGTACAGCATCGAGTTCTAGTGTGCGCATTTGGAGGGAAAGGAGAAGGAGAAAGCAAAGGAGAACTGCAGAAGGTACAGGGAAAAAAAATATCCAAAGGCTGAGAAAAATGCCATCCTCCAAGGCCTGACTTTGGCCATTTTTTCTAATACTGAAACTTGGGGTAACTTTGTGGAGCACAAGCACTTCCTCCTGACCAAATTGTTATGTATTCTCTCTATTTAAAAAGCAGAGAAAACACAGAAAAAGCAATGACTAAGAGCAAGAAGGAAAACTAAAAACGTTAAACATATTTTTAAAAAATCTGTTAAGTTTACTGCAATATGCTGCCAAGAAATCTATTCTTCAGCTCACCAGCTGAGACAAGCCATTTTCTAGAATTATGCTTACCCATTAGAATTCAGCTACCTCTGACAGGAGTAAGATTGCTGGAGGGCCAGTCACCACTACCCTGTGGGGAGATCACTGTCCAAGAACTCTGCAACTGCTTCTTTAAGTGGTTTTTTTATGCTATACACAATTTGCATGAGGTGTTCTAAACTACATTGTCCCTTACACTGAGCCAGCAGGTATTTCTGCAACAGGCAGGCAGCCAACAGAAACCACTCTGGTGACAGAAAGGTGAGTGGCAGTAATTCCAACGGACAGCAGTGTCTCCCATCTGCACAAGTGTCAAGCAAAGCAAACAGCATGAAATGTGTCCAGCCAATAAGTCAGCTTCGAAAAGGTGCTAACCTGGTGAAAGGTACACCTGTGAAATGCAGGAAATAAAAGAGAGAATAAGCACCTTTTACACACTAAAGACTCTTAACTGTCTTAATGTGAACACAGCTGTGTTGATAACAAGGAAGGATTTAAGGGTCTAAATTTCTTCTCTTTCAGTTAAACATGATAAGAGGAATTAAAAAGTTAATCAATGAGCTGTTTAAGGACAGAAATTCCAGCCACGTTTTAAGCAGTTTCTATTTTTATTACCTTTCCCCAACAACCTCAATTACTAATACTGCTATTCTACACAGTTCAGGAAGCAAAAGAATCTTTAAAGCTTTGGAAAATGGGGCATCATTGGTAAAGGAGGCAAACACATTCCACATCTCTTTTTAAGGGAGACGCAAGGCTTTTAGATCCCATTAAACAATCTCAGTAACGTTTTCATAAAGTAATACTTACTACACACACTGGTGTGCAATAACACACTTGTTATTACCAATTTGGTATTAAACCCACACATTCTCAGATATTAATTTAGACAAAAGTGGTACGCAGACAAGTCTCCATCAGTAATTGTATATCCAACTTCAAATAAACATAAATATTTCAAGAATCCGAATAACTTTGGTTTTGACTCTCCCAAGAAACAAATAAAGAGGTTTTGAAGGCAATAGGCAATTATGCTACAAGCAGCCTCAACAAACGAGGAGAAACTCTTTTGTTTTCAGCTCCTCAAACTCTTTCTTAAAAAGTGAGTGAATAAAACACAAGCATTTCCTTTCCATCCAACCACTTGAATCTAAACCTCCTACAGAGACTTCAAGTTTTGCAAAAACCCTCAAAAATGTTAAGCACATTCCCAGAGCTGTGAAAAACAAGTATGCATGGAAACAAAACACACCTAAGCAAACACAGCTTCTCATGGAGATTCCTTCCATCTTGTGGCAGGACAGACATGCATCTATCATCTATGCTCAAAGGTTTTATAGCTGTTGGTGAGAAATTCTGTCCAAGCTTACATAAAGAGTCATTTAGGATGCATATCACCTCTGTCCCTCTTGGAAATAGGGAAAAAAAATAAAAAACCAAATCCATAAAAATATCTTTTCCTACTAACACAGCTGTCAAACTCACAATTGGGTTATCTGCTAAGACTTGTGAGCGGAACGAGCTTTCTGTCCAACCAAAAATAAAGATTTGCCTCTGCCTAGTCACACAAGGCTTGATGAATCTTGTCCATTTCTCCTGCGTACAGTAAATGCACAAAACAGATCCTGTGGCTTAGCACTCAGCTGGGTTCAAGGATCTCTGGTCAAACACTTCATAAATACTACAGAAATGTTACTATCACCTAAATGAAGATCAAGAAGTCACAAATATCTTGTTCATACTGCCTTGAGGCATCACAGCCACAGAAATAACTTAAAAGAACTGCAAAATTTTGCCTGGTCATTTCTGGAAAATTTTAACTGCTTGCACAAAGCCCAGTAGCTCTTGGTTAGTCACTCAGAGCTTGATAATGGAAAAGCACCTTTACACTGAAAGATAAAAAGGAATAGATATTTTGAGGTGCCAGTTTCGTCCTTCACTTGAAGCAAAGACAGAAACACTGATAGCCTTAACAGTCTGTGCTGAAGTATAAGACTCTCTGATAGCCACATGCCATGCAAAAGTTGGTTCTTTCTCAGATGTCAGTGTACACCTTTTAAGAGAAATACACATTCCTGAAATACAGCAACCTCTACTGCTGTGCATCACACATGGCAAAACAAAACCTGAAACACTCACTCTGGAGTGTATGCCCATCTCAGCTTGAAAAACACTATATGAAAGTGCATACAAAATACTTTTCTATGGCAACCACAGATACACTACCGCACCTGGTCTAAATACAAGATTAGTATGCACTGCCACAGTCCAGGCAGCATCCAGGGGAAAATATCTTTTGGATTTCAATACCAGGACTCCAGTGAAAATCAAATGTATCTGGCTGCTATGCAAACACACATACGCTTCTCGTCACCTGCAAACTCCACCATCTGAGAACAATGTATAAGAAACAGTATGTCAATATACCGCTGACTTGCTCTACTCTGGTACCTTAAATGCTTCTGTTAGGTCACGACAGCAATGAACTCGTGAATCTCATTTATCACTTGCCATTGATAAGATTTTAAGTTAATGCACCTGAATCAGAATAAACGGAGTCTTTTCCAGTACAGTTCTACAGGTTTTTCAACAGGACTAGGTACATTTGCACACCACTGCTAATGCACTTCAGAGAAAGCAAACCCTACACGTAACACATCTAGTCATGATGCACACAATAGACCTAAGCAGCAAATCAGAAAATAACATTAACTATGAAACGCACAAAAACGCATCAGCCAGAAACACTACCGGGGGTGTTAGGCTGGAATCCAACAACTGCGCACCCTGGGCCCATCGGAGCAGGGGAGCCAGAGGAGGCTGCCCTGACTCTGGGGAATGCCGAGCACACTCAGAGCCAGGGGCACACACCAGAGAGGACAGAGGGAGGCCATCGAGAGCAGCGGCCCAGCGGCCCAGCGCTCCGCACTCACCCCGCAGCCGTCAGCGGTTCCTGTACAGGGTGGCGGGGGAAAGCGCCACAGCGACCGAGCCGCGCCTCCTCGCCCAGGAGCTCGATGGCGGTGACGGCCCCGCCGATAGTGAACCAGTCTCGGCTCTGCTCCTCGGTGAGCTTCCGCAGCATGGCGGCGGATGGCGGCGGATGGCGGCGGATGGCGGCGGATGGCGGCGGATGGCGGCGGATGGCGGCGGATGGCGGCGGATGCCTGCCCATGCACGCGGCCCCGCGCTGCCGCCCTTCCCGGCACGTGCGCACCTTCCCGCCCTCCGCCCGGCCCCGCCCCCGGCGCTCCCGCCTGGCATCTGCCCTCACTTCCCAGACAATCCACCTGGAGCTGCCAGCCGAATTCCTCCAAACCGACCCCCAAAATTTATTAAAGCCTTCCTTAGAAAGGCAGGACATACAGACGCAGACCAGAAGCATACAGGAGGGTCGAAGGCCTGTCATCCCTAATGCATGAGTTTCAAAAGAAGAACAGGAACTAAGATAAAGGTGTCACTTGCCTTTCATCCTCTCTTCTAAAATAACTGCAAACATCTGTGTGTAATTTTTAAAATCTGATAAATACTGAAAACCAATATGAACACAGGATAGACCTTTATTTTCTTTAGTAGGATATATCATCTCCATACTGAGTGCCTGATCCAGTGCAGGCATTTGGCTGCTTTAGACCTGTTACTGTCGGATAGGTAAATACAAATCTAGGGCATATGTAGAGAGATAAGGATACCACAGTCGCTGGTTGCTTAACATATCAGCCTCAAAATCCTAAATTAAAGAAAGAGAGGGATTTTCCCCACTAAAATTTCAAGAGATTTTTAAAGTTTAAAATTGAAGAGGTGACATACATGCAATATTTTGACATAAGTTATGCTCCTACATTCAATGCAAAAAACGCCTAGTCTTGTTCGTCCTGTGTGACAAAGCTCGTATGTAGCAAATCTATACACCTGCAGATTATGTAAATCACTCACTGGGAAAGTAAATGCAGTCTGTGATCTCACTAAAGTATTTTAACACACACAATGAAGGTTTGAGCTCTGCTTTCCTTTCACAGCCACAGGAGGCCCGGACGGTCGTTCCCCCCCCTTCACCCCACAGAACAATGGCCAAGCACAGCTCTGGAATTCCAGACACCCTGTCCTTCCCGAACCTGGAGGAAACGGCCTGCAAAGCACGTAGATGCTTCAAACCTCATAAATATGGCCCAGCGGGTGCCTCCCACTCCTCCAGGACAAGCTGTTCCCTGAGGGACATACTGCATAAACTGTGACAGGCCCTTCCCAGCATTGTCCTGGCACGGGACACCTGCTGCGCTTGCTCTTGGGAAGCAGGACTGAGGTGAAGATCTGCATTAGAAGAGCATTGCCAACAGATCGAGGGAGGTGATCCTGCCCCTCTGCTCAGCCTAGGGAAGGTGCATGTGGAGTTTTGTGTCCAGTTCTGTTCTCCTCAGTACAAGAGAGATTTAGAGCTCCTGGAGCAGGTCCAGTTGAGGACAACAGAGAACGATGGGGGAACTGGAGCATCTCTCTTAAGAGAAAAGGCTGAAGGAACTGGGCCTGTCCAGCATCAAGAAAAGACAACTGAGAGGGGACCCTATCAATGTCCACAAGTATCTGAAAGGAGGGTGGCAACAGGATGGAGCCAGGCTCTTCTCGGTGGTGCCGAGCGATAGAACAAGAGGCAACGGGCAGAAACTGATGCACAGGAAGCTCCACCCGAACACGAGAAAGAACTTTACTGTGCAGTGACCATGCACTGGAACAGGTTGCCGGAGAAGGTGTGGAGTCTCCCTCACTGGAGACATCCAAGAACCATCTGGATGCCACCCTGTGCCATGTGCTCTGGAGTGACCCTGCTCGAGCAGGGAGGTTGTTCCGGGTGCCTCACTGCCGTCCCTTTCCGCCTGACCCATTCCCTGATTCCGAGGGAAGCGGGGCTGGCACCGCCGGGGTGCGAGGGCGCTCTGGTCCTCCGCGGCCATAGGGGGCGCTGCTGTCCCCGGCCGCCGCTCGTTCCTTCCCGGCGCACCCCGCGGCGGCACCGGAGCCGTCCCCATTCCCGAGTGTGACCTTCGCCGCTCCCCTGGCACGGTGGGTCCGAGTCCGGCGAGTCCCGGCTGGGTCCTGGTGGGCACCGCTCGGGGGTGTCTCGGGTGGGGGAAGCCCTGGTTTAGCCTGGGAAGGGAAAAAGGGAGAAAGGGAGTGTGGCCGGCGGCGCTGGAACTTTGCCGTTACCCGCCCACCCCCGTGCAGCGGGTCTGGCCTCGGGCGGGCCGCAGGTGCCCCGGGCTGCGGCAGGTTGTGGCGGGGAGGCCAAGCAGACGGCAAATACAGCGTTGTTCAGGGTAGATTTCAGAAAAAAACAGAACGACATCTCGCCCGCGCAGGCCCTGGGGAAAGGTCTCTGCCGGGGTTTAGCACGGTGTTAAGGGGAAACGGACCTGCTTATTCCCCTGTTTTGTAGTGGTGGGGAAATCTTTCCTTCCAGTACTGTTCAGTCTCCTTGTTTGTTAGTATGTTTTGATGTTCTGCTGTAGTCTGCTATAATTGCAGTCCACTGTTCATCTGAAACTACAAACCCTGGAAATTGTCCTTAATGCAGTGTGTCGTTAATAGCGTTGGGGAAAGCACAAAAGTGTTTCAGGAACTTTTGCCACAATAATGAATTATTGAAATGACTGTCCATAAACAAATGTAAATGTGAGTTTGTCTGTAATTATATATGAATTGCCTCAAAGTTGTTTTCATTCTTTAAGAAACACCTAGACTTTCCCAATTGTTTTGACACTGGCTACCCTTGCACCCTCTCCTATTAGAGGCTTGCCAAACGATGCTTTACATTTAGTAAGGGCAGATAAGTGAGCATTACTGCAGAGAGGTTTAACTCTGCTTTTCTTTCCTGGGTCTCTGGTTTACCGTGTGCTGTCTATATGTGTGTATAACTGACTTTATTGGGTTGTAATAAGCATGAATAGTGACTGTTGAGTAAACTATTGTGCATAATACAGGAGAACATGGGGCATCCCAGTGCAGTGTGGTGCAAATGTGAACTAACATTTATGGGAGTTAGGATAAGCTTTATTTTAAAACCTCCTACAGTTTTCTCTTTGTCTTACAAAGCTGCATGGAAAGGAAAAAAACCACCAACACTGACAGGCTTCTTGCTCTTGGGGCATATTTTGAAAGTCAAATAGTCATGATAAAGCTTGAATTCATTAGCTTAACATCATTTATGTTGCTATTTTGAGTAGAAATTACCATGCTGGAAGAGACAGCTGCGAGGGAGGGAAGCTAAATTGGTCGTGCAAGGAAGGAGCCTCTCTGGCTTGTCTGGAGGGAGTTTTCCTCCTGAGGGAATCTGGAAACATTAGGAAAAAGCTGTCATTGATAGGCAGAGAGAAGTTTAGCTATTGCTGCTCTGTAAATGTTCTGTTGATTAATCTTTGAACCTTTTCATCAATTATAATTTAATTTTTTGTGTGTGTGTGTGTTAGCCCATAAATTGTTTTGCCCATAAATTTCTTTGCTTTGGAATAAGTACTTTTGCATGCTTGGGGATTTTTTTTTAACCTGTAAACTGCTGCTGATATGCATCGGGAGTGTGTGTGTGTATAGATAAAGATAGATGAATGTCTGTATGTATGTTAAAAATCCAGCAGGTAAGAATACTGCTGCAAAAGTTAAAATTACAACATTTCTTATAAATTTCAGATGGTGCAGACCATGATTCCAAAGGCCTTGAGGCCCATGAAATTCTATTTCTCTACTGTGTATCAAGAAATATGGGTTGGTGTAGCATTAACAAGTTATGCCTACTACAAGATTTCATATGGGGGTAAGTCACCCATTATAGTCTTTTTTATAGAAGAGAATACCCACAACAGGAATCAGTCATTGAAGATAACCAGCAAATGAGAAATTAACATTCTTCCCTAAGGCCAGGTCTTTGTTATAAAAATTTAGATGTTTTAAATGCTGATTGTAGAAGTACTAACAAAAGTACTCAAATGTAGCTGTGTTTACATTATGAAGATTAAGTGATGTAGGAATTGGTTTTTCAAATGCAGATCTAACTTGCTCAAGATTTTGAAAAGATACAGTTTTTAAAAGATTTTCTCACATGAAGTTGTGAAAGTGTGTTTTGGGCTGATGGCACCTCAGTATAAGAGCTGAACATGAGAATGTGTGTTACTTGGTGACACTGGATGACTTTCTCAGAGAAAGAAACAGAATATCTAGTGTAAAAATATTAAATTTGAATGGGCCAGAAGCAGAAGGGTGCAAGAGATTATGGTGTATTAAAGGTTCTGTTTGTCAATTTAGGCTATGCTCAATAAATCCCAAGTCAAACCCTTTACTGGCTTTTGTGAACAATGAATTATTGTAAGTTGTAGGCAAAGTTCACAGAGAAAAGAACCCCTTGCTGTGGGAACAGCTGAGAGAGATTACCTCAGTATTTCTCTAGCTTTGTCCAAATAATGTGTAGCATTCCAAAACTGATACACTGCACTTAAAAGTTTAAGTAAATATAAGCAGTTGATCTTAATGAGTACTTAATGACTATTAAGTAAATATGAGTAGTTAAGGTAGACAGGAAGAAAAAAATAAGTTTAACTTTTGCTTTAACCTTTTATTCCAAGGAGAGTTCAAAATGGACAGACTGTTTCAAATTTGTCTTCATGTCATGCTACATTAATTAATGTCTTAGATGACCTGATGTAGAGTTTTGAGGGCTGAAAAACCTGGAAAAATGGCAATTGTATGCTAAGCTTTACTTGAAAGGGAAAATAATTTTTAATAGTCATAGTCCTTTCTGCACTTTGGGGAATAATTTTGCAAATAATACATGGCATTATAGAAGAGTATGTTACAGGATAAATCAGATTGGAAGGGACTTCTTGAGCTCACCTGGTCCAAAGCAGTGCTTGAAGCAATTAGATTACAGATCAGGTTGCTTATTACCTTGTTCATAATTTAAGTGAGTATTTCCAAGGATGGAGACTGTACAGTCTCTGATAACTGTCTTCCTTACAAAGAATTTTTTTTTTTTGATCACTGTGACCCAGTATTTCAGGGGAAAAATTACAATGGGAATGTAAAAGACAAAGGAAAATTTTAAGGCAAACGTTTCACTTCAGTTTACATCCATATCTTGGGTGTGTGTATATCCATATATTACGTAAAAAAGTAACATTTCATAAAAGTTTCTTTTGAATTATAGTAGAAATCTTGATGACTATAATTTCAAAATGCATGTAGTCTTGATTAATTAAAAACAACCAACATCTAAAAATCAATATAAAGTTTACAGAAATATACCATGGAAAGTACATGTTGTACACTTTCAATTTTTAAGTTAATAATCATCTAATTAAAATTTATCTGTAAAAAGTAAATAGGAAATATATTTTTAACTGTCATTGTTCAGCTTATTGTTTTCTTTTTCTTTTCCCAGGCAAAAAATCATCAGGAAGTAGTAAGTATTAGATATCTAATACCTTGATGTAATTTTTAAATAAGTGCAGTAAAAATTAGTTCAGAATATTTTACATTAGATAAATTTGGAGCTTAAGTTACAGACTTAGCAAATGTTTAAAGACTACTTCAAAATAAGTAATTTTGGTTGTACTGATAATTTCATAACCTAGAAACATCTGTGGATCTGCACATAAATAATCTTTTGTGTAGGTTTTAAGAGTAAAATGGAAATTCTGTACCTTGACTGTGTGGGCGAGGAATGTTTTCAAATAATAGTAACAACTATTTAATGGAATTATTTAAATCAACATAATTTCAAGAGTAGCTGCTATATTAACTGTCAAGAAACTAGAAAGTATAAACCGGTGTTTTGAATTTGTATTTTTGTATCTTTATAAAGCAGTGTTTAGATATTTTTGGACAGTTTCTCCTGACATCAGCATGGAATTCATTTTTTTATGACCTGCTGTATCTCAGTTCACTTTCTGCACCATGAGAAAGATCCCACTTGCTCCGTGTTGAATCTGTACATGCAAACATTATTTACATTTTGAAATGTGCAATTAGAGAAAATACTGCCTAGTCAACTTAGAATAATAGTGTAAATCAATTTCAGTTCTGGAAGAACCATAACAAAACCAAGGAAGAATGGGTGCTTGACTGTAATAGGGCTTTAAAGCTTGCAAAAGAGAATTCTTAATATTTGCTAAAATTACTTATGTACACATTCTAAGGGTATTGTTTCATTTGAATAGCCAATCTTTGTGCTCAGATGTAAGTACAGTTGTCAGTTCTAGGACCTGCACTACATTCCTGAATTGATTTGCTTTACTGATTGAACAGCCTAAATCGTGTCTCTGTTTCAGAGTCCTCTGGTTCTGGCCATCATTAAAGATCTCTTCTCTTCTTGGAATATGAATTTGGCGGTTCATCATCTCTACTGCAAATGAAGCGAGTTACAACCATAGGGAATGAATGCTAGACATACACCTGATCCATCTGCTGTCATTGGAAAAAGAATAAATCTATTGAGCAAAAACTAATTAAAGTTGTTGGACAATATATGCTGGAGTGCAGTGCTAACCTAATTTTAGAGTAAGGTTCTACAGTTCTAAGTACCATGTTAAACTTTTTAACAGTACTTCAAAAGGGTCCAAATCTTTATAACTAAACTTTTTAATAGAATTAGATTCTTTTTCCCTCCCTAATAATAGCTTTTTTGGCTACTTACTTTAAAAATGTCATTTAATAGGATGCCAAGTATGAGAACTTAATCGCCAGCTTTTTATCAAGTTGTGGTGCAGTATCAAGGGTACCAAATAGTATATTTTAAATCTTACATTTTTTAAAGAGTTCTTAGTTCTGCAACGTTTAAAAGCAAAAGTTACATTGTTATGAAAACACCATGCAAAATGTTTACAGATATTTTTTAAAGTGTATAATTCACAACTATATTTTTTGTCTTTCTTATTCACTAGAGCTAAGGAAGGCTTTTCCTTTAGTCACAAGTATTGCAAAGGAATAACATGCTCATATTGTATAAGAAAATTGATATTACATGGACTTTAATTTGCCATTGGAGCTTACGAAAACCTCAGAATTTAAAGGGCATAATGACATCACACACTGGTAGCAATTGGTATGAGCACAAACATTTAACTGGCTTCAAAGAGTTTTCCTTTCTCCTGAAAGTGTAGAAGTAACACTTGTATTATTAGGATAGGTCATTAGTGGTTTTTGCAGACAGCTGTTAGAACTCCATAGCAAGTGTATTTTGGAGACTTTAGGAACATATGCTATCATATGAAAATTAGTGTTCAGAACTATGCACACTGAATTCTGTACCAAGGATACGTAGTGTGTAAAACCAGAACTAGACTTCATGTCATGTTTTGTTTAAATTTAGCCTAATCTGCCTTTGAGAAGATTAAGAGGCTTAAGTCATTTTAATGAGTTAATGCTTACGTACATCTTTTTAACTACTTCACTGAAACATCTGAAATCTTTCAGCTTGATTAAAGTTTTGCTTTTCAATCTCCTGACTGACTGCAATATCTGGCCATAGCTTAAATGTTTTGTATTTGAACACTCAGGAACTTGATAAGCTTACCTGCTGATGGTAAACATTCCAAACACTGTTGCATTTAATTTCTTCAAAATTTATTCTTATGCTTAATAGCTGTACCTACTGAGTGGAGTAAAATCACCAGTCTTATTTCTCTGAAAGCTTTCTTTAAAGAAGGCAAGTTTAGCTTCACTGAATTTGAAAAGGTGACGTGTCCTTCTTAGATTTTTGACATTTATTCCACCTTCTACAGTTTTCTTTGTTTGCACCTTTCCTTGATCTGTTTTAGCTTATTTCATTAATCATTTCTATATGGGTTTTTCTGTTTCCTCACTACAGAAAATTTAATGAGAAATCGGAAGAACTCACTACTAGATTTTTACATAAAAGCATCTAAAAGAAGGGAATAGAGAATAAAAACTAAAAGAAAATAGAACTTAAATGAACAGATATTAGGCCAGTGGTAACTACAGGATGAGTGAGTTGTGGTATACTTAATAAGCAGTTCAGATTGAAAATTTACGCCAAGTAAGGAGCTATAACAGCATTTGTAATGCAAATTTATGATCACTAAGTTATAGTTCCTAAGATACCACACATACTTCAAATGACCTGCTTGAGCAATTTTCAATTACAGAGCTCAGGCAAACAGACCAGGAAAAAACCATTAATCACTGCAGGATTTCCTTCACCTTAGCCAGACCATTGGCACTGAGGTACATCAACATGCTCTTCTGATCTCCTGGGCTGGAAGGCAAGAAGAGCAGCTGCTGACCTGCCCTTGGAGCACATTTAACTGCACTTCTAGGTAAACTTAACCTGCTTCAAGTCTTAACACTTCTTTCTATCTGACTAGCTTGATTTTCTAGTAGGGAAAAAAAGTACCAATGGGCAGCAGTGTCTGGGTTATAAAAATGATAATTTCTACTGAAACAATGCCATATGCAACTGGTTCTTCCATTGGTGCTTCTCTGTCAGGAATTTCTATGAAGGCTACAGAATATTCCATCCCTTGTGATCCTTAAATACCTGCAAAAGATAGGGGAAGTAAGACTGGTGTTCATGTTTAAAAGATGATTTGTTTTGGTTTTTTTACTTGAGTAGCATGCAGGAGCAGGAAATTCAGTCAGTGGCTTGACTCAAAAGTAGAAATCAACACACCCATAACATGTAACACCTGTAGTACTGTCTGTGTACTTCCTGCTTCTCTGTGCTGAAGCAATGTAAAACACAACAGAGGAAAAGCAAACTAAGGCATTGTAAGAGCCATTTTGTATTTACAGTGAGGTGTGGAAAGCGTAATCAATTTTCATTGCAGCACTAGCGCCTGGAGCATGGCACATGGCAGACAAACATTTCAAGGAGTACCCACCTTTGAAGTGAATAGTCTTATTTTAGAGTATGTGCCTTTCTTCTTTTTTAGTAGTTTAACTAAGGTGATTTCTAAAGCTAACTTAAAAATATTATCTTGTTCTAGGAGAGTGTCTAAACAGACAATACTCAGCTCCTGAACAAACCCATTTGCTATGCAAATGACTGTGTAAGATCAGGACTTCAATCCATGGATGTAATATTCATCATGATTCACAACTAAACACTGGTGAGGGATATGCTTACTGCACATTGATGGATCATGTTGCTTTCCTTTAGCTGCTGCCTCTCTATATTGCTGACATTTCTAAAATGGGATTACATTTAAACTTTAGGTAGTGAAATAGTTAAGCAACTGCATTCTTAATTTGTTGCCTGTGATGAGGCATCAGCAGTGACAAAACCTGTTTACTGCCTTTAGTGTGTTAGTGGAACAACAAACATCTTCAGGGGTTGAAGAACCTCATCCAATTACTGCAGAATCCTCTTGACTAAGTTTTGCTGTGGCACTGGTAACTTTTTTTTTAATCAATACAGAACATGAAAGCTCAGCAGTAGGAAATTGTATTAATAATGACAATGCTAATATAAGCTGTCTTTTCACAGTACAAGTCTTCTGTATTTGCTCCTCCATGCTGGGTCTTACTTACAACTGAGATTTCTCATTTTGGAGCTTGGAGATTTCTAGAACATTTCAAGTGCTATTCTACAATTAAGAATCTTGGAGTTTCTCTTGCATGATAATGAAGTATGATAGAATACTCTAGGGGAGCAGCAAAATACAGTCAGAGCCAAGGAAACATTAGTCACAAGGCTCAACCTACTTAACCTTGTTAATGGCTAACTTGGAAAAAACCCAAATGTGTATTCATGTTAATTGGGGGGATGAGTAAAGCTGCAGGAAATGGTCCAAAGTAACTAAAACAGCTGAACAAGTCTCCTGTTTATCTGAATCATGATAGCAATCCAGTGTTTATACAAATGCCGAAACAGAGCTGGTATGTACGTGTCTTGTACTTTCGGTCCCAAAGGAAGGAACAGTATCAGGTGCTAGTTAGACACAGGTGGTTGTGTGTGACATCACCACCAGCTGGCTAAACTGAAACGGAGGAAATCAACATGTGAAACATCTATTGTTTCATTCACAGAAATCTGTGAAGCTACTGGGAAGGGAAGAATAGTAAGATGGAGATTGCCTGAGGCATTAAAGATGTTAGTTAAGAATTCATTAAATAGAGGAACAAGAAGTGACAAGATAGTGCTTGAACAGTAAACTCTTCAAACTATAATTCCATGACCTTTAGCAACTAACACTTAGCAGCTAATATTTTTAAGAACATAAAGCCACATGGCTGAATAGCTAATTTATTAAAAACTCATAAATAAGACAGTCTTGTGTCATCTACTCCACTGCTGCAGGCAAAGTACTTGGAAACAATTACTCTCTCTTAACTCAAAACGAACTGACCACCACAAGAATGGATGATTTAGACGTTTTAATTAAATTCTGTCTTTGGTTGTGGTTTAACAGTATGAGCACTCTGGCAGCTACACCAGCTTGTGGAGTTTGCACCCTTACACCACAGTGCCTTGCTCCTCATAGTTGTGCTGATAGAGCTATTTGTGAATCAGATCAGGTGATTTAGCATAATTTTATGGGGCTTTCCTCCTCTAAAACAACAAGCACTTGGAAGTTTTTTTCAATTTAATTTGGACCCATCTGACCCATTTACAGCAAAGCTGCTTTATAACTAGATTATAGCACGAGAGTTGGAGGGGTGCAGGAAAAAGGCAGAAGAATCAGAATTTCTATCCTCCCATTTATTCAGCCAAGATCCTTTAGTCATTGTGTCCCTCATAACAAGGCAATGCAAGTTTCCTCCTCATCCACAGCTACAGCCATGATCAAAGCACTGTCTCTCCTGGAAGAACTGTCATCAGCGTCAACAAAAGGATGCACAACTCCACCCTGTATAGAAATCAGGAATGACAGCTTGTGCTTCAGCAAAGGCAGAGCCTTGCATCCTTCCTCTGAGACAGCACATTGCTTTCTTGAGATCATACTATCAGTTAATTAATTGGGACAAATGAACAAACAAATAGGGAACAGGGAGAACTACTGGATGATGATATCCTGATGCTCAGTACTAGCAGGAAGAATACTTTTACTTACAAAGGATAAAATTGGTAGTGGTTCATCAAATTATATTATTGGTTGTCATCAAATTAATATATGCTTAATTATTATGACCTTCTAAAGGATTGTAGAGGAATGTTTTTAATTGATATGACCTTTAACTTTTATATCCATATCATGACAGTACCTTCAGTAATCTGCTGGGAGAGACAATAGAGATTTCTTCAGAGCTAATGAAGTGTATTTGGTAGAAAATGATAATGGGGATTATGTGGGTGGTAGAACTAAGAGCTGTATACTGAATGAATCCCATCTGTGGTGACTGCTGCCTACACAGATTTTTTCTGCAGTATTAGTTGTAGTCTTCATTTCTTGTTTTAACCTGTTGTGTTTAGCATGCTTTTGATAATATTAAGAATTGCTGCAATTAAGGGGGAATTCTTTAGGTATGAACTAGAAATTGTTGTGAGGTATTTCATATGGAATGCTATGTAAACAAGCAAAACGGCAACAACGAAACTGAAAAGAAGCAGCATATTATGGGAGGAAAAAGGAGGGATGAATAAAGTGGACTAGAATGTGAACAGGCATTTGAGAGAGGACCAAGAATACAGGGAGGGAAACCCTTTTAGGGAGGTCTAATCGAAAGCATTTCCACTTTTATAATTAACTCTATTGTTTATTTTGTACATATATATATATATATCTCAAGCTATGCTTTTTTCAGCACTATTATTCACTCGTTACTCATGATGCTTCAGGTATACCTCTTAATTTAGTGCAGTTGTACAAAGAAATAGCCTTGTTTAAATTCCCTTAAACCTGACATTACAATTCTCTCCTTATACTCCTGATGTCATACTCCACATATCGCATACAGCTTGAAAAGAAAATTATTCGGGTCTCAATTAGGATCTCTAGACACTTCTTTAAAATAATTAGCTAAAATTTAAATTCTGCATTTCTTTCAGTTAGCTAAGAATTGGAGTCATACCAATTCTAACAAAAGGACCTGACTCTTGGTTTAAGTAAACACCAAGACATCATGCTGTTCAGCATACTTCGATTTAAGTAATTCTTTTGGAGTTATGCAACTAGAAAATGAATATTGCAAAAATATTTTTACTTTGCTTTCAACTTATGTATTCTTATTAATGCTAACCATCCCACCTCTTTTTAAATTCAGGCTAGTACATTAAATATGTACTCAGACCTTTCTAGAAGGAAGAAAGGCAGAAGGCAAGAAAAAAAACATTTCCCATAGGAAATGGAAGAAATAGAAAAAATATTCCAGTACCTTGTGCTGTAGCTTGTCCATTTACAGAATAGAAACACTGGTTTTGAATTTGAGACATAAGCAGTAGACAAACCTTTAAAGCAGCATCTAATCATCCCCTAGCAAGTAGGTTATTATTGGGTGTACTCCTCCGTGATGAACACACTCCTTTCCACCCTTCTAAGTATTCTCAGGTTCAGCTGCATATTATAGTATCTTCTTTGAATAAGTCACCCTAAAATAGATTCTAAACACATACCAGTGATACATTTTCTACTGTCACTATTTCTAGAGCTTTTCACTGAATCATTTTCAATAAGGTTCCATCAATGCCCTACACAATTCATCTGCTTCTAGTGTTGACATTCTTCTGTTTATGCAGCTAAGAATTGTAGTAAACTTTGTTGTAGGATCACAGTATTAAAAAAAAATTCAGAAATGTATTTCTGAAAGATTATAAAACAGGGCACTTGGAGACAGAATCAGCTTGTCTCATTAATGTTCCCTGGACTAGGACATTGTTGCTTTACGTGGAAAAGGAATATTTACAGGAACAGAAGGGATGAACCTTAAGCATCAATAAGGCACAAATCCATTATTTTCATAACATGCAAAAATCATCATTGCAAATGTCAGATTACATCAGATTACCTGAGTGCAGATGCTCTTCTATTAAAATCCAGTACTAAAACAGTGTTTGTGACTGAAAAACTCGGATTCACAATAAATTGTGTATACCTGTATAGAAGACAACCATGCTCTGACAAGTTCTTTTAATCAAAAAGCCCAGAAAGTGGTAATTTAAGGTGGTGTTTATATGTATACACATATCTATATATATGTATCTCTATAGACATATATGTGATAGAGTGCAGAAATGTTTTCCATAGAAATGTATGTTAAATCAGAACCTGTTTCACATCTGCAATGGTGTTTTATTTAACAGATTTAATACTCTGTACTGTATTTTCAGAGGAGACTTACCTTGTATATTCTAATCTGTAAAATCTGTGATAACTACATACACAGAAAAAAAGATAAAGAATGTTATTTCCAGTAGTTTAGTCTTAATAATGTAGTTGTTTAAATAGTAAGTATAAACAGATAAGGGTTTTTTAAATACATGTTTAATTTGGTTTATAATTTTTTCTCCTACTCTACATGAGTATTCTTCTGCTCAGAGGCATGTTTTCCTCTCTAAGCCTCCTTTGCACATCACTTTGTCAGTAATTGCTAGAAAATACCTTTCAGTATATCCCAGACTTCAGAACTGAGCAGAGGACTTTCCCCTTCCAAGCTGCAATCCTTCAGGTTCACCCGCTACCACTTTCAACAACAGGAAGAGGAGCTTCATTACATGATACCCCCTTCATGTTTGTTCTTACTAGATCTATTTACCTCAAGAAAGGTAACTGAGAAAAGGACAAGTTCTAGTAGGAAATGCACATTTCAAATAGGAATTTCTGGGTTTGTATATTGCAGTAAATCTAATATGAAAACAAACCTGCATCTGATACAGTAGGAAGAAAGGAGAAAAGAAATAAGATTGGTTTCAGTTATATTAAATAAGTAGTTGACCATCTAAAACAAAGGAATGATGTGGTTAATAGAAAAGTTGAAGACTAACAACCCAAAATTTTTGCAACATGAGGGAAAAACTAATCATGTATCACAGAATTCTGCATTAGCCTTTTAGCTGAAAGTATTGGAAATCCCTTCACACAGAAACAATAACAAACAAGTACCTAATTAAGTCATGGAAGAGATATGTGAGAACAATTTTAGTCTTCCAGTAACAAATTAAAAAGCTGGACTCAATCTTAAAGCATGGCCCATCATTTTCCCCTCACATTAACCAAGTGGTACACTCAAAAAATAGTAGCACATAAATAAAGGAGGAGTAAAGAGTGAAGGACTGACTGCCCCTAATCAATGTTTCAACTAATAACCCATCATCTGGCTCATCTCAGATACTTGCACTCATCATGGGCATATTGAAAATTTCAAGAAAAAGGATTTTTATAAAGAAACATCCTGAGAACCCAAATGGCTGTAAAGCCTAAAAGTACAAGCAGAGAGAACATCTCCCAGGACATGAAAGTTTTTGTTTTCTCCAACTCCTTGCATATGGTTAATGGCTTCATTGTTATAAATTACAGGGGAGCAGAACAAGATTTTCCATCTATAAAGATGATGGCATGTCATCTTACTGGACTGTATCTTCTGTAGGTACAATATAAACCAATACCTTTTAGTGCAATAATTTTATGAGAGTGGATAGCAACACATCTCCCAATGAGACCACACATTTTCCACTAAGTACGTGCTTTTGTGTCATATGTATTGGATTAAGTATACAATTTCTGTTATTGTTTAAAGAAATTACCTCTAATCCACCAAATGCAGGGCTGGAACACATGACATACCAGACACCCAAATCCCAGGAAGTGCACACAACTATGCTACACACACATAATGCTTCACTCCTGCTTTAGTTGTTACACTTCTCAGAATGATGCACCAACTGCTGGGCTATGGAAACTTCAGATCGTGAGTCACCTAGTCCAGCATACATTACTTGAGAATATTACAAGGCAGTGATGAAGAAGTATCTTTCTCCTGTTCACGTGTCTTAAATACTGTATACCAAACAGACATCAAAGTGTTTCCTTTAGGTTATTATTTGTAGTTTCTTTATCTCTGAACAGGTTTGGTGGGGTTTGAAATGCCTTGGCTGTATGTGAATTCAAGCATGGCAGCGTATGACTATTGTTCCGTACGAACATTTCATTGCTGCAGCCTTAGAAGTCAGCGTGATTCTGGAATGAAAGGCTACTTAAGGCCACAGTAACAAATTAATATATCTTTCCTTTACATATACACTCTACACTGTATTTCACTAAAGATTTTAGGCTTCTGCTGTGAAACTCCCCATGAAACTCCCCATTTTTGTTCATATCATCTGTTACAAAGCACTGCCCTGTAGCCACCCCATGAACTGCCTGGCAAGTTAGAAAGTACTTCTGTCACTCAGCTTTTTAAATTGCTTACCTACTCAGAGCCAGTTCCTCCTGCATTACAGCAAATGCAAAATACAATTTTTGAAACGAGAGTTGTATTCTGTAATAAAGTAATCCACTTATTCATTTAGCAAAGAGATATCATTTTCTTTAAATACATGCAAAAACCCCCAGTGCTCCTACTCATACTCACTTTTAGAGATTTTATTCTGCCAGTTGTGAGGGAACCCATCTGAACTGTAGCCACCCAAAAGTCTGCTCCCCAATCAGAGCTAGTCATCCAGGCTCCATCCTAAATCAATACAGAGATAGGCACCTTCAAAGACCAAGAGATTTAGATAGCGGGATGAGTATCTCGACATGAATGGATTACCTGCAGAACTGCCTCTCTCCCCTCCCCAGCCTGATTTATCTCTACAAGCAGCCTCAATGACTGATTGAAATGACACACCTAACTCCTACATTAGTAAAGTTGGATCCCACCCTAAATGTTTGACCTCTGACACTGCTGCTGGCTATAAATAGCAGTATCTGTTATTTAAAATAATACCACATGAAAAGAAAAAAAGTGTAATAACATTAATTCAAAATTATTTTCCTGTGACACCTCCAAAGCATGAAAACATTTTCCTATGCTCTGGAAAAGCACCTTAGAAGTGAATGCAAAACTGGAGAACATTTGGATCTCAGAAGGTAGGAAAGCTCATTTTCCTCCTTTTGTCTATGCATAGAAAAGAAGTAGGAAAGATTCAGACATAATAGTTTTTAAAATTTTAAAAACATCTACATTTCAAAATCTCACTAGAAGATACTTAGAAAACACAAGTAGGATTCAGAATTTCAGCAGGAGTGCTCCTGAAAATTTCATTAATCTGCCACTTGTATCTGTGGGAATCTCTGCTTAGGTCCTAAGAATAATAATGGTAAAATAAGAGGCCTGGCAATTTATTAACAGCAGATAAAACCTCTTTCTCCAATGAACCTAGGCTAAATACACACCATGTTTTGGTCATTTTCTCTGCATACCCATAAATTCCAAGTGTTTTAACAAAACACTAAATGACAGTTAATGCATTTCAATCAAATTTCAGTTTCTAGGTAAATACAACTTCTGCACATCTCAAAAACTCACCACATAACCAATAAGCGCTAATTCTTCATTTATTAATGTATTGTAAGTTGAATAAATGTGTGTTAAGCTACAGTGGTTTCAATTTGTAAAGTTAAACAGAATTGCTGAGGTGTTTTAAGAACCAAGAGGAGAATAAAAGATATTGGTAGAACATGTTTTAATTCTTACACCAACAAATAAGCACAAACCCTTTCATTTAGAAAGAGGTCAACAAATTTGGAACACCTTTCACAAAGGACGCAGATTTGGAATCAAATAATTTGGGTTTAGTACCTCTGGCTTTATCTGCTTCCATAACCAAATTCTTTTCCCCCATCTTCTTAGGCATCGCCCAGATCCTGACTGCTTTCATGCAACCTCAGTTATCCAAGAAAGGCAACTGAGTTGTAGATAGCACTGGCCCCTTGGGCCAAGGACCATAATTTCTACAAAACTGGACCAGTCATTTGGTATGGAAATGCATGGGCAATGGGGAAAAAATCTACATTATTATAAGTGGCCATTATTCTGTTCACAGTAAACAGATTTCTGGTTTTAAGTTGGAATCAGAAAATTTTATAAAGGCTTCTTTGTCTCTTGACTGCTAAGAGAGTGGTTCCCCAAAAGATTTTTCTGTGGAAGAAATGTTAAAATAGCTTCCCATGCTGCAGGTAGAACTTTAAGTGTTATACTTGGTAAATATTTGTTAATTCTTTTTTCTGCATTTCTATAGAAAAATTGAGATGGGAAGAGTTGAGACAAGTGATGGTTTCAAGGGAAGCAGAAATAGTAGGAGCAGACTTGCATGTAAAGTACATACTCTACCTTTTGAAGACATTTCCTCCCAGCCTTCAGTATCCAGTCTGTCTGGTTGCTGAACCTTCATCTGCCAAAAGCAACACAATGACAAACTTTTATACTACAGGCCACTGTTCCAGCAGAGGAGTTGCGTGGAGGAGTGTCTGTATCCCCAGCAATTGTCTACATCATGTTCTCCCACTTTTCATTTTGTAGACTCTCCTGCTGTGACAGTGAAAAAGTAATATTGGGATAATACTTACAGTATTTTATGTTATTATTCACTGAATGCAGGGAAATGTCAGCTATCAAATATACCTGAAAAAAGAAATTTATAGACTCTTTTTAAAGAATTGCTGGCAATGAAAATTAACCTGGTTAATGAGAAAAACTAATTTTTATAGAACAAGTGTAACAAAAGGTGCACAAATCTCTCAGTGTAAGAATTTTAGAATTTCTAGTTTGTTAAAATTAGAATTATTAGTAAGAGGACAAGTAAATTTCTATTCACTCCTATTATTTTGTTGATTAAAGTTCAATATTAATTTGATGAAGATAAATCACTCCCCTCCCCCCCTTTTTTAAGATAGATGACTATGAGCATTTGAGAGCCTGTTTTATTCAAGTCAACCTAGTTGCAGCATTAATACCCTCATGAGTAGATCTTGGAGTTCTCTGTGGGGTTTGAAGTACCAGAGTCTAACCTAGTTCCAAAGCTCCATGTGTGTGGTGGAATCACGGTCTACAAGAACCTGAGGATGATACCAGTGTGATTGCCAGCACGTAGTACTCCAACTGGTACTCACACAGTAACGTTAAACTGGCAAGGTACTATCTTGTCATGCTAATAGATTTTCCTTGTAGGACTACTTTAGTAAAAAAGGCAGAGGCTTTGACCTGTCACGAAGCTAACACCAAAGCCTGCAAATGCACAGAGAAGGATACACAGTGAAATCTTAAGCATGTGTATATTAAGAAAATTTACACAATTATCTGTTACAGAATCTTACATGAACAGGAAGATATACTTACCATACGGGCTCATACATTGAGATTATTATGCTATTACCACTTACCCTCAAAGACTTACACAAACATTATCTGAGCTCCTCAAAATCTTGCCAAGTTAACATTTTTTTCCACTCCTAGCTGACATCTGTCACGGTGTTCTGCAAATAAAGTAACAAAGACTGGAAACCAGCCATTTTCAGAATCAGTTGGAGCACTGGGTAGGTCCATATATGCTGTAGATTAGGATTTAAGACTCACAGCAATATGAAATTTGTCTACATTGCATGTGTTGCAGTACTAACATATGGTGATGTTTTGACTTCTAGATGAGCTTGGCTTCTTCCAAGCTGTTAACTTTCATTTTGGTGTTATAACTCTACAGAATGAGAGACTAGAAAATGAAGGAAACCGAACCTTACATTCAAACACGAGACCAGATCCCATGAGTCTGACATCAGGACAAAAATACCTTCCCTCTCCTGCTGCTAAGCGGAGTTTTGTACATTAGAGATTTCACAAGGAAGGGACGGTGGAAGGAAGGTGACGCTAGACATGACGTTATTCCAGGTGTGTTTCGTTAGACCAGGATAAGCGGTCGGGAAGCGACCTCATCTCCCAGGCACGAGAGACCACCGAGCCCCGTGTTACCGCCCAGCGCCCCCCGCACACCCGGCAGGTCGCGAGCAGCTACAGCGGTGGGGCCGGGCCGGGCGGAGCCGCCCCGCATTCCCCGCATTCCGAGCGCAGAGAGCGCCCGAGGACGCTGCCCCTTCCTCCACCGCCTGGGCCCGGGGGCAATCAGCCGCGGGCAGCCCGCCCAGGGGAGGCGGCGCCCGCCGGGGCCCGGCCCGGGGGCAGGGCGGCAGAGCGCCGGGAGGAGGAGGCCGGGCGGGGGAGAACCGGCGTGGCGAGCCTCACGCTCAGCACGGCGCTGCGGGAGCCGGAGGGTCCCGGCGGGGACGGGAAGCGAGCGCGGGTCTCGCTCCCGCATTCCCGGCCCGGCCCCGCGGTCACGTGCGGCCCCAGAGCACCGCCCCGCGCGGCCCCGCCCCGGCAAGGAGGCGGTGGCGGGGGTTAACCCGTGGCGGGGCGGCGCGGGCGGAGCGGAGCAGAGCAGGAAGCGCCCGGGGTGGGAGGCGGGAGAGGCGGCCGCACTCCGGAGGAGGAGGAAGGGGGTTGGGAGCCCGGCCGCCGTCGCCGCCTTCGCCTCTTCCTTCCGCCCGCTGCGCGGAGCGAGGCGCGCGGGAGGCACCTGTCACAGCCGCCAGGGCGAGCGCGGCGTCCTCCGCGGTGAGAGGCGGCGGCGGCGGCAGGAGAGGCCCGGCACAGCTCAGCGGGCCCGGCGCGGAAAAGGCTGCGGAGATGATGCCGGTGAGTGAGAACGGGGAGAGTTCGCGTCGTCGCTCCCCGGCCTGGCGCCGCGCTGCCGGGCGCTGGGACGCCTCGCCTTTTCCTGCGGGACTGCCGGCGGCGGATGGAGTGCGCGGCGCCGCCGTCATCCCCGGGCCAGCCGGGACAGAGGGCTGCGGGGCTGCGGAGACGTCGGCGGGCTCCGCGCCGGGGGTGGGGCCGCCGGTCACCGCCGTCTCTGGCTGTGGGGGGCACCACCTGCCCCCGGCCCTCCGCCCGCGGGAGCTGCACCAGCCGTGACAGGTCGGGAGCCGCGTCCCCCCAGGCTGTTGCGGAGCGGCGCCTCACGCACCCCGGTGGGGAGGCGGGGGTCGCCCCCGGGTTGCTGCCGGCCGCCGAGGCCCGCCGTGAGGCGTAGGGGGTGCGCTGTGTTTGGGTGAGTGGGTGTGCGGGGGGTGTGTCTGATTGTTTCGGGGTTTTACACCCGAATCCCGATCCCTCGCCGCCCGGCTGCGGGGAAGGGCTGAACCGTCCCGGGGCAGGCGGCTCCGGCCCTGCTGCCCGGGTCAAGCGAGTGCAGGCGGCAGCACCGTGTCTGCTTGACTCCCTCCTCGGTTGCTGTCAACGCTTTTGTGAAACCGTCGCTTATTTATCCAAGACGAACCCTTTCATTTTCCCGCAAACAACCTTGATTGTCTTCTGTGACAGAATCCCTGTCCGTTTCCTGCCCCTCGCTTCCCTCTCCTGTCGCTGTGGGCTGATGCAGTGGTCAGAAGAGAGTTGTTCCTGATGACTGTTCGTTTTATGGCAAGATCCTCTGGGACGAAGTAATAAACAGTCACATTCCTTTTGTTGATTTCTTTCAAACTCTATTTGATCTCAAATGTGGCTTTATGAGGTACTCCAGTATAATGGACTATCTCCCATGTTTTCTCTATTTCCAGTAGAAATTAGCTTTTTATTTACAGTTCCTCTGCAGTGTTTGCAGCTGAAGCACTGCAGCAGAATGTTTCTCTGTGAGAACATTAAAGACATTTTTTACAAGATTTTATTGCTCTAAATTTGTTTTGTGATTGAGAGGAGGAAATAAATAGCTCGAACTGGGTGTAAAATTTCAGATGGAAGAGTACAGGTAGTGTTTAAAAGCCAGGTATTATAACAAGCTTTTTAACATCATGTGCGCTTTAACTTCCAGCTGCTGGGTGCCAAAGTACTGTATTGATACTGATGAGAATTGCAGTGCACCGGGCATGTTAGAAACCAGCAACAAAGTTCATGGAGTTACAGGCTTGTGCTATGAATATGTGGATGTTAGCTTGTACAAACAAAAACAAGGTGACAGATTCATCTTGCTTCTCAGCCTGGGTTATGCTTTACATTCATAAAATTCCTGTTGAAAACCCAGCATGCCAATGACATGCTAAGTCAGAACAAATGTATTTGTTTCCCATTACTAACCCATGTGTGGGTTTCACATTAACGTCATAACTTGGGTGGTACAGTGATTGACTTCTTAGAAAGTTTCTTCTTACCTATTTGAGTGTTTCTACCACTGTCTTGTGTTACCTTCTTGCTTGTTCAAATGTGGTAGGTGTTTGTGTTTATTGGAAGGTGGTTGAAGATTCAGACTTCTTACTATGTTTTTGAAACACACTTCAAAGCATTTTTAAATGACAGATGAATTTTAATAAAACAAATTACCTCGCTACAGCAGAGGTAGTAATGTTGCAGATTAGAGCTTACTGAGTCCAAGTCCTAAAATAATAAATATTTTACTTTTCTAAAGACATTTTAGATGATGTTATGGACAGTCTATCAATCAGGAATATGTATATTTAAATAAATAGATATATTTAAATGGACTTGTTACAGTGCCTTCAGTCTTTCAGTTTCTCATCCCAACTGGACCACAAGGATGAAAAAACCCAACTCCATTTACTGGACTCATCAACATACAATATCCAAATAATGTGAGCATATGGCTGTAGAACCAGACCGAGTGTTTTAGGTTTTTTACTCGATTTTTTGTATTCTGAGAATGGAAAATTTAGTGATTTAACTTTTTACCTTAGAGAATTCCTTGACTTCATATTCGTGGAAGCTTTTTTCCCCCCTAAACCAGTTTGGTTTTTCCTTGTGGGTATTTAGGGCTTTGGGTTTTTTAATGTAATTAGCAAAAGCATAAAACAGCACAAGGAGAGATTTAATACTGCTAGACTTACCTACTTGTTTAATCAGTTCATTACCATAGTTTGGCATCAACAAATTAAAAGTAAACGTTAACAAACTTTTGTAGTTTCTCGAGATTCACATTTATTAGACTTGAAGTAATTGATTGGGGCTACTTCTGCATTGGTAATTTTTTTTGGCATTTGTACAATTTTTAAGAGAAGTAGTATCTGAAGTCCCTGTTTTTCTCCTTTGGGGTGTCTGTTGTGATTTTTTTTTTCTCCCCTCACAGGGGAAATAGTGCTACTTCTCAGAGGTTTTTTATCAATTACAATTTCTGTTATGAGTGGGATACTTTGCACTCTGTTCTTCAGCATCCTTTTATTACAAGAATTGTATTCATTATCTTTTTTTTCATATTGCTTACTCTGGTTCTGAAAAGTACAGAATAACTATTCTTGGTCCTGAACACAGTTGGGCTTGAAGAAGAATTAGTGATTTAGACTACAGCTTTCTCACCTGGATTTTTTTTTCCATTTCTTTGCTGACAAGGCATCTCAGTCATAAAACTTTCATGGCCTTCAAGAGATAAGGACTATGTGTAGGATGAGCTTATGATGCTACACTGAATATCACCTCTGCTAGGTGTTCCTATGAGTATGCCTTGGATAGAGGGATATTTTTTCACTGAAAAGTCAAGGTTAGTGTTTCTTGCATTCTTGTAATAAAGTGTGCAAACCTAGAACCATGTGGTATCCTTTCAAAGAGGAAATCTTTTGGGTTAAAACAGCCAGAGTTATATTTATTTGCAGAATTATTGTGGATATAGTTCCTTTTTCAGCCACATAATCTATAACCTGATTGGAGGAAGAGTTATGTAGATTTTTGTCTATTTGCCCCAGATGAAAGGCTTTTTTTTGTGATGCTTTAGAGTTTGTGTTTGAAAGAGTGTTAGAAACTTCTCCTTAAATAATGCAATTAATGCCTTATTTTTTTTCTTGGATGGGAGTTCCAGAATTACCTCTTCTGTCAAGTATTAGCATTTTCCTTGGCCACAAGGGTGCACACATGAAAAAAGTCACGAGGAACACTGTTTTCCCACTTACAAAGAAATACAATGCAATAAGGAACTGACACGTTGGAGAAGCGTGTAACACTTTCCTCCTTTTTTTTTTTTTCTTTTTTTGTTCTTTTTTTTAATTATTTTTTTTCCTAATTTTGAGTATAATTCTTTCACAGTGTGTGAAGTAACACCTCAGTAAAGAGATGTGTAGGGTCCATATACTATCAATAAAGGTGATGGTGGGCACTGTGTAAGAAATTGTGATGGATCAAATCTTCCAGGAGGAAGAGTTGGGATTGCGTGTTCTCCTAGCAGAGCTTTTCTGGTTTTGCCTTTAACTCATGAATATCAGTGAGGTTGCAGCCACTCATTCACATTTTTGAAAGCATCCAGGAGGAACCTTACAGGACTTCATGTGAGGCTTATGCTGGGCACATCTGCCTGTGTATGATCAGGTAGTTGTGATGGTTGTTTTCACAGAAGGGAGAGTGAAAAGTTTATGGAGTGTTTAGTGGTTTAATTTTTTTTCTAGTTAATTTTGTGGGACACTGCAAGTCTTCTCTGACGATGCACATGACAAATGTATATTTTATGTTAGACTAGAGAATTTGTACGTAAGCCCCTGACCCATGAAGTTGAATAATATGACTGATAAAATACAAACCAGAGATGGGATATATGCAGGAGTTTTTTCAGTTAAGCTGATGAATTAAGAAAAAGTGAGGGGTTTGGTGGGCTTTTTGGTTTTTTGGTTGGGTGGGGATTTTTTTTCTTTAAAATGAATATACACTTGTCCTGTGTTTGGTCTAAAAGATTTCCCAAAGGGTCCAAAGTGGGCATTGTTTATTAGATTGCTTATTATTTAGATCCAGAATATTCTTATGTCAGTGTCCCCTGTTCTCTTCCCATAGGAGGGTTGCTACTGATATAATTATACATTGTAGAGGAAGATGTCGCTTTAATACACTTAAATCAATATTATGAATTTTAATTATATTAATATGAGCAATTTTTGGTGATATGGAGATAAAATATATTGTGATTAATTCAGAACTGTATAGTTCTCAGCAGTACTGATATCCTTGTTTGCTGAATAAATCTGAACTGACTGTAGAGAATAATTTGCATGTTTATCAGCCATTATTAATGGAGTTATTTATTGCAACAAAGCTTAAAGGCCATTTCATTTTTTTGGATCATGTCACTATTTTTTTAGGTTGACAGAATATGGCCTATTCTGTGGTAAAAATAAGTTCATCAGCTTCACCATGTCAACAAAAAGTACAATACACATGCTAGTCTGATGATAGAATATTTATTAGATATGCGTGGGTTTGTTGAAATGTATGAGAATTTTGAGGGAAAGAACGCTCTCTCATATGTTTACATAGGTGAGTTTGTTGTCCACTGCAGACTTCAGAGTAAATAACTATTTGTTTGACAACAAAATTCCGTTCCACCAGACTGAGTTATCTAACAAAGCCAAGTTTCCAATGAAATACATTATTTTAAAAAACCTTGCTTATTCAGATATTCATCTTTGGATGCATACAGCTGTGGAGCAGCCCCCATTATGCCAAGAGTTGCCCATAGAAAAAAGGCACTGCTTTTTTGTAAAGAATTTGAAGTGTAATGCCTGGTATTAAAATCAGTGCTTATGTTTATTATCTTTTTAAATGTCCGTGGGGGTTAGATAATATTTTTTTTGTCTTTATAAACTACAGACATCTTTAAAATAAAAAAAAATCATTGCTGAGGATAGAGGTTTGAAGAAGAAAACAAATTATAGCCTGATTAGGGGAGTGGGGGGAAGGCGTCTTGCTCCCTTTCCCTCATGACTCACTGTTGGAATTTACAAGTCTTATGTGTTTGTCTAAATTAAAAGCTTAGTATTACCATACATTAATTACTAGCACAAGATAGCTCAAAATACGTAACCTCCTAAATGAATGTGCTAGCCTGGGATGAAGGAGGTTCATTCCTGGGTTTGTACCAGACCCCAGCAAAGGGAGATATTAATTTTTTTTCCTTAAATTGAAAAATTATATTAGGTGATCCAAAATATCTTTGAAATCTTTCTGCATTTGTGAATAGCTTTTCCATCAGCCTTGAGTCTGGTGTCTCATTTGTTCTTAAATTGTGGTAAGATTTTTAAATAAACAAATGTTCTAAGATATGAATTTTAACACTTCAGGCTGGTACATTTTTCTGGGAGTTGGGAAATCTGCCATTATCATCTATTAAACTTGAAAGCATGTAATAATCTTGAATGTGTTAGGCAATTTATCAGTGGAGTGTGCTCAATGTTTTGAGGTTCTGGAAGCAATTTTTTTATGACAGACAATAATAGAATTATATTGTGCAATAATAGACACCATCCTTCAGAAGCAGATTTGTGTGTCAAAGGCAACAATGGTACCTGGAGGACAAAGCATAAATTCTGCAATAGCTCAAAGGGCCAGCAAGAATATGAACTGCTTAGTAGAGAACAAAAATGTTTTGAACTTCAAATTTCAGTCACTTTACCTGGGTTTTAGGTCACCCTATTATTTTTCTAAGCTCATGCTTGGAAGCAAGTCCATGTGCTGTACTGGAGAGCAGGTTTCTCATTGTGGTGCAGTAGGATGTTGGAGCAGCTGAATTCCTTTTGGGGTTGAGGTTTCACAATAGGGATGAGCTGGGTTAACCATTTCCTGCAGCTCTGGAAGAGGCTGCTTCCTCTTCCTTGCTGCTCATTCCCACCATTGGCTGTGAATGGACTGCACTGCTTGTCTCTGTAAAGCCATGTAAATGTAAAAATAGCCCTGTCCAAAGAACATTGAAGAGATTTGTGTACACATGTGTATATACGTGAGTGTATACATGTACGTGTGTGTGTATATTGCACTGACTTGTCTTGTCCATGATGGTACAGGAGGGAGCAGATTGCTTGGCTAAGATTGATAACAGAGAAGGGGATGGGCAAGTGGAATCTCTCTCTTCAACTATTTTTGTTTATTCAGTTGAGTTTATTGTGGAGCTCTACCTCAGGCAATGTATTTTGAACAGGTGAGTAGAGCACTGAGATGAAACTGAAGTCTCTGCAGTGTGGTAATGTTGTTACTTCAGAAATAAGTTATGGTTTCACTGGTTTCCACATTTTTATTGCATACACAGTAACACTTTACATTTTCTCTGAAATGGGGAAAAGTAAGGGATATTGGGTTTTTTTGGTAAAGTATGTGGTCTTTGAGGAAATCTTGAGAAATATAAAGTTGAGACACAAAAATAAATGGCAAACCAATAAAACTTAACTGGCAGTTGCTAGTCTGTCATCATTTCTCACCTCTCTCTTTGCAGTAGTGCATTCCTTCTGATTTCTGACTATTATTTCCTTATTCTCTAGATTCATAGTGTATTCTAGCCTAGTTCTTTGGTAGTGGAAGTACAATTAAGATTTTTGTTTTCGTTTCCAGTTCACTGCTTTGCTTAGCAGCAGAATTCTATTTATGTATGAAGAGTCTGTAGCTGTAAAATACTTTATTTAAGGAATTCTATCTCTAGCAGGAAGCAATCTCATCTAAACTTGCATATGTTGCAGACACTGTATTTAACCCATGTATCCTTATGTGTAAGTTTGACAAAAGGATTTCAGTGTTCACATCATTAAACTTCTGTTTATAGATTGAGAATGGAGGAGGAAACTGAGGCTTCAGTTTTGTGTAGATGAAATAAATGTAACTGCAGGGGTTGCTGAAGTCCTGCATCCCTGCTGCCCCCTCTCTTGTATTGGCTCTCTCTGGTATTTATCTGTTTCTGTGCTGAGCTGTTTGCAAACTCAGCAGGAAGTTGTTTGCCTTTACTTTTTTTTTTCATTCCTTTGTTTCTTTTATTTTTTTACCCACCAGGATACTTCTCTGCCAGCAGAGCACACTGAAAGTGACTCTGTGCAGGGTCAGATAAGCACTGGAACCAGCACAAGAAAGGGCAGAAGTGCGTAGATTGCAGGAAGGATGTAATCAGTTTTATCAGTTTAGGTTTGGATCTTGTAGCTTGAAACAACTCCATGGTGGTGAATGAATATGGATGGGCAGATGGATTCATACCAAAAGCATCTTGATCTATGTCCAGAATGGCAAAGAAATGTAACTTTCCTGCTCTCTGAAGTCAGACCGAGTAAACAGTGAGTTTCTAAGGTCTCTGCTACGCTAATCTAGGAGATTCTCTCCAGTCCCAAATCCCATGCTCATAAGCAAAGTGCATTGACTAGCATCTGAATTAACTCTGTGTTCTAATCTCTTGGGAGCTAGTTGGACACTGGGAGACCAGTAAACCATGTTCTCCTTAAATCCAGAATATGTGTGTCCAGACCTACTAAAGTGAATAGCTGGGAATTGTTGAGAGTTCCTGTATTAGATGAAAAAAGTAGACAGAGCTGCATTAATATGTGGAGAAAAGTCTTGCCTGCATTTCTCTCCAGTGTATTTAAATGGAAAGAAACAGAGTGGTTTGAGACTGGCAAGGTTTACCACAGCCATTAAGTACAGGCTTACATGTGTAATTTTTTTTTTTAGTTTCTCTGAGAAGCTGGGTAAAATCTTAGTTTATAGTAACAAGTATAGTTTTAAGTTGAGAAGACATACTTTGAATGCATTTTTGCAAGAGAAAATCCTTTTCTAATCCTGCTTCCTAATGCAATTTGTCTTATTTATGTTTCAAGGCAGTGCTGCACCTGTTGGTATTCTTACTGCTGCTCTGCTATAATTTCAACATACTAATGGTACTTTCAACATAATTCAACTTTTTTTTTTCCTTACCTCCTCCTCCCCCTCCTTTACTACTTTATAAACAAACACACTTCCCAAAGCATATCTATTTTCTGAAATCTTAATCAGGGTGGTGGTCAAAATTTGAATTTGAATGTACTGATATCTCAATCACTTCCTTTGAAAAGTTAAAATGTAAGGAGAGGATACTTTCACATTGTTATGGTATAAACGATGTCTGTAAAATGGTTGGCAGGCTGTTAGTGTTTCACAGAGAGAATAATGTGATAGCCAGAGTATAAACCATGTAATGCTATGGACAGCGTAGGAAACTAGAATCCCTAACAAGTTTAAACAGTTCAGCTAGTGGTTATTTGACGGAAACTGTTACCCACTGACAGCTTAACTAACTTTTTGGGGCATATGAGAAAGCATCTGTGAAACCATTAATTGCTTACAAATCCTACAAGATCATTTTTATACCACATGGGTATGTTAGATGCCTAACTTATTCAAATATGTATGTCAGAGTAGTCAAACCAGGTTCTTAATTTTAAAATTGCTATTCAGATCTATCCACAGAGAAGTGGTAAGATTTTACTGCCATGTTTTTTAAATGCGAGCTCTTGGAATTGAAATTTTGAATGATTTTTCAGGCTAGGGAATGGGTTAATTACAATTCAGGCACCAAACAGTTGAACTGTAGGTATGCTTTGGGAGATGACTGAATTCTTGAAACAGTGTCTTGTAAAAATAAACTATGAAATTCTTCTCTGTGTGCAGCTTCATCTCTGCATGCAGCTCTGGATGTCTCAGCATGCCTGATGCTTAATTTCCTAATGTATTGTTTTATTGTCTCAAGTCATCTAAGTTTCAGTCAATTTTAGCTGCAAGTCTGAATCATGTACTTCTGATTGTGGAAAAAAGATCTGTAATGGTTGACCTCCTTTATACTTCTAAATCATGTCAGAATCAATGCAGTTATAAACCATATCACATGGATTTGAGTCTATTCTAGCCTATGCCACTTGGAAATCTTTCCAGTCCTTTTTCTGAATAATTTTTTTGGTTACTAATAGTACAGTGTAGCTGTCATTTTATTGTTATTTATTAACACTTCAGCAAGGGCTTGTTGGATATGGGAAGGTGCTATACGTATCCAAGCTTTACACTCAAAAAAATAAATTTATAGTCTTGTTTGCAGTGCTCTCTTCCTGCCAAATTCCTGACTGCAGTACTTTATTTTTACCTTCCCCCCACTCCCAGATGGTGGAGAGCAATAGTATTTGTTTTTGTCAAAGTGATAACAGGTAAAGTAGTGAAGGAGGTTTAAATCTGTTTAAATTCTGCGTGATAAACTGTTGTGTTTACCCCAGTGTGATTTTGAAATCCAATTCAATATTTACATTCGAATAATTTAATTTATATATCAAGTATTTTAGTTTTGCTCATTTTTAGCTAAACAGAAAGTACTTTTGAATTGGGTCGACTTTGATGTATACCAACCTTTAGAATATTTTGATAAAGGAATTTTTGTGTTTATGGCTCAAAATTATAACCTGAAAAAGCACTTTAAGGGACATAAAAGACACACTAAATCAGAGGATTTACTGTACAGTGTTTCTAATATGGTATTTTTGTGTTTCTGGGTGTTTTGTAACATTCAACCTGACAAATCTTCGTGATTTGAGTCTTCAAGGCATTACTGGATTACCCCCATTTGCTGCTGCTCCCTTCCCCCAGCCATCTGAAGCTACCAAATACTGCTCAGTTTGCTCTCTGAGTTCTGAAGAACTGAGAAGCTTTGACGCAAAATTACAAGTAAGCTTGATCTGGAGCGTGCATGTAATTGCCCTTTTCTGGGCAGGAAGAAGCTTTTGGTCAGCTTTTTCTTATTATCTCTCCAATGATTTAGAAATTTTTCAGGCACTGAGGTTTTGACAGCCTTTTTTCTTCCAGTGCTCAGGGATGAGTGTTCTAATGTGTCTGAATTTGTCTTCCTCCCCCCCCAATTAAGGTGGGTACTAAAGTCTTTCAGTGATTCTTCTTAAGTAATACGGTTTCCTTGTGAGACAAGATGTGTTCAAATATGTGAAAGAAAGCAAAAATATGTATGTTTTCATGTAGATCTGTATGTTTTCATGTATTAGTGTTTGTAATCATACTGGAATAAACAGTCTGGTTTCCTGTGGACTTAGGGGTACCACTGTGTTTCTAACATCTTTTGGAGAGCAGATGGTAAAATCTCTTCCATACACTCCACCCTCATATGGGAAAAAGGAAACACACTCCCCCAAACTCATTCTCTGTGTAGGTTATTGAGTGTACAGTTGTTAATGTGATGGAACATCTTGTTTTTACCTCAGTAAAAGCTTTAAGAAATGCTTAAACTTGGTTGTCAGTTTACTGAAGTGGAAGTGATAGGTAAACCTAGATACCTGTCTCATTAAGTGTTATTAATTTATAATGATCTGTGAAAATATTAATTTTGTTGTTAATGTTGATGGGGTTTTGTTTTTATGTTTGTTTATTTTACTTTTCCCAGTATGATCCATGGATTTTTTGATTGATCCTACTGTAGAAACAGAAAGAGTATACATAGAAAAAACCACAAGGTATTTGGGTTTTTTTAAATCTTGGATGCAAATTATAAGAAGTTAATTTTCATCTGGGTGTAATATTAAGGTGTCTGTTTAGATTAATTTTCCACAAATATGGAAAAGCTTAGCTTAGAGAGTCTCTGTGCAATCATGCATATTTGTAGTTAAACATGTTTAAATAAATTGTACATTTGCACATTTGGCGTTTATATTATGGCTTATATGGCAAGAAGAGAGAAGTGACAATAGTGAAAGAGTAAAATAGACTGGCAAAGTGAAACAAGGTTATTAAAACAAATAAGCCTTAATTTAAAGTTATTGCTACCCTGCATGCAGTTTGGTGTTATATTCCTTCTGAACTCTTTTCTTCTTACTTGTTCATTACTTCTCTGAATATTCTTAGCTGCTCACACCTATCAGTTTTCATCTCTAGCTTTATTTTCAGTAGTCTTCCATTTTGTGTAGACGTTTGATGCAAACTTTTATGCATTTTAGAGAATTAGACTTTTGAATTTTCCTTTATATCCTTTTTCCCTGCGTCATTCCATGTCGTTTTCAGAGATCACGTGTCTTCATATTAAAGTACTTTAGTGAGATCACAAGCTGCAATTACTTTCCTACTGAGTGATTTACATAATCTGCAGGTGTATAGATTTGCTACATATGAGCTTTGTCATACAAGGCAAGACTTCTTGGATTTTACATGTAATTTTTTTGCATTTAGTGTATGAGAACAACTTATGTCAGTGAAACAGTGCATGTATCTTACTTCCTTCATTTAAAACTTTAAAAACCTCTTGAAATTTTAGTGAAGAAAATCCCCTTCTTTCTTAAGTTTAGGATTTTGAGTCTGATACATTAAGCAATCAGAGACTGGTATTCCTATCTCTCTACATATGCCCTAGATTTGTATTTACCTGTCTGACAGTAACAGTTCTAAAGCAGCCAAATGCCTACACTGGATCAGGCACTCAGTGTGGAGATGATACTTTCATAGAACATAAGGGGCTACCCTGTGTTTGTATTGCTTTTATTATTTATTTGATTTAACAAATTACACACAGATGTTTTCAGTTATTTCAGGAGGGATGACAGGATGAAAGGGAAATTCAGTGACACATGTTTATTTTAGTTCCTATTCTTCTTTTGAAAGAACCCAATTATCCAGTAGATATGACAGGCTTTAGTGTTTGACCCTCCCATATACTGCTGGTCTGCATGTCTTTCTTGCCTTCCTAGGTAAGGCTTTTATAAGTTTGGGGGGCAGGTTAGAAGAATTCAGACCAAAGCCAAGGTTGAAAGAGCGGGATAATGTGTTAAAACAGGCTCAGCTTTTCCTCTCGAATATTTATTCATGTGATAGGGTTTTTTCTGGCAGATCAAGATACAAGCTGGTTTTGAAGAACAACCAGATTAGATTTTTTTCATCCTTCCTAAAGCAAAACAACCCTTCCCTTTTGAGAAATAACTTTGGGTTTCTATTTATTTAAAATGTTCTTAGTTGCTAATAGGTTATTTTTTTAAAGTTGCAGCATTTTAAGCATCTGACACCATTCTACCAATGGTATTCTCAATAAATCTCTCAACGTGATACATGTTTGCTGAGCAGGAAGGAAGAATACTGCATGAGATCAGAATGTTTTTGTTAGTGGCAAAATGCATTATGGGAGGACAGTACTGATTCTGAATGTCGAAGCACTTTATTTAAAGTATCTCATTAGCTTTGTCTGCTCTGCAGCTGCTGGTAGGGAAGGGTAAAGTGAAAATGCAGTGCCTCACAAGCAAAATTGAGGGCTCCATACTTTTCTGTTCTTGCAGTTAATGTGTTACACAGTGTGGCTCATAGCTTTGAGGGAGATGGGTTATCTGGTTCTGCTGATCTGTGATAGTGTGGGTCGGTTTGTTTGGGTTTGTTTTTGTTTTGTTTTTAACCTCGGGTCCCTCCTCTCTCCATTTACTCTGGGAAGGAAATGGATCAGGCTGGAGAATTATGCTTTTTCCCTGCAGTTGTAGAGTAAGGGCTAAGTGCACTGTTGGTGCCATTGCTCTGCCTGTTCCCCATGCCCAATCCTGTATGGTGTTGACAGGAAAGATGATAAACATTTGCTGTCCCTTGACGTGACAAGACAGGCAGAAACATAGTTTACAGTTTGTGTTCTCTGCTGCTTGAATTATGTCCAGCAAGAAGACAGACTTTGCCAAGAATGGGATAGTGCTTGAACTACAGTATTTTTAGGCATAAATATATGGTGGTGTTGTTTTTAAGCTGGTTGTTCCATTTAAAACACTTTTTGATTTATGAAAATGTGTCCTGGAAATGTCTTTTGACAATTGCCAGGATCATTTGCCCTTGGGACTTCTGCTCCTGTCATTGCCTCCTTCAACAGGAAAATCACTTCTGTGTCTTTTGGGACAGCCAGAGCCTTACATGTAAATTTATTTAAGATAAATACTTAGTGTTTATCATCATTATAATAGCAACAAAGACTACTGTTGCACAATGAGAGGATAGCAGAACTCCCCTACTGCAACCTTGCCTAATTAGGTGAAACTTGATCTAGCCTATCTTGTTCCTGTCACAACTGTGGCCTGTCTTGTTTCTTTAGAACATCTTATCACTGCTCGTCATTACTGCCTTAATTCATGTGCCAGTAGACCAAAAATACTCCATTTAAGTAGTTTTTCACTGTAGTTCTTGCACAGAAACTGTTATTAGGTTTTAGCTTTACACAATATTTTTATATTCACTGCTATTTACAACTGTCCATATGAAGAATATTTTAAGGATGGTTCTTCAGAATATTGTTAAAAGATCAAAAAGGAAATCTTGGCTGCCGAAAAAGACTGGACGTAACTCTAAACAGTGGACCAAGGACAGAATTATAAAAAAGAAGGTGGGACAACATTAAGTTTTGTTTATTTGCTGTAATCTTAAGTTATTTGGGATTTCTTTTTTGTAAAACTAAACAGTTTTAGTTTAAACAGGATTAGTGTTTGTGGGTATGTGAGATTTTTACTTGAAGATCAGAGATTATTGCCTTATATGATTTTCTTTTGTATATAAAATGCCTGAAATTTTAAATTTTACCATGCATAGCTTGATTTAGTAGTATTAGTAGTTTTTCGTTCAACCAAAATGGAGTTCTGAGTACAAACCAATAGCTTTTAATTTTTAAATCTGCCACCTTAAGACGAAAGAAATGTTTTGGAAAGAGTTCTTCCAGTCTCATGGAAAGAAAATTCTGCTGGCTTTCCTGTTGGACTCCCAAGGATGTATTTACTTTTCACATACTATTTTTTTACCAAGCCAGGTAACATCTTTACATCTAAGATTGAATGGCTGGTATTCCCTGAAACCAATGCACTAAACAACCAGTATTTTGTTAATACTTTCTGCTTAGTGGAAGAAAGCTGTGGTAGTACTTTCTGCATTCATTCTATTGAAAATAAAGAAGAAAGAATAGTGCTGGTTCTATTTGCGACACTACATATGGCTGTATGGCTATAGATTTTGTAGAAATTGTTCCGTGTTTGTAATATGATAAAATTATGTTTGGTACTGCAAATCACCTTTATTATTTGACAAAAAGCATGATTTTTAGTAAAAATACTGTGTAAGTTGGTTTTGGTTTGGTTTGTGATTTAGATTTTTTCATTTGATGGGGTGTTTTATTCGTATTTTGTTGAAAGGTTTGTAAAAGAAAAGATACAAATGCCTGTCTTAGTATCCTATGCTTTTTCAATGACATGATTTTTCAATGCAGTAGGCAGGTCAGGTTTTTCTGGAATTCAGTGGATTTTGGATGACTTTGCTGTTGCTGTTGACAAGGTCGAACACAAGACTGTAGAAACATCAGCACCTCCCTGTCCTTAACCTTGGCCAAAATATTTTTAATAATTTGAGAACATTCAGTTCTATCCTACAAATTCAGTGGGACACTTCTGTTGCATGTGGAGTTTGAAGATTGTTTTCTTTCAGGAAAATTGACTCCAGCCCTCACACTGAGCTCTGCTCTTCAGCTTTGCTGGTGTTGTCAGACTGAGCTTTCTTTCCAAGTGAATTACAGTGATGCGAATGTCAATACGCAAAAAAAGCTTGGATGAGACTTTGCTCCATATCCCCACCTAATAAAAGTAAAACACTAAATTTTTTGTCTCTCTTGTCTGTCATCTGGTTCTTGAGTCTTTGTAGAGGGTGTCCTTTTTTGTAGAGTTTGGTGTTCAGGGGATTTTGTGTGTGTATGGTTTTTTCTGGTTTGGGTTTGCGAGTGGCTTTTTTTTGGTTTGTATTTGTGCATGGTTCTTTGGTTTGGGTGGGGTTTTTTTTAAACCTTTCATTTTAGCAAAGACAACCTTTTTTTTTTTTTTTCCCCCTGACTGGAAAGCTGATATTATTATGTAATAAAAGGATCTCTGAAGCTGAGTCATCTTGAATTCGTTTAGTTTTGGTTTTAATTTATTGCCAATTCACCTGCGTGTACTGTGAATTTTACAGCACTACATTTGTGTTCTTCAGCCACGTCTTCCTTAATGATTTAGAGAATAAAATATTTAGGAGTATTTTTAACATGTTATTCATATCTCATCAGTTGATGAAATGGAATGGGGCAGTTTATGCTTTAGGACTGTTTTAGCAAGCTTATGATGTATTTGAGGTACGACATACTGGTTACCCTGTCAGATATGAAAGATACAGACCTCTGAACACTAGAACTAAGTGATGGATGGCATGTTGTATGATGGGATGCAGTTGTAGTGCGGCAGTGTTTCCTCCCTCCTTTTCCCTGGATGCTGTGAGGCCACACCTGACCTTGTACTGGGGGTCGCCATGTAATTCTGAGCCATTTGGTTTGGAGGACCCTGACCTGAAGAAGTGAAGAATAGAACTGTGAGCGTCATGTTCATATTTTGTTGAGTAGAGCTGATGGAGTTTATGGATGATTGGAAAGATCACTGCACTGGTGCAGCCTTGTTTTTATCTGGAGTCTTACTGTCCTCCAACCTTCTGATTTCCTGTGTATTACTTAGTAGTGTTTTGTACATTTGCAAATGCAGCAACTGCTGCAGTTTTCTGAGAGTTTAGTAAGAATCCATTATTTAAGGAATTCTCATATTTATAGGCCTTATTAACTTGCAAAATCCTTTGTTATAGTTGGGCTATTTGCTCGTTTCTTAAATAGGTTAGAATGACTTTTTTTTTCCCTTTACTTTTTAATTAATCAGCACAAAATTTTGACAGCTGATTTTTATTGGTTTGTTTCAGGGTGCATTAGATAAATCTCATTGAAATTAGGCAGGTAACCAGATGAGGTTTGTCATTTGAAGATTCACAGAAAAAAAAATCCAGAAAATAAAGAAGGAGTATCCTTAATGGAGACAGCAAGTATCAAAAAAACCGTCTGGAACTTCTTCAGAGCTGCTTGATTTGAAGATCAGTCTTCTGCTCTAGCTGGATGGATGTTAAGACCTATTTGCACAGTCCCATAAGAAATCATATAATGCTAATTTGCAGCATGAGAACGTACTGAGTCGTCATGATGTTAGCATCAACTGATTAGAGCAGAAGGTCTTTCAAGAAGAGTCTCCAGCTTCCACCTTTTAATAATAATTGTGAATATCATGAAATATAGCATATGGCCCACTGTCTTTTAAACAGTGAAAGAAAGCAAAATTTCAGAGCCTTGTTTTGGGAAGAATAAAAGTCTCTCAGTTTTTAATCTGTATTGCCTGATGGAGAAATGTGCTCAGCAAGAACTTGTCAGTGTACCTAGAATTATCCCTGTGTTCCAAAGTCTCTTCTGTGGTAACTGGGGTTTTCACAGTCCTTTGGTAGAATTATTTGCGTCAAGGAGCAACAACAAGATCTCTTGCTGGTTCTCCAGATGTAGCAATTTAGGAATCAAGCCAAAAGATAATATGGAGGGATGTTGAACTCATTCTGAAGCAAGTGCCAAATTATATTTTCCACTAGAAACATCAGAAGAGGAATGTTTTATAGATTTCTCTAACTTCAGGCTGTGTTGCTTTAGCTGATGATGATAAATATTTCACTTGGACAGATATTCTCTTAAAATAGCAGTTTTATAGTAATGCAATCTTTTTGGTTTTTTTTTGTTTGTCCCTTTTAAGCTATACTCATTTTTCCCTGCTGTAGCCACAAGTTTGCTGCCCACCTTTTAGGTTTTATCTCTCAGCTCCTGCTTGACTTTAGCAGAACTGTCTGAATTTAAACATGGCATTTCAATGTTTTTACAAATAACAAACAGCTTCCCTAAAGATAATGTCTGGAGATCTGGCAGTGGTTCACTCCCATGGATAGACTGACTTCTTATAGAGCAAAATATAGTCTAAAATCTGATATAGGATTATAATGTCTAAATTATGTCACTCTTCTGTCCTAGGCAGATGCTAGAAACTTAACATTTGTTAGGTCAGTTGATTTTTTAGCCCTGTTGATATCTTGCTTCCCACAGCCTGTTGGGATTGTTTTTGTTGTTTACACAATTGAACTCTTAGTTGCTATTGTTTTCTTTAGGTATTGTTTTCCTTGAGGTCTGGAAGTTTTTCAGTTAACTGCTGCCTACCTTTCATGTAACAGTTTGTGGATCTGTCTTGCTGATGATGGTTGCTGTTTCCTTCCTTTAGCAAAAATGCTGCCTTGTCTCCCTGCACTACAGAAAGCCTGCTCCACTGCAGGAGTAAGGGGGTTCAGATTCCAGATCTACAATGATGCTGTAGCTCTTTTTCTGTCAAAGTGTCATAGGTTTCCCCATAGCAAATAAACACCAGGTAGGTGTAAGATTTTTGAAATAGCCTGAGTCCTGTTGAACACCTGCTGCCACATCTGACAGCTCATGAAGGGGGCAAAGGCAACAATCCTGGAAGTCCTGGGAGGAAATTCTGCGGTTCTGTCAATTTTTTAAGTCTTCACAACATGTAGGCCTTAAACAAGATTTCCCTACATTTTTGTAAGATTTTTTTTTTTTAAATCTATACTTCTACATTTCTGTAAGAGGAGTTAAATAATTAAAATGATTCCTGTGCTTCAGGTAATTTTACCACAACTGTTGGCTGACAAGTTCCTGGTTATGCTTTCTGCGGGAAGGTTGTGTAGTGCTCAGTATGGTGAAGGTGGATCTCAACACAGATCAATTTTTTTTTTTTTTTTCAGTGATTGCAAAATAGCAAGTTAATGTAACTAGCATATGAGCTGATGCAAAAAAAAAAGCCTTTGTGAGATAAGTATATTGAAGTACATTTAGGCAACATGAAATTTTCAGGTATGATCAAAATCAAAAGTGTTGACCATACATGTTATGACCTTGTTCATATTTTTGAATAACCTCATGAATGCTTAAGTTTACCAATAGTAAAATTTAAGGTTTTAATGCTTGTTAGTGGCCCATAGCTGAATACTTTACATTTTTTGGCTCTGAGATTCACTCCCAGTTTTGTGGATTCTTTTGTAGGCCATATGGAGGCAGTTGGCTTCAAAATTGAAAATGCAGTAAAAACTATTGGTTTCACAAGTCTACATTTTGGCAGAAAATGTTGCTCATTTTTGTATTCTGTGCAAACTGAAGTCTGTTGGTTGCACTGCCTTTGTGAATTTTATTAATACAGTCAAGTCATCACTGGGCTTTAAATTTTGTCCTAAACTCAAAGTTTATACAGCTTGATTGTGAGTAGGATGTGAGGAAAGCTGTTTAGAAATATGGAAATTGATTGCAGTAATTTCTCACCCCATATATGGGGAATGGGAGCAAGCAGATGTTAGAGGAAAGAAATCTTCTGCTGAAAATCACAGTAATTGATAATAAACTTGCTGTATGTCCTGATGCTTTAATTTGCATTAAGACTCCTGAACATACTGCAAGAATACTTTTTTTAAAAGAAATCTTCAACAGATTTCTTTTAAAAAAAACCAGCTTCTTTTTGAAGATAAATAATTATTGGTAAAAGCATGCTGGTGGATAACTTGTTGATTAGATGGATTTTAAGTGTTTCTTATTAATACAAGGAAGTGAAATTGTTTGATCTTACTACTGTTTTTCTGGGATTTGCACGTAACATCAGACTTTTTTGGGGATTTGTTTCTATTGAAGTCTCAATAGTATAAAGAAATTGTGACTTGAGTCAAGAAAGGATCTTTAGATGGCTTTAATTCAAACAGCTCTGTGGTTATGATTTAATAGTCTGTGGGGTTTTTTTAATGTAATTGCTTAAAGTTTTACCTAATTAAGTCTGTAATCATAAAAAGGGAAGGGGCCATGTTCCTACTGCAACAAAAATTAAAACTCTGCTTTAATGCTTGAAATGTACAACTACAGTTTCTACAGCTGTAGCTGATGGAAGTTTTATATAATAGCTTGAATTCCAGGCAAGCAAACCTGCATGAGATAATTGATAACTTGTAACTTTTTCTCATCATGCTACATGCAAAGGTATGCACATTAATATATCTCATCACCAAAGCGATGATTTTTTTTTACGTTTTCACATTTTGCTTGCCTCTCATTCTATAATTTTTCTGGTAGCTGAAATCCTTAGTCTTACTCAAAGTTCATATTTGATTGATGGGACTATGACATTTCAGTAAGATACAGGTTTGGAATTTCCAGTTAAAGCTCTATTGTAGTAGCACCTTGAATACAGCAAACTCCTGGGACTCCCAAGTTTGCAAAATCAAGGACAAAAGCTGTTAAAATTCTTGGGAGATGCTGAGGTCTCTACATTTCTAGAGAAAATCACTTTGAACAAGTCTTGTCTTCACTGATTGGTCTCATCTTGGAATTGTAGGGCACTGCTAAAAGCTCTGAAATGGCAAAGCATTGCAAGATCACGTATTAATGTTTTGGAACTCTTTGTTGGGGAAAATGCATGGTGAGAAGATAATGCCTTCCTGTTCCTCTGAAACAGAAGGATTGAAATTGGCACTTCTATCAGAAATTGTTTTGTACTTCAAGTTCAATATGTATCAGCCTTGTGTTTGAGATGTCTGTTCAGTGATCTGCTAGAAGGGTTTTTTCTTGTTCAGTTACACAGTGAAATTTTTAGGCTGGTTTAAAGACCAAAAAGAGGCAACGGTAGAGTCTAATATGACTAAACAGTAGTATGTGACTTTAGCCATATTAAATATCCAGTATGTTTTTAAATTGCAGTCATATGTTTGATAATTCTTAAATTGACAAGAGTTTTTTAAAGAAATTTTCTGTTATCCACTCTACCTTTAATATCATGTAGGCATTCTAAATTTGCGTAATAAGAGTAATGAATAGCACAAAAAGACAAATTCATGGTTTTCATTTTCTTGGGATGCAGGGGTGTTTTTTCCGAACCTTTGGTTCTCTGCTGGAGTGATCTTGCTTCTAAACTTTCCTATACATGTCTTCCATTTTTTAAATTATGGACATAAAATTACATGCAGGAAAAGTAATGATCAGTTTTTGCCAGGAACTCTGGTTTTGCTTGGAAACATGAGGTTCAGTTAAAAAATGGTTATACAGAAAATAAAAAGCCAGCTGAATAGTTCGCCATCTTCATCCACAGAACTCATTTTATTTTCTTGCAGTAATATTGATGTATTCCACTACAAAAAAAGGATCTTAAACTTGTTTTCAATTCTAATGTTTCAGCATGTCCTGAAATAATACTTGTCGGATTCCTTTCTGATAGCTTAAATATCTCAATTTGGTGTGAGTAGGATATAAGGAAATGCCTACTTATATGGACTTTGTTGTTGTTTTTGCAATAAATATTATCAGCTGCCTCAGTAAATTAGCTTGGGCATAAGGCAGTGGAGGTGTGGGTGTACAATTTATTTCTTCTCAAGCTGCAGTGTTTTGGGTCTTGGTAGCATGAGGTAATAGCTGAGAGATGTAGTTTTTGTCTCCGCAAAAATTATTAAAGAGGATTTACTTAACTATACTTCTTTAATTCACTAGCTGAAGATGAAAAAAAGATTGGGTTTTTTTGGTTTTTTGGGGTTTTTTTTTTCAGTAAGATGGTAGAAAAATGGTGAGGCAAAGACTGTGTTCAGAAGTTGAAATTTTGGCTTTCTAGACCATATCTTAACTAAGAAGCCACATGCTACATCAGCTGTTTTTGGGGTGGTGGTCTGGTTTTATGGCATTCATAAATAATTGCACACTGTAGGAGGGGAGTGTAACTTAAATAGCAAAACATAATGGCGAGGTCAAGATGGATTCTAGGACAGCCAGACCAAGCTCATTTAGAAGAAAGGCCATCAGACCCATTTGAAAGATGATTTGTTTCTCTATAGTTGTGTGTAAAGTGTTTAGTTGTGACTAGTGACATCTCTGCTGTGGTAGACAAGTTTGAATGCATCTCTGTTGCACAGCTCTTGGAATCTTGGTTAAGTATGAAGAAAGCAATGAACTGGATGGTTAAGAAGTCTAAGGAGACAAAACAATATTTATCACCTCACTGGTGGCACTTTCCAGCGTATTAATGACTTAGATTTGTGTCTGATGTGTTTTTTTAGCTAGAACAGCAAAGGAGGATCTCCAAGGAAAATAATGAGGTTGCTTTTGCAGGTGCTTATAAGGCATGGTGAATTGTTGGAACCCTGGAGGCTGGCCAGGGAGATAACAACCCCACAGTGAGTAACACAGAAAAGACCATAAAACCATAAAACCACCTGTGAATGTTAAGAGAGAGAGAGTAGAAACAGGTGTAAAGGGCCAATTTGACATTAATTTCTTGATAGAGAATGAAAAGTGGTAAGAAAAAAGTTTGAAAGTGAAGTGAAAGTGAAAAAAATTTGTGCTTATCAGGACTGACACAGAAAGGCAACTGGGTCAAGGCTGTAGGCATGAAGGGTGATTCTTTTTGTGAGAATTGTCATGAGTGAAAAAGGCACACCACTGAAAAGCTGGAAACGTTTTTTGCAAGTTTGCAAACTGAGAGCATTAGCTGTACCACTTTATGGTAAAATCATCTTTCTCTGTTTTACATATGGTACAGGAAAAGTAGCGATAGAGAAAATGGTTTGTGTCAAAGATGTCTATACTGCAGCTAAGGGTGATTGGGTACTTGTGTGTTATGATTAATAAAATCTAGGGAATCATTGGAGAAACATGACTAAAGACTGTGTTACAGCCTTGTATTGAATTGACAGCTAGGCATTCATAAGAGTCAAGATTGAAGATTGCCAACATTTCAGTTTCCTTAGCAGGAGATCAGGTCTAGATAGATAAAACTGTCATCTATGTGAGTGATGCCTATTGAAATTTTTGTAGGTAACATTATTCAACTGTAGAAAGAGGGGATATAATAAGCAAGGAAAATGTTCTTGTAGATTTATCCCTGTTTCTACTTCCCTGAGAAACAGCAGGGATGATAAAATGTGGCCTTTGAATAATACAGGAAGTATGGTTTGAAGAGGGAGTGGATGAAGGGGAGAGACCATGCTAAGAGGGATGTGTGCAAGTATTAGACAGGGGTCTGTTGGAGAGAATACTGATTCTAAGTCCTAGTAGGAGGTCAACTGAAAAATGAGATGACAGTAGTTTTGAAGCCAGCTTGGGAGGTTTGCTGTAGCTTATTTGGCATGGAAAAGACCTGAAATGTGATGGAATATACTAGAGTTTGCATGAAGGTTAAAAAAACCAAACAACAGAGTGAAAAGAAATGAGAATTTGTGCAAGCTGGCATCAAACCATTGGTGTGGTAGCAAGAGCCATAGAGGGGAGTAACAGGTAATACCCATGTGTGTGGTGAAAAGAAAAAAGTGTAAGATTTGGAGCTTGACATTTATGGTGGAAAAAAGACATGATTTAGAATTTTTTAGGTGATTTTCTCATTGAGTGCTAGTTAATGTTGATCCTGTTGTGCGACATTGTGTTCACTAAAACCCATGAATTGAGAGATGATCAAAGAAATACTACAGTGGTTATGGTCACAATTTTACAAGATTGGTTTTATTCAGCTGCTCCTATTTAGAAATCAATTTAACATGAGAAGTCAAAGAATTTATTAGTTCTCTTGAGTCCTAATCTTTGGCATGAAAATCTTTTTTTTTTCATGTAACTGGTTTACTTCAGTGGGTATACTCAGGTATTTCACATGTATACTTCACTTACCTTCCTCAGCAGCAAATTTCCAGGCTCTATCAATGCTTATTTGTATTTTATCACCATGTAATTTTATCACCTCTGATTCTTACCCATTCTCATCACGAACAGGGACAGGTATGACTATTTCACTGACTTGAAAATCTCATGAATATTGCAATGTATTAATCATGTTCAGTATTTTGAGTACTTCCTGAGTATGTTTCAGGATATTTGTTTTGCAGCACATTGTTTCAGTTCTAGTATTACTCAGACAACCTGTTGAAAATAAATCCTTGCTTAATCAACTTTCTTTGAGGAGTGTTATGACAATAGTTGGCTGCAGCACCTTGCTTCCTCATTGGTAAGATACCTTTCCCTGGGCTGAAACTGTGACACCCAGCTTTGCAGAAGACAATATTGATGCCCTCTGTGCTGAGGGAGTCAAGTGGTGTGATTGAGGTACAGCAAGCTTAGTCCTGGTGTTGCCAAGGGGACTGTGAGTTTGTGGTGCTTGAGATTGGAATTTATGGAGAAGTGACTGAGATAAATAGGATAATTCACACCTACAAGGCTTTTCTTTCTCTTTCAGTCTGTCTGCAGAAGCAGATGTATAATCTTGAAGATATGAAACAAGTTTTCTGGGCCAGTGTTACTTTTACAGCAATAAGGAAAACAAAACCTGGAAACTATGTAAAATCACATGATGTTAAGACATTCTACATATCCTTTCATATCAAGAAAACCCAAATGATCTTCCACACAAATGATTATGAGGCAGTAAAGCCAGGGTTTCTTGCTATCCTCAAAAAGTTTCAGAAGTTTGGGTTTTGCTCTGAAACTGCTGTTAAGTGCTGTGGGGAAGCTGTTTGGTAATACTGGCACTAATAACTTTGTTAAACTGGTGTTGTTTAATTTAATTTACTTAATTTACTTACATATTGCACATTCTTTAAATTTAACTGCGGAGGGAAAAAAAAGAAGCGGAAAAAATGTGTTTTCTATTTCCCCTGTGGCTAGAAGAACCTAGGGGTTTTAAATGGTGGTAAGGAAAATTTTAAGGAGACTTTAAGAAACTTCCTCTTGCAACAGGAATCCTGGATTTCTAGGGTGGATGGCTTAGGGAAGTGGTGGAATTTCCATCATGAAAGGCTTTTCAGAACAGGTTAGACAAGCATCTCTGCAGAATAATGCAGGTGTAGTTTATCCTGCCTGAGGCCAAGAGACTGCATTAGATGACCTCTGAAGGTTTCTTCTAAGCCTGTTGGTTTATGTTCATGTATGTGAATCTTTCTTCTTGAATATGAGGTCAAATTCCACTAATAGATTCCGCATCAGTTACTTGTTATGTAACCACAGTCACTGAATATTGAGACTGTGTGAGTCTTCTGTTGGGGAACAATAATGTTTTGAGCTGTTTACAGTAGGTGGTTACAGGCACTTTCATTATCTGTTGGCTGCATCCTGTAGCTTCCTCCAGCTTGTATTATAGCTTTTACCATGGCTTCCTTTATGCTGCTGTTGGAAAAACTCGGGGGTGAATTCTGGTATGTTTTCAGTTCTGGTTGACTGCTTCTTGTGTTGAAGTGTAGGTACTTGAAAACTTCAGGACACAGCATGCAAACTTGGCAGGCTGAGGGAGAGTAGAAACCTGGACTGAAATAGCCTGGAGGACTGACGAGACTGAGAGCTTGAAGCCTGGGCTTTCTTGGAATTTGTCCTGTGTCTATTTCTAAAGTAGACAGACTGCTCTCACTCAGTATCTAGCTGTTATTAATGTCAGTCTCCAGTCTGACTGATGTTTGTGTCTCACAGATAAAAGTATTATGTATGTTTTTAAGAGTTGCCTATGCAAATTGAAGAGCAACTTTTATTTACTAGGAGAGTGCTCATTTAATGAAGAGCTGTTATTAGGTTCAATATGTGATGCCAGATTTTATTTATGGGAAAGATCTGAAAGAAGTTTCATTGCAGACAAAGCTACTAATTTTATCATGTTCTTTAGGGACACTTACTGTTACGGTATTTTTTGCCTTCTGAAACGTGATGTTCTTCTCTCTTTTCCATCCACTGTTTACAGAACAGTGTTGACTACACATGGGAATTAAGGTATAGAGAGAACGTATAAAATTACTCATTTAATTTAAGCAGGAGCTTAGGGTCAGGTATCTTTCAGTGTATTTAGTGCATTTTAGGAATACTTTTCTTTGAGTACATCCTGAAGCTTCTGGTTACTTTGCCAAAGTATGCATTTATTTTCAACATTTAAATGCTATGATTTCAAACATGTTCCTTTCTTCCCAACCTTATTTTCAGTCAGAACTAAAGCATTTCAACTCAAGCTTTCATTAAAAAAAAAATTGTCAATTCAATGTACTGTCAAAAAAAAATGAACACAAAGGACTAAATCTTCATCAAAGTTACAGGAGAATGAACTACTTAGGAATGTGGTAACCAATCCTAGGCGTACATTTCCGTTTACAGAGGGGGGGGAAAGATTTACCCATAATTGTATTTTTGTCTCTCTTTTATTTTTTAATATTCTGCTACTTTGCTTTTTATCTCTTTTAGATGATATTAACTGTGTTTCTGAGCAACAATGAACAGATTCTGACAGAAGTTCCAATTACACCAGAAACAACCTGCCGCGATGTAGTGGAGTTCTGCAAAGAGCCTGGAGAGGGAAGCTGCCATCTGGCTGAAGTATGGCGTGGAAATGGTAAGTAAAATGTTCACTGGAAATGGATTTTAATATGTGCACCAATTATAAAAAAAAGAGTGACTTCTCAATACTGATTATTTCAATTATGTATTGTACTTTTTTTTTCTTCTAGTCTAGTAGACTTCAACACAAAGGATGGTAATTCAAACAACTGCAGAGATTCATGTAATTCTTGACTCTTTTCTTTTCTATTTTCCTCCTCAGCATGAAATGTTCCATAAAATGCATGTGTAAAGGTCTGTTAGTGTTCTGTTTCCTATAGGATGGAGGGTATTTAAATGACAAAAGGGTGTCTCATGATTTTTTTGCAGTCAGTGGGTACAGATCACTACCTGCATTCTTTCCAGTCCTATTTCTTCACTGTTAACATGTGAACACAGGCTGAAATTTAAGAAAGAGTATGGATTTTTTTTTTACTTCTGTATCATGAATAGCAGATGCTCTGCCGACAGCATTATGCCAGAATGGGCCATAGTATCTCTCACCAATTCATGAACATTTCCTCTCAAAGATTTGACAGCCTCTCTTGAGTGGGTAGTGGTGTCCATATCCTATTTGTGTTGCAAGTATTATTTCACAGAATAGTGAGGCAGGCAGATTTTTTCAGCAATGTGTCAAAATCCATGCACAGTAGATTCTGGTTTTGAATGGATTCTTGTAGTTGCATGTAGTACAAACCTCCAGGTTATTGTTTGTCAATGTAAGTAGATGTAAGTGGGATTGGTGGATGGATGGGGATGACAGACATGTTCATAGAACCGTAGAATAGGACCATGGAAGGGTTTGGGTTGGGAGGGACCTTACAGATCATCTAGTTCCAATCCCTCAGTCTTATCTCTTACTTATTAAAGTGACCACTGCTAATGTCGTTTGTTCTGTATAAAGACTGATGAGATCATAACTTGATACTGAATTCTTAAATTCTGTATAGAGGTGTTTTATTTTGATTGGGGCCTGTTTTGCCAGACAGACACAATAGGCGTTATTCAGATGCCTTTGGAACTTCTACACATTGGCAGTCCAGAATATTTTCCTCCTAGGAAAACTATGCCTCATCTTTTTTTAAACTGTTCTAAGACTTTGTAAAAGGAAAAGGTACCTGAAGAAGTTATTTCCTGTGTGAGTGGAAACTCAGAGTTTAGGCAAGAGGGAACAGGGGAAAGGTTAAGAATTGTATGCACTTATTCAGTATACATTGAGTTAGAAATCTTGTCTTTAAGGATAGAACTTGAAGAAAGGTTAAAACTTCTTCAAATTGGAAATTTGGGTTATGGAGTCTATGATGCCAAGTGCATCACAGATTTCTAAAATTGGATTTGCAGGCTTCACCGACACTCAGATATTCCTAGTTTTTTCTGATCCCTTGTCAGTGTAAGTTCCATATGTGGTACTATTTATTCTTTTGCTATCACAATACTTTGAAGGTGTACTTCTTAAAAATATAGGAAAGAATGTTGTCATCTAGCTTTAAAGGGTGACTGGAAACTGGAAAAGTGATCCACAGCATCTTCCTGGAACACTTAAACCTTGAAAACCTTGGACCTTAGGAGCACAGGTTTTCTATGATAACTTTTAAAATTGAGAAAATATTTTATCTGTGGGTGTAATACTTTATTTCTCAAGATGTTAGATATCAAAAGCTACAAGCTTCTCTAAAGTGGAAAATGGAGTTTATCCGTGAAGTTGCAATGGAGAGACTAAGACTAAATTTTGGGTATCTACCCTGAGAATTATCTTTCTTTGAGACCACTGAAGTCAGTGGAGATCTGGATATTACTGTGAATAGAACAAGGAGATGACTGATTTCAGCTGATTGTTTTCTGTAAATTGTGAGCACTGGAGCTCACCCAGTTTTCTGAAGTGGAGATCTACATACAGACACTTAGGATAAGGAGCAGAAGCCTGCCCAGAGCTTCTACCTGTTGGTAGGTCTGAGCTTCTGGTAGCTTTACTTGCTAAATTCCCAAGGTGGTAACTGTATAGGTTTATTCCACTGAAAGTGTAGAATAGAAAATACTGGAGAGAATGAAAGAAAAAGTGAAACACTCGCTTATGTTTCTGGGTCTTTCAAACAGACCTCTAATGTCAGCAAAAATTATATCCTGCACACTGGTTTTTAGGCTCTCTGACAGGATTTTCAGCACAAATGTTTATTTCATTGTTCTTAAATGTAGGATGCTGTTACAAAATCTGTGACCTCAACTTCTTGACCCAAAGTCTAGGGTACATAAATTTCTCAGTGGAATGACTTGGGCATATACTGGGCAAAATGATAATTTTTCCTTCTGCTTCTTCTGAGAGCTAAATTGAACTCCTTCCACTGAAGTTTTTAAAAATTATTTTGCCTGGAGTGGAGATCTGATATAGAAAACAAGAGTCTGAACAGTTAAATGCGACAGTTACAGCAACAAACCTTAAACTATGGTTCTGAGTGGGAGGTGTGAGTCAATTTGCAGTAAAACTGCTGCATGTTGTGCCAGTGTAAAAGCATATTTTATCCCTTCTATTACACTGTCTCTGATCTCTCACCCTTATCCTCAAGAGATCTGCAAATGTGCTTTCAGAGGACATTTTGGAAAGTAAAATTCAAAACAAAAGTTAATACAGCAAATCATGAGCTGAAAAAACACACTAGATTTAGTCACACACCATTAGTGATCTGTTTTCCTGGCAGTCTCTCCATGTGGCACAAATGACAAATTACACTTCCCTCCATAAGAGAGTCTACCTGTCCTCTTGTGAAGTGGGCTTAACTCTTCTGCTCTACATGTAGCCACAGCTTCTTTTAGGTAGCCCAGCTGAATAATACAAGTCTGTTCAAATTCAAGGCATTGGGGCTTGTGGACTGCAATCTTATCAGGTACAAATAACAGCTTGCATGCCCAAAAGCCTTTCTAAACTGTATTGCTCTAGCAAAATACTTTGTCTTTTAGTAGTCTTCCTGTTTTAAATGTGTATGTACAAGTAGATGATAAACACTCAATTTTATTTTTAGAAGATGAGAGACCAATTTTCTTCCAGAAAAATGTAACTAAAATCCAAAAATTATGTAAGATTTCTACAGTGCAGAGGAAGATTACAATAGCTTAGCTATTGGAAAACATACTGGTTTATTTATTATTGTAGCTTTTATCTCTTTGCTTTTGTGTGACAAAGAAATGGTTGAAGGCTTAACAAGGTTTGTAAAATAGTTTAAGTGTTGTTTGCATTAGGTCAAAAAACTGATTCTTCTCAGAGCTGCATGGCCTAAGCATTTCATTTTTTCACATTTGATTTTGGTGTTTCATTCTCTGTTCCCTCTCCTTTCCGGTTTCTTGGAATTAGTAGTAGTTGAAAAAGTCAATAGCATTTGTGCCTGATACATCAGTATACTTTGTACCATTTTGTGCTTTGTCATTTTGAAGCTTCCTCTTTTTGCAAGGATTTCTCATGCTGTAACAGGAGACAAAACCAGAACATTCTTCCTCATTCCTCTGTTATTGCAAATAGCAGTTAGTAAGGAGGGTCAGAGACAGGTATGATGCCAGGAACTTGTAGTATGTTTCAAGAGAGGATTGATTTCAACCTTTAAATCCACTGAATTATTCAGTTAATTTACACCTGGAATGCCCTTCAGCAACTGGTCATAACTGGTGTTCCTCAGTGTGGTGGTAACATAGGAGGCAAGAGAATGTGAAAGAAATAGTTTCTTACTCTGAGTGTACTTCTGCAAGCCTGAGCATAGAAGAACTCATTCCAAATATCACTAGCAAACTCCCCTATGGAGAAAATTCATTATTTTTTATTCTGGTTTCAAGTAGAGGAGGCATAAATGTGTTTATTTCACATAGCAGGATCCTTAAAGTCAGGATAAAAACAGATTTTGAAGACTGAAACTTAATTTTAATTAGTGGATTTGTAGCTCCACCGGAAGAATTTTGCAAGTCTTTTCTGAAACACTGGTGCAGTATCTATGTTTCAGATTTACAGGGTGTTCTGTTTTGGAGTACTTAAAACTAGCCTATCCTCAAAACTTTTACTTAAAAAGAAAGGAGTATAGCTCATTTCTCAAAAATATTTTAGAATCTTGACCCAACTTAAAATCTAAGGAGTTTTTTCAGATAAGTATGGATTTATGCATTTGTCATGGTTTTCTGCTTTGTTATTCATGAAAACAAATGCTCTCTAGATAATTTTTGATGTATTGCTAAACTGTAGGAATCCAGTCTTTTTATTATTACTCTACACCCATTTTCCTATTTAATATTTTCTTCACACTCTCAGAATGCTCTCTCCTATTTAATTTTTTTTAAAAATTAAAATTACAATCTGAAATAGTTTTGAGATACCAGTTACTGACAAATATTTCTGAAGTTATAACAACTGGGAAAAAATTAACTGTATTAACTTCTCTTTGTTTTGTTTTGATTTGATTTTGGTTTTTAAAGAAAAAGGATTTTCAGATAATGTCTCTTGTACTACTATACTACAAATATAAAATCACGCTTTCTTCTTGCACTTACAGATTTAAAGGATTTAAACTGCAGGAAGGACTGGGGATTTGAATTCTCATCATGTCTTGTGTTAAGTGTTAATGTCCATTTCTTCTTCCTCTTTGTTTCCTGAATTCGTTTCATGTAGCCAGGTTTCACAGTGATTAGTGCTGCTCCATCTTTCTTTTTCTTGCTTAAGTGATGTTGATGATGCTGTAACTACTTTAACCTGCTTTCTGTCTACTTTAAGATAACATCCCAAACTGGTTTTGTGGAAGAACTGCTAAATTAGTAGAAAACATCTTTGCCATTTCTTTCAATTGTTGTTGTCTGAAAAATACTAATTTTAGTTATTGAAGGTGCATTATGTAAATGACACCTCTTACTTTGACTAGCTCCTAGGATCAGGGCCTTACTTTAATGGGAGACCAGCTCAACCAGGAGTGAGCTGCAACTACTCCTCACCATTCCAGAATTAGCCCAGCCCTGTTATAGTTGGGTTTGCCTAGCAATTTTTCTGTTTGGGAGAAATTCCTAAAGATTCATATCTTGTGTCCTAAAGTCTCTGAACTGAAGCACTTAAATATTTTTACATTCAGTGATCTTTAGAAGACTCGTGTTGCAATTTTAGTGGATACGCTTCAAAGCACTTAAAACCTTACTTTACTTTAGGAGTTGAAAAACCAGAAAATCATGCTTTTAGAATTCCTTTTCAAGAAGTGAGTAATAATAAGCCACTGACTTTATTCCCATGTGCTTAAACATTATTGACAATGTTTCTAGGACACCACTTGGGTGAGGAACAGGAAGAAGTGAAGCAAATAATCTGGTTTTTAAATGCACTTGTTGTTTTGGCTTGGGGGGGTTGGGTTTTTTGGGGGGCAGTTGTTTTTTTCTTGTGTGAGGTTTTGTTTTGCTTTAAAAAAAGATAAATAACCAGTCAGCTGATGAATACAATTAGCTTGTGGTTTAAATGACCCTTCCCCACTGAAAGCAGCTAGATCTAACTGTGGCTAAATGATGTTAATAACATACCTATTTGACATGACCTATTTTGACAAAAGTTTATTGTATTAAATGCATTGTGAAACAATTGATAAAAATGTATTATTTTTTAAGTACTGCAGTTAAGTATCCCAAGAGTATCAGTGTAGTTCGTAATGTATATAAATTTAGATGAATTTCATTACATAAAGGTATATTTGTGATTTGGTTTTCCCAAGCCTTTCCCGAGAATTCTCTTAAATCTGAATCATTTTGTCTTCTCGTGTCAAATGAGTGAAGTATAAAATGGATGACAAACTCAGTGGTGCTTTTCCCAGTAGGAGATAGTGTGGTTTGGGTTTTGGAGGCCAAAAGTATTTTGCTTTTAACAACAAAGTATAGTATATAATATAATTTTATCCTGGTTAGAAGATATACTTTGGTACCTTAGCTAGTATTAGATCTAAAAACGGAGATTTTATTATCATAATAAAAATGTCTGATAATAAATGCAAATGTAATTATGTAAGCAGTGAAAAGCACATATTTTCATTTTGAAATACTAAATATTTAGTGTGCAGCCTCTTACTAACAATATATTTGATCAATTTAGAAGAAATAATTACTCTATGCAAATGTTTTCTTGGGGAAAGGCAAAGAGACTGACTGTTGCATAGAACTTAGTCTTTATTTGTTCAAAGAGATGCCAGTAATTCTGCATATACTGGAAGTTAGTGTCTGGCAAAGTGTATTAATAGAGTGGGAGTACCTGTTCAAGTTCTTAGTTGATGAAATGTCAATATAATGATAAGGTCTTTTGTCTGTGGAAACCCAGAGGTTCAAATTGAATGAATTATTTTAATAATAGAACAAATTGCCCATTTGGTTGTGATGGGGAGAAAGTTGCTATTTCCTAAATTAAGGTTCCTAAACACTGGTATGGATTTGCAAGCTGCTTCTGTAGTGCTGTGGAGCAGTGAGCTGTTACAGTAACAGGCCAGCTTTTAATACCATACACGCAGTCGGTGCCTGTTTCTTAGACTTCATATAAGACAAAATACATTGGATAGATTGAATTGCTACCAAAAAGGACATTCTGGCCATTAATAAGAGTTTTGTATAACCCTGCTTGATTTTAAGGAGTTGTGATGAGGTTTTTTGTGGTTTTGTACTTCTAGAGCGCCCCATACCCTTTGATCATATGATGTATGACCACCTACAGAAGTGGGGGCCGCGTAGGGAAGAGGTGAAATTTTTTCTTCGTCATGAAGAGTCACCAGCTGAAAGTAATGAACAGAGTAAGTACATTTATCCTGTAGTGTTGTTACTGAAACAGATTGAAAAAAATTCTGAAGTGAGTTTGGTTTTCAGTTTGTTCAGTGAACTTCAGTGGTTGTATGTAATACAACTTCCTTGTACCAAAGCCATTTTGAACCTTCCTCAGGGACACCTTTATTCTTTTTCTTCAGTTCTCTTCTTTAGAATAATTCCTACCAATCTGTGGAGTAATACCAAGATCTGTTTGTATTCTGCTTAATTTGGATCCAGAAAAGTTGGTGGATATTAGAGACCTCATGTAGTTTTTTCTTACTGAGAGAAAATCCCTACATTTTGAGAGGGTAGAATGGTTCTTTTTGAGCTCCTGTTCTTTCAGGAGAAGAGGAAGACTTGGTAAACTCCTTTGCCTGCCTTAAAAACTCAAATCTATTTTACCGACATCGCTGGCAGAGGTTTCAGTGCCTTTGCTTTCTCAGTAGTTCATGTACGTATATCTAATAGTCAGGATAATTTGCATCTTGAAAAATAGCTCATCTCCTTGGTTCTGTAGGAGAAGTGTTTATATGAAAGAGTGCCTTATGAAGTGAGGTTTCTTAAAAGACTGGAATAAAAATAGAAGTGTTTTAATTTTCTGCACTTACTGCTGTAGACTGTACTTAATCTATGAGAAGATTTTTGAGGCTGCACATTGTAGACTTAATGGCGGTCAGACTGTCTGAAGGATAGGAAAGGTGTCTTGGTGAGATGCGTTTGCATGCCCAGATTATCCTGACTCATTCAACTAATCTGACTACTTTTAACAACAGGATTTTGAGTCTTTGCTGAGTCCTTATTGCTTTCAGCTGAAGCTTCGTCTCTTCTTTTTAAGTGGTTCCTCCTTCTTTTGAACGCAGAAGTAGCAGACCCAAAAATGTGTGAGGGAATTTTGTAATAATGAGGTACCTAAAATAGTCTGTTATCCTTCGGGCAATACAAATACAAAGTATGCTAGGAAATTAAAGATACACTTAAAGCCAGAGAATTTCAATGTACAAGGAAAGCATTGCTTCTGAACCATGCATGCAAGGCTTTTTAACTCATCATTGAGCTATGGATCAATTTTTAGATTAAAGTTGTTTTATAAGTTAGACATTATAAAAGCTTCCTCTACTACATTATTTTATGTTGTATTCAATTGAAGCTACTGCTTCGCATGGACACAAATTGTAAAACTTGAGTACATTGCCCTTCATGACATCTTTGCCTAAAGAGAAGTCAAGAAAATAGAGCTGCATGTCTGTACTTTTAACTGAGGCATTCTGTGAAATAAAAGCTTTATTTCTGCTGATTCACTGCTTACAAAAAGTAACTTTAGTAAGAAAGAGTTGAAACTAGCAGAATAAAAATTCACAGGTAAAAGTTTGATACAAATTCTTGAACAGAATTCTCAGAACATTTGAGGACAGACTTTAGAGTAAAATGCGTTTGTGTTGAAAACTGAACTTCGCACTAAAAGTGATACTTTACTTTTAGGTGGACGTCAAGCCCAAAATCAAAGAAATGGCATAAATATACCTGTGGAGAAACGAACAGAGAATGGGGTAAGTAATAAAGGTTTGGATCAACACCACTCTAATACTTTTGTGTTTTAAAAATTATTACTTTTTAAGGTGTGTTATGATAGGAACTGGGGAAAAATACATTGATCTTGGTTTTGTTTTGATTTTGTCAGAAAGTGAATGTGTCATTTTCATCAACTACTCTGAATTTTCTGTCTAGAAAGAAATTACATGATGTGAGAATCCACGGAGTCTTATTAATTCATGTTCTAATCTGTTTTACTCATTCTGTGTGAAGTAAAAACAAGCTACATTATTCTTTCATACTTATATTACCTGTCTACATATCTTTTCTTTGGTTTATCTCTCTGGTACTGATCCATGACATACTGTTAGATATTGAAACTTGAGGATGTATCTATGAATTGGGATGTTTTCAGAGCTTGCATACCCCTCAGAGCCATCACTTTATACTGTCTTTGTGCACTTGATTCATTTCTACACATGGAGTTTTTTTAACTAATGTATTACTAGGTTTCTAATTTAAAATACAAATCACATGCCATAGGCAACCTGTGATTCCTGGCTTGAACACTTTCTCTTTTATACATAAAACACAGTATGTCTTTCAAAATTAACATGGTTTAAAAGCCTTCTACTCCTGAGCTGAAACTCTCCTTACGTTCTTCTCTCTTGTCTCATCTTCAATACCAATGAAGATTCTGCAAAGCGTAGTCTGTTCTTGTTTGTTCAGGACCATTCTGCTCCCTTTACCAAGGCACTCCAGCTATAGTTAGCTATTTTTAAACATTTTAAAATTTCAGTAAAAACATTTTCTCTCACCAATTCATAGTTCTATTGTCTCAATGAAGCACTGTCATTTTACAAGTGTGCATATGGTTCTTTCTCAGAGTAAAATAATACTTAAAGTTTAAAAGCAAACAAATTAGTTTTTTCAAGCTGAGAATCTTAAAAACAATTGTGCAGATTCAACACTTCTGTGCTTGTATATTACCTGATAATTAACATCTAAAATTTACATACACTCCTGTCAGAGATCAGACAGCTACAGAAGCTGAACCAGGTAGCATTGCAGGCTTTGTGGCACTGGTACAGTGAAAGCCAAGCAAGAGATAAACTCAAAGCAAGAACAGAGGTGAAGACATCATGTTTGGTCACTCTGACCCTCGGATGCTGGTTGCTGTGATGAGGAAAGATGCAACAAGGACTTTGCTGGTAAAAAAATTAGCAAAAGACATTACTAGCATAAAAAGAATAATCAGAAGATAGTGCTTCTAAAAGGGACCAGGACAAAGGGAGTGGGCAATTTTGTACAAACTGTTACCTATAAATACTGGTAAATTCTGTCATAAACTGGCTTGACTTTGCTGGCATAAGCCTGTGTCAGTCAATCCTTGCACGCTCCTGTGTAGCAACAGAGTTGTTCAGTCAGTTTGCAGCTCTTTGCAGCTTGTTTTGTGTATGGCATGTGGACCTAGGGGAAGGAATTTTTTTCCCTATTCAAAACAGTTAATCATGTATTGCTTTCTACGTTCCTTTTCTGTAGAGAACACTGGCTGATATCCTCTGCTACATGGATCCGTTTATCCTGCTGCCATTGTGATATTGACAATGTAGTGAGATCATGGTGTGCTGTAAAGTGCTGGGGGAACATAACCCTTTCGTGACCCTCCATGTGGATTGTAGCTCAGAGACTACATTTGAGATATAGTATATTTGGAAATTAGGACTGGCATGTGAAGAATACCTTACAGTCTCGATTCCTGGCAGGGCTAAGCTTTATGATAGCATGGCTTTGTATTGAATTGAATTTGCTGTGAGTTTTTATGGGTAAAGCTCAGACTTGATAACTTGAATAACACTTCTATCTTTGTTATATTTAGG